>CM055958.1:20453377-20794242 GCA_029490685.1 Schizonepeta tenuifolia | reverse complement strand
TAGTTTCCAAATTTTAACATTTTTTTATTTTCGATTTAATTTTTTTTTGCCATATAAAATAGTACAATACTTAAATTTCATTACTAAAACTTAAATATAATACTGATGAAAATTTGTAATTTACTTGAGCGAGCTCCGTCATTCTCGACGTACCCATGTAGAGAATCTTATTGTCCATCGCCTCGCACTATATACGAATTTTATCCATTTTGGCCTCGGCGAGAGCTGCGAGTCCACTTTGCGTGCCTTTCATAAACTTCAACAGCTCGGATGAGGGCGTCGTCCCCTTTCCCTTGGCCACCACCTTCGCCGCCTTGTTCCCCATTGGATGAGTGCCAACACTTTCCTTGGCAGAAGCCTAAGTCGTGAAAGCACCATCGCTCGACGGCTTCGTCCTCTTTGGTGCATGCACGTTGCCCTCTAAATATTGAAACTTGAACTTGTGGTTTAGTCATAGAAGTCTCCACGAATTCTCTCACTTGAAAAGGACGCCCTTGTTTCTTGACTTGTAGACATCCATCGTTCTTGCCCTCATCATGTCATTGTTGAAGCCACTTGGCCATTGGGTGTGAGTCTCCGCCCAAGCATTCTCCCACAACTTCACCTCATTGCTAACTCGTTGCCAAAATGACTCTTCACTTGTTTGAACGTGAAAGGGGTGGACATCAAGAGGTTGGTCCGTTCCACAACCCTCCCCCAATACGCTTCGCCTCGTTGATCCGTTCCATTGACGGCTTCGTTCATTTCCTCCATTCAAATTCGACATATGAGGTCGGTTTCTTCGACGGTATAGGTATGACGCTTTTGTTTGTCCTCCCAACCCTCGTCGTCATCGTCTGCCACCTTGGCTTTGGACATTGCCCTCTTCACCTTCGCCGTCGCCCTCGCTTTGACCGGCGTGGATGTAGCGGTCGCCGGACTTTCTTCGTTGTTGCCGGCTCCGATTTCGGCCTCGTTGAAGTTGATTTTGTCGATGCCTGGCGTGTATGGAGGGATGACGCGGTTCCAATTCGATGAGTACATGTTGTTGTTGCCAGCCATTTGAGGTTGATGAATGTGGTGTAGGAAATGAGAGATGTATGGAGAGAAATGGAGAGAAAATGGAGAGAAATGGTGTAAAAATGTAGAATTGGGGTGTATTTATATGGTTGAAGAAGAATAAAAAAAAATGACCGTTGACGGTGCCGGCGACCCATTGCGACGGCGCCCCCGAAAAGTAGGTGTTGCAGCAGATTCAAATTCCATTTTCTTATTAAAAGAGCGTGCAATATACAAAACAGTATGAGACGCTCGTCGCGAAAGAGGGCTCGAGCCGACCTATCGAGCCCCCGACGTGTATGCTCTTATAAAGGTTATTAATTTATCAAGTTAAAATTTAAAAGATAATCTTATAGTCAGAATCATATTTTAGAGAGACAATTTATTTATCAAATATTAAGGGGGCGTATTGGATGTGGATTTATGTTGGACTTTGTAGACTTTAAAAGTCTACAAATTTGAGAAATCTTTGGCTTTGAGATGGATTTGAGGATGGATTTTGGGGATTTGGGGCGGAATTTTATGGGATTTGTACTGAATTTCAGGTGGATTTTTATTAACTTTTGTTGGAGTTGAATTTCATCACCCCAGCACTCGCTGCACTCCAGCGAGCGTTCAATGTACCGAGTGGGCGAACGTACCCAACCCTCACTGGCACTCAGCCCTCATTGGAGCCCAGCCCCCGCTGGGACCTCTCTCTCTCTCTTTCAAAAACACACTATGAACCCCATGTCCATCACACTACGAACACACATACAAACATACCCACTCACTGCTAGAAATTAAGAAGATGATCCTGTATATCAGATGTCATCCAAGAAATTCTCCACGGGCATTTCGTTACTACTGCCCTCAGAATGATGATCATGTGAAACTCATTAATTGAGTTTAAGTAGTCGTTGACAGCCAAATTTTTTCTTCAACCTTACCGGTACGGAAATAGGTAGGATTAGAGAGAGAGAGAGAGTAGGGTGATGGGTGTTTCCGATAATACGAGAGGGCTGATACAGTGCTGTCGAGTTTGTTTATTGGAAATTTGGAATAAGCTTCATCTTGAAGAGGAAATCTTGGATATAGCATCTGCAGCTGGCACACGCGCAGGTGGGAGTATAATCTTCTCTCTATAAATATTGTTCCCAGTGACCGCTGGCCCCTAGCGCCGGCTGGGCACGCCTCAGCGACCGCTGTTGCTCACCCGGCGCTGAGGTCTAATGGATTTCAGAAATCTCATCGATATCGTTTGGATTTTGTTGTGTGTATTTTGGCCTTCAAAATTCAACGAAAATCATGTTCTTCAAACTCCATGGAGTGTTAATACACTAAGATTTCAGAAATCCAAATGAAATCCTAATTCAATACACCTAGACTTTTGTAAGATTTCTGAGATCCTATTGAAATTCAGTCCAATACACCAGGATTTCTGAAATCCATTAAAAATCTGCATCCAATACACTAAGATTTCTGAAATTCATTAGAAATCTGCATCCAATACACCTAAACTTCTGAAATCTTTAAAATCCAACAAAAATCCACATCTAATACACCCCTTCATTTAAAGAGATCATACGTAAAAACTAAAAAACTAGATTACTGCCGAGTGCCATGAATGTGTATTTAATGAATGTCTCTTTCGTAATTTGCAAGTTTTAACCAAGTGAAGAAGGAGAGAGAGAGAGAAGAAGAATCTTGATGTATTGTGTGATCAGTAAATACACGCACAAAGACACAAGATACGATATTGCTTTTTGCTTCTCTTCTTGTTTTCTTGTGTTGTATCTTTGCTTCACTTTTCCACACTCAACACTCTCTTTCTCTCTCGAAGGTGTGTGAGAGAGAGAGAGAGAGGGGGAGGAGGTGAGAGTGCAAACAGCTCTAGGACCCTTCATTTCAGGCGGATAAACCGGTGTGTTTTTACAGATCCAAGAGTACTAGAAAAAGCTTAGGTAATTTTCGCTGCTTTTTCTTTCCTTTCCTTTTTGTTTTGGGTCCCTGATTAGATGAGACACACTCTCTAAAGTCTAAATATCACATTCTTTTCACTGCATTTCCATCTGTCGGCTTCGTTTTTGCTCTTACCAGTTTCTTCTGTTATCATCACCCCCCCCCCCCCCCCCCTTCCTAAACTTTTCGGTGCTCGTCTCGTCTGTGTGCTCTTGGTATTGCATCTTGTTTTGTGTGTGATAAGTTTGTCATAATTTCTTCTTTCTGTGTGTTGGCTGTTTGGATTGTAGCTGTTTTTTTCCTCTACCTGGCTATGGCTGATCTATGCATTTCTGGAAAATTTGATGTGGGCACATCTCATTTAGCTGTTGTTACCCCTAATTGCTGCAATTTTTTTTTTCCTTACCAAGTTCAGATTTTGGTGTTTTATTTTTGGGTGAGATTCTGCCATGAAATTTGTTCCTTTGCGTCTTTTTCATTTTTTGTTTGTTATATTGTTCTTGGTGAGGGGAATTTTCAAATATGTTGTATGGAATATTGACGTTTTATTCTCTTGATTTCATCTTATCGTTTGAAATGTTAACTTTCTGACATTGAGCGTGGGCAGGTATTATGATAAACTTAATTTGATTCTTGAGAAATGAAAGAAATCATAATTTACCTTCTAGTAGCAGTGAAATTTATGCTTTTAAGTCTTGCATTGGATCCAAAAATATACTTTACCTCACCTGATTTGCGTTGGTATTCATGGATTCCGGTTGAAGGGTCCAAAGTCTTGAAAACACAATCACCTTATAGTTCTAACTAATTCTTGGTCAAAAACACACTAAATTGGTGTCTTGATTGTAAGAAACACAAAAAATCGCGTCTTGATTCTAAAAAACACAAAAAAATCGCATCTTGATTCTAAAATACCAAAAAAGAAAAAAACTGGTGTCTTGATTCTATATTATCTTCTTGTGCAATCATTTTTATATTCTATTATTCAACTCATAGGGAAAGAATATATATGTAGATGGAGGAAGGTGAAGATTCAAGAAAATGGGATGAATTACTACCTGATGCACTAGGCCTAATATTCAAGAATCTCTCACTGTTTGAGGTTCTAACAGTAGTACCAAGAGTCTGCAAATCGTGGGGGAAGGCAGCGACGGGGCCTTATTGCTGGCAAGAGATAGACATTGATGAATGGAGTCGACACAGGAAGCCTGAAGTCGTTGATAGAATGCTCCGATTGCTGATAGCAAGAAGCTGTGGCTCTCTCCGTAAACTAACTGTTTCTGGTCTCTCCCTAGACAAAACCATTCTATTCATAGCAGATCAGTAAGTATATTACATTTGCAGGGTTGAATTTTGTTAGTTTTAATTATTTAATTTTTGATAATGGGAATAATTTTGTGAATTGTGTTGGTTGTAAGTGCTCAATCTCTACGGAGTTTGCGACTGCCAAGAAGCGAAATAAATGATGTAATAGTAGGAAAGGCTGCTGGATTGCTGTGTGGTCTTACATTTGTAGATTTGAGCTACTGCATAAGTATTGGAGCTGAAGGTCTGGAGGCGTTAGGGAAGAACTGTAAGGCGTTGACGGGGTTGAGGCGGATAATGCATCCGTTGGAGGTGATCGAGAAGCTCTCCCAAGAGGATGAAGCACATGCAATTGCTGCAACAATGCCTAAACTGAAGAATCTTGAGATTGCCTACTTGCTCGTGGACACGGCCAGTATCATTGAGATTCTCAAGAAGTGTGAGCAGCTCGAGTTGCTAGACGTGCGCGGATGCTGGAACGTGAACCTGGACGAGAAATTTGTGAAGATGTTTCCCAAGCTGAAGGTGGTGGGACCCCTTGTGGTGGATTGCTACGACATGAATGGATGGGATAACTGCTCGGATTACTCAGGCTCGTCGGGGTACCTTGCGTGGGACTTTGTTGCAGGTGATGTGGATAATGACGATGAGGATGATGATGACGACGACGAGGACTATCCCGACATGCTCGACAACTTGTGGGAGGATGAGAACCCTATGGACGACGTGGAGATGTGGTTCTACGACGATGTGAATGCAGTAGATGCTGGTTATGATTGGCCTCAATCTCCTTGAGTGAGGTATGAATATGATGAAGTTGTGTGGTGTGGCTGGTGATACATGTGATGTGATGTGTGGTTGTTCGAGGTTTCCTAGGTTATAAATATGTGTAATGAATTATTGAGTTGGCTGTGGCTGTGTATGTGTAATGAATATTACTTCTTACTATGTGCAAGTTTCTAATGCCCAACACATATATCATTACTGTTGTACGATGTTAAAGTGAGGAATTTAATAGTTTGTAGATTAAATCATTTTGGAAGGATTTGAAATGGTAACTAATGTCTAGAAATTATATTGATCCGTTGCCTTCATAATTCATATGTTACACTCAATTTGAGTGAGAGAGAGAGAGAGAGCAACATTTGACAGATAAAAAATCCCATGAACCAATAAATTAAACCATTTGGATTCAAGTAACACTACAATTATTTTTCCTCACTTATGTTTGTGTAAGAATAAGGTAATAAAATCACCAATTTCTTCAAGCTCATCCTAATAGCAAATATGTACCTATTTTCTGCAGTTGTGCAAACATATCTTCTTCTGTAGAAATGAAGAAATTAATGGCAAAGTGTTATTTGACGAAATTCCATTCATTGTGGACTACTTTTCTTGTTTGGAAATAAATCCAATTCTACAAGAAGGCTCATTTTTGGAATGGTTTTCATATTTCGATTTGCTATTGCTAAAATATTAAACTATTGTTGAGATTTTCTATCTAACATTATATCTATTCCAAACAATTATGATTCTAATTATTAATCAATCAGACATTAGTAATTAGTTGCATGGCATGGTTACCCACTCATGCAAAATTTGTCCACGCTGGACTCATTCTTCTTCTCATACTACTATTATAGAATAATCGCCAACAAAGAAGTGATGAAAATAAATCTTTTTTGTAATAGAAAAGGACCCAAAGTTAATCATGGCAGTTGGCCCTCTTACATTTAAAAAATGAACAGGGATTTTCCATTGATCAAACTCGACATACTATATAAATATACATAGTGGATATCTCGAGTTGATAAAATAGATCAACCAACTTTTTATTCTTACTAAATATGCACTTTTCGACCAAAAAAGTCACATAAATCATCATCAAAATATTTCCATTAAATTTCCTTGTAATGTTGTTCAAAAAAAAAAATTATATATATATATATATATATATTTCCATCATCTTGCACTACAATAGGTGAAGGTAGGAACCTGTTAGCACTATTTTAGAAAGTCAAGTCTGCCATGGA
This sequence comes from Schizonepeta tenuifolia, assembly GCA_029490685.1. Classification (NCBI taxonomy): domain Eukaryota; kingdom Viridiplantae; phylum Streptophyta; class Magnoliopsida; order Lamiales; family Lamiaceae; genus Schizonepeta; species Schizonepeta tenuifolia. The sequence goes on along the minus strand of CM055958.1, from coordinate 20,787,925 downwards.
TGCAGCTTCTGGAGCTTTAGATGTTGTAACGGCTCGTCTTCGATATTCAGCTTCATCTTCAATAACTGGTGGAATGTGCCATGTTCCAAGAGAAGGCCCCCATGTCTTTCCACCTGAACATTTTCAATCACAATTACTTAACACTGCGACTTTTATATGGATACATATTTTGACATTGTAACAAAAACACCTTACCTCCTTCTCTTGTAGCTTCTTCACATCTTTCCCGATACTTCACTGACACTTCTTCATCTAATGCTTTAAATAATTGATCATACTTTTCTTCAGCTTCAGATATAAATTTTGCCTGCACGAGAGATATATTTTACACAATGCATCAAGTTTTAGTTGTTAGCAGGAAAACATAACAGCAAACTGCTCTCTCTCTCTCTCTCTCTCTCTCTCTCTCTCTCTTTCTCTCTCTCTCAAATGCCAATATACACTCACCAGCATAATTGGCGCTGTAGAAGCTCCATAGAATTTTACAAACATGCGAAGAATGTTGAAATTATTCTCAGCAACATCATCCTACCAAAAATCAACACATAAAACTAGTATGAGAGCACAATCTACGACTAACTGATAAACACAACTCACAACCCCTCCAAAGTTATGAGAGACTGACCTCGTAATCAAACCTGTTGCATCATTTGGTTAACCGTTGACCAAGTTTTATTATTCCAACATGCACAAGAAATGGAAAAACTCGTAAATTCTTGCAAATTATTTTCCCCATGGGACAAGATTCTTGAGCATAAGAGATGAAGAAAAGAGATAGTATAAGAGAATAAGTGACTGAGTGACTCAAAAATTTTGTGACTTAGTACATAACATATCGAACCAGAATCAGAGTTCTTGAGCAAATTATTGTAAATAACTAAAATACTAATATAAGACAATTATGTAAGGTACCACGTGCATTTCTGAACATCTCGTAAATGTCAACTTCGAGACTACAACACAAATTGGTAAGCGAATGACCCGGAATGACTAACGCTAACTCAGCAGGCCCTTTCTCTTATTGAGAGAGAAACAAAAAGTAAGTATTTGCAAAGAGAAATCACTTACAGATCATCAGATACTTCAACAAGTAATTCTGAGACTGACAAAAATTCCATATGCAGTTCGTTTACCTTCAAAACAGCTTCGAATAAAATATCTGTCAACTATATCATTCCACACAGAACACAACTTTTTTTTCTTTTGAAGTAAAGAAAGTTATAACTATCATTGCATACATCGGTCAATGTCTTATCATTCCTAAAATGTCCTAGGCTCCTAGCTTGCTTCACATTGATTCATGATGAATTTCTAACTACAAAATATCTGATGCCATGCATTCAAATACAGAGTGTGGCTTTAGAGCCGTCTGGCAAGACAATTATAAGAAGATGATAACAAAATATACCTAGGAAACATTTGATGGTGTCAAATAAGATACCTTTTCTCCCCTTAGTTGATATAACAGAAGGTTCAGCACCCGATAATCAAAGGATTTCAGATGGATGGCCCTTGTCACGTCCTCAATTGATATCTACACAAAGCACCTCGGATCAGATCCACCAATGTATGGCATTGATCACATTTTAATAAAAGAAAGTTAAGTCATTATTGTTTGCTCAAGTTGTTAAATATAGAAACGGTGAGTTGGACCATATTTTTCTCTCCAATAAGAAACAAAAGGACAGCAAATGAAAGTATGTTTCAGGCATAGGATATAAATGATGTACCTCCTTGTTTCTAACCAGGGCACAACAAAGCTTTCTTTCCAGACGCCAATATTCTTCACCATATCTCAACTCCTCTTTAATCCTTTGTATATAGCAAATTTGAGTTTAAAAAATAAAAAAATTAGAGACTTTTCAACAGTCACATTTCCTGTTATAAAAGGAGAAGTCAAAATATCATGATCTTAAATGCCAACCAAAATGCTGAACCTTTCTGTCAGAAGCCCATAGTGTTCGAGTACACTATAAAATGGTCTAAATGGATCCTTTTTGAACACTTGTACAGAATTAGCACTTGGGTTTGGGTCATCATCCTGAACTTCAATCATTTCAACACGGTCAAACAGATTACTTTGAAGTAAAAATAGCCTTGGTAAGGATATCTATTACCTCGAAATCTTCAGTAGAAGTTGTTGGCAACTGTAGGAGTTTCTCATTTAAGCCGTCCAACTATATGACAAGAACAGTGACATCAGGAACAGAAATTAAATAAGATCTGCATAATTAAGTTATTTATCTGACCTATGCAATTCAGAAAAGAAAAAAAAAAAAACAGAAGACGAATTGAATTAAAATTAAAAAAATGAAATAACATTGCTACTAAGCCGTTTGACTTTCCCAACTCCTGATGGCATAAAAGCAGCCATATAATTTTAAATCCAAGACAATTTGCAACTACGTACTTTATGACGGAATAAGGCAGAAAGAAAATACAATTCTGCCAATTTGATAAAATCTGTTCAATGCCTTCTTGCAGCTGCAAGCCTGCAACGGTTATTACCTTATAAGAAACTTACCTGATAAATATAACTTTCTGTAAACGAAAGCATAGGTAGGTTTTTGAAAATTGATTGTGGCTGGTTCGCATCCATTTTGTGAAACACAAAATATGATCTGCACTGTTAATTTGAATCAGATATATATCAGCATCGTTGATGATAAGACTCATACTGAAGTTAAACGAAAAATGCTTGTTAAATACTAGTTTTTCAAGTGCCTGACTGGAAACTGGAAAGAATACCAAACAACTGAGAAAAAAAGAAGCTTTACATAACAGATTCATTCGCCTAGAACAATTCTTACAAAATCCTCAAGAGTTGAATTAGAACGTATCATATCATCTATCCCAATTACAGCAACATCGCAAGGGAGGCGCTGCACAGGATCTGGATTTGTTTTGTGATCACACTGAAGATGTAAAGCATTTCCAATCTGGCTGCAACCTGCAAAGACACAGGTTCAGAAAATGTCTGATTCGCAATCCAATCTCAGCTTCAAATCTTAGAAGAATACCAATACACATCAATCCTCAACATCCAAATCTGCATATAATCCAAATTGTCCAGAAACATACCTCGCATTCAGACAGACCACAAACAGCATTTGGGAGTTTATAGATGCATAGTTTTTTAAAAAGATTCATGGACCACAAGACATGTAGTCTAGTGGTATTCCTCATCTAATTCCCACTCCCAAAACACTTTTACCAGCAATAATCAAGAGAAACAGGTAAGGGCGAAAGAGCATTTAACGATAAGATAACTAATCTAAAAAGAGCTTAATATGGACTAGGAAAACATTGATACACTGGAATCTTTTTTTTTTCTGGCAAAACAGGTATTGAGGATAAATGACATAGAATTAAGAATTCCAGGTTTCTGCACTGATTGACATGCTACTCTGTACATGTTTCAAATTTTCAATCTTCAATATCCATGAAAGTGAAATAATCGTCATAAAATAGATGAGAACCAAGTGCTAGAGCAAGTCAGGGTCAACATACTTATTCCTGAGAAAGAATTGATGGATTTGTCCCTAATAAACAAAATTCCAAAATCATGCATTGCAGAAAGCATATAAACTAATTAACATTTAGGTTATAAATCTGTCCAGTAATTTGTCTCTTAAATAAGTGATATGCATCAACTCTAGAACCGTTATTTTTTTAAAATCAACAAAACGAAAATCTACTAGAGAACTGCAGTATCCAATAAGCCACGAGACAGTGATAGCTGTTTATGAAGTACCTTTCCCATGGCGTTGCATTCCGTCGGAGATGAATAAATCCTGCATCTAGAGAGAGAGAGAGAGAGAGATTAGATGCATTTGCAAAGTAGAATTGCAAAAAAAACAGAAAGCAGAGTGAAAAACAATTAGCAAACCTTTGACATGTGTTTAGTAATCAATTGGAATTTCGATGCGACCTCAAGCTCTCCACAAGCTTGCGTCTTCAGCGCACCGGGAATCAAATGACAGGAGGGAAATAAATACGAACAAAGAGAAAAGTTAAGGCTCAAAACTAGAAAATGCTCAAAGAATTTGAAAAAACAAAACAAAGAAAATTAAGAAATTCATGAGCAACCTATCCTCATCATTAGAGTCATTATCAAAAAATGTGATATTGTAGAGAAGCATAATTTGATTACCATAAAAAAGGTGAAATCGGCGAGGAAGCGTTCGGCGTCGGGGTTGGCATCGGAAACTCCAACTGAATGAAGCAAATCAATATTCCTCTGCACTTGTTCCAGCTTCTCTAGCCCTTCCATTTTACACTCAGAGAGAGAGAGAGAGAGAGAGAGAGAGAGTGTAGTGTCGACGAACAGAAAGAACGCTGTATATTACTCTTCGTTATTTTCTTCTTCAGTTCTTCTTTCTCCTTCCTTTCCTTTTTTTTCCTCTTTTTTACTTGAACAGTAAAAACTTAAATTACAGGGAATATGGCATCCCGAGCCGAAATGTCCTATTTTACTAATTTAATAAAAATTTAAAAACGATAATAACCATAAGAGTTTATTATGTGATTTGACCATATTGGGGCTATCACCTCAATTTTTAGCCCACCAATTTTACAAATCCAAATTTTGGTCATCCCTTTACAAATTGAGCCCGAAAGTTAAGCCCGTGGGTTTTAACTATTTGAGCCCAAACCGGATCTTAACTAACCCGCCCAACCGGGTCACAATACCCACCCAAATTAGATTTACCCTATCTCATGAATTGAATTCACCCTCTTTCTCTCAGCTCGACGACACTTTCTCTCTCTTTCTCTCTTCCAGCTTCATCTCTCGTTCTCTCTCTATTTCTCTCTTCCTCCCGTCGCATGAAATTGATATGTTCCATCCATTTGTTGATTAATCCGGGAAGTGTAATTTAGGATCGGAGCTCACTTATCTCCGTCACCATTTGAAATTGATCCGACACGATTTCTCGAGCTCACCTATCTCCGGCGACATCACCGACGAAAATCTCTGGATCGGAGTTACTTTCTCAGACGATCTCCTCTCCACGAACATGAGATTCTAAGATTATTGAGGTTATTCTAAATTTCTCTTCAATCATGCAATTGTTCTGTTTGTACTTGTTTTTAGATTAATCTAGGTAATTATGTTATGAATGTGTTTACATGATGTGAATTGCTTAGTTGAATTCTGATTAGGCATCCATTTCTATTTGATTTGATTGTTGTTTCACGTTTTTCATCTCATTCTGTGTGTACATGGTTGCTGTGATTTGGTATAGTTGGAACAACTGACTTCAGTTGTTCCAACTGTACCAAGCTTCCATGGCTGAATTCATCTTCGTTTACTTGTTCTCAATTTGTGTGTACATGCATGGTGTGTTTTGGTACAGTTGGAAACGACTGGCTTCAGCTGTTCCAACTGTACCAAGTTTCCATTGCTGAATTCGTATTCGTTTTGTTGTTCTCGATTTGTGTGTGCATGCATGGTGTGTGTTTGGTGCAGTTGGAACGACTGATATCAGCTGTTCCAACTGCACCAAAGAAGAGAGTTGATCCCCGTTGCCCCTAGGGTTCACCATTAGGGTTTTTAGAATGCCACCGTTCCCTAATTGTGTATGGTGTGTGTTTGGTGCAGTTGGAACCACTGATATCATCTGTTCCAACTGTACCAAGTTTCCATGGCTGAATTCGTCTTCGTTTAGTTGTGTGTGCATGCATGGTGTGTGTTTGGTGCAGTTGGAACGACTGATATCAGCTGTTCCAACTGCACCAAAGAAGAGAGTTGATCCCCGTTCCACCTAGGGTTCACCATTAGGGTTTTTAGAATGCCACCGTTCCCTAATTGTGCATGGTGTGTGTTTGGTGCAGTTGGAACGACTGTTATCATCTGTTCCAACTGTACCAAGCTTCCATGGCTGAATTCGTCTTCGTTTAGTTGTGTGTGCATGCATGGTGTGTGTTTGGTGCAGTTGGAACGACTGATATCAGCTGTTCCAACTGCACCAAAGAAGAGAGTTGATCCCGTTCCCCCTAGGGTTCACCATTAGGGTTTTTAGAATGCCACCGTTCCCTAATTGTGTATGGTGTGTGTTTGGTGCAGTTGGAACGACTGATATCATCTGTTCCAACTGTACCAAGCTTCCATGGCTGAATTCATCTTTGTTTAGTTGTGTGTGCATGCATAGTGTGTGTTTGGTGCAGTTGGAACGACTGATATCATCTGTTCCAACTGTACCAAGCTTCCATGGCTGAATTCGTCTTCGTTTAGTTGTGTGTGCATGCATGGTGTGTGTTTGGTGCAGTTGGAACGACTTTTATCATATGTTCCAACTGTACCAAGCTTCCATGGCTGAATTCGTCTTCGTTTAGTTGTGTGTGCATGCATGGTGTGTGTTTGGTGCAGTTGGAACGACTGATATCAGCTGTTCCAACTGCACCAAAGAAGAGAGTTGATCCCCGTTCCCCCTAGGGTTCACCATTAGGGTTTTTAGAATGCCACCGTTCCCTAATTGTGTATGGTGTGTGTTTGGTGCAGTTGGAACGACTGATATCATCTGTTCCAACTGTACCAAGCTTCCATGGCTGAATTCGTCTTCGTTTAGTTGTGTGTGCATGCATGGTGTGTGTTTGGTGCAGTTGGAACGACTGATATCAGCTGTTCCAACTGTACCAAGCTTCCATGGCTGAATTCGTCTTCGTTTAGTTGTGTGTGCATGCATGGTGTGTGTTTGGTGCAGTTGGAACAGCTGACTTCAGTTGTTCTAACTGTACCAAGCTTCCATGGCTGATTTGTCCATATTATAATGACCTACTTATACTGATACACTTTCTTCTATTTTGTAGATGAGTGCGAAAGGTTTGATTATTGCTCATGGAGGGACTTGGGTGAATACTGTTTATGAGGGTGGACGAAGGGAATATATGCCTGTTCCGGGTAATGGCATAACGTTTGACGAGCTATTGGATAAGCTTGAAATGCGTGTGATGAAAGAGAGGACGATTTACAGATATGATATTGATGCGTTGTTTGAGTCTCCTGGATGTGAGGTGATGAGGATGAAGATCACCGATGACTTTGAGTTGACACATGTGTTGAGTGCAGTGGAGATGCCTATATTACATGTCAGTGTTTCGTGTATTGGTCGTGAGTTGGCGAAGCATGTTTTACATCGTCCTGCTGTTATTGAAGTTTCAGCTTCTAGCCATGTTAGTAGTAGTGATAAACAGTCTGATGATGTTCATGATGGTTATGAGGTTGTTGAGGATGACGATATGGATGAGGAGGAGGACCTGGATGATTTTGTTGGGCAAAACGACTACGGGGATGATCATGATAGTGATTATGATGTTTGCTGTGGTAGGGATTGTCACAAGCAGGCATCTGGTGATGTTTCGGATGAAGAGAATGGTGATGATCATCACCCTACTAGTTAGTGGATTATCTCAGGTGCTGCATACCAATCTTCAATCCCTTGTCGGGAACTAGGCATAAAGGAGGATGACACGAGCAGTGAGGAGTTACGTAAGGGCGGTCTGTTTGCAAACAAGAAGAGATTGCTTGTAGCTTGTGGTGTTTATCACCTTATTAACCATTCAACATTTTCTACAGTTCGTTCATCAAAGCAGAGATATCATATTGTATGCAAATTTGGTGGTCGTTGCCCATTTATTGTTCGGGGAAAGCCGTTGGGGAAGATGTGGTTGATTACTGAATTCGTTCCCCATAGCTGTGAGATGGACCTGAGGTATCATGCTCCCCCGAAGGTGTCTTCTAAAGTGTTAGCTTCGTATTTCATACCGGAATTGATGGTTAAAGGTGTTACGTTAACACCGAAAGCTATTCAGGCGTTGCTACAGCAGAAATATGGTATTCATGTGAAGTATAATACTGCACTTGCTGGGAGGAATTTGGCTATTATGAAGACGTACGGTGATGCGGATACTTTCTTCCACATCCTTGCAAGGTATATATACATGTTGGAGAAGGTAAATCCTGGTTCTGTTGTAGATCTGCAAACCGATGAAAATAATGTCTTTGAATATGTATATATTGCTTTGTATGCTTGTAATAAAGCATATAAGCTTTGTTGGCCTATGATTGTTGTGGATGGCACTCATTTGAAGGGCAAATACAAGGGTATTTTGTTTGTTGCTGTTGGCAAGGATGCAAATGAACAAATAGTACCCTTAGGCTTTGGCATTGGTGACAAAGAGTGTGATGCTTCGTGGATCTGGTTCTTTAAGCAGCTACGAAAGACATTTGGAGTGCGTGAGGAGTTAGTGTTTATCACAGATCAGCATCCGAGCATAAGCAATGCGATTGAACAAGTGTTTCCAGAAGCGCACCATGCATTTTGTGGCTATCATATTCAGAACAACATCAAGCATTGGGGAAGTGATGTCGTTGAAATTTACAAACTAGCTGCAAGGGCTTACAAGTTTAATCATTTTGAGCAGCATATGGAGAATTTGAAGGTTGTTAAAGCCAAAGCATATGATAAGTTGATGAAAATGGGTCCAAGCAGATGGGCTCGTTCACACTGCCCTGTCCGTCGTTTTCTCCTTATGACATCTAATCCTGCTGAGTGTATGAACAACTGTCTTCGATGGTCTAGAAGATTGCCTGTTTGCACCCTTTTGGAGACTATTCGAGATAGGATTGGAGTTTGGTTCTATGAGCGGCGGGTTATTGCTACTGAAAGACCTCTCGAGTTAGATTTGTCGGATTGGGCATCAATGAGATTGGCAAAATCAGTTCATTTGGGCCTCAAAATGTCTGTGCAACCAATTAGTTCAACCAAGTTTGAAGTTAAAAATGATGACAAGAGTTATGTTGTTGATCTTGAAAGCCACACATGCACGTGTCTTGTTTTCCAGTTCCAAATGATACCATGTCCTCATGCTGCAGCTGCCATAGGGTAATTATTATTATTTATCTCATTTTTTCTTCATAATATGTTATATTTTTTGCATGTTCTGTCTTTAAGTGTTTGGTACAGTTGGAACCACTGGCATCAGCTGTTCCAACTGTACCAAGGTTCCTTGGCTGATTTGGATTCTTTTGCTTATATGTTCTCGATTTCTGTGTGCATGCATGTGGTGTGTTGGGTACAGTTGGAACAACTGACTTCATTTGTTCCAACTATACCAAGCATGTTCGACATTTTTTGTGTGTGCATGTGGTGTGTTTGGTACAGTTGGAACCACTGACTTCAGTTGTTCCAACTGTACCAAGCTTCCTTGGCTGAATTCGGATTCATTTACTTGTTCGTCTACTTTTTTATTTTGTTCTTTCTTTTTTGTTTTTAATTTTTGGGTGTAGGAAGGTCCGTCAGAACCCATCATCGTATGTGAATTCTTATTTCTTCACTGTTTCTCTCCGTGAAATATATTCTGGAGAGGTGATGCCATTACCGAATCTTGAAGATTGGCGTATTCCCCCTGATATCGCTTTGAGGGTTGTGCAAACGCCGGGTGAGGTTCGACAAGCTGGGAGGCCGCGTGAGAAGAGAATCAAGAGTGGTGGTTCCGGTTCATATCGGAGGGCCTGTCGATCGCAGGTGGTTAAGAGTGGTGGTTCCAGTTCTTCAATGAAAATCACAACCACATCAGTTACACACATTCAGAAAAACAAGCAAGTGGAACTGTCTTTTGGTACTTTTGGCACAAATATATTCATTTGTGCCAAGAGTACCAAATGAATCCACATTATACTTTGCATGCATACCAAGACAGGTGAAATCAAACTGGAATTATCATGAATTCTGTTGGAACAGTTGGAACAAATTTACTCATTTGTTCCAACTGTGCCAACAAGCTAACAAACAATCAAACAAACAAGTTGCATTTAGTACTATTTCTGTTGGAACAGTTGGAACAAATTTACCCATTTGTTCCAACTGTTCCAAGAGGCTAACTATCATTCAAACTAACAAATTTACCCACTTGGTACTGATTTCAGTTGTGCCAACTGTACCAAGATTCATTGACTGAATTCGGATTTGTTTACCTGTTCGACATCGTTGTGCTTGCATGTGTGTGTTTGGTGCATTTGGAACAACTGAAAGTACTACTACTAGTAAAATAAAAAGACAATTCTAGATTTTGATGGACTTTAGTAATAAAAAGACAATTCTACATTTACTACTAATATTAACGATCATATACAACCCTCATGCTTAATACACCCCACAAACTCCCACATTGTATCAAAATATAAACTATACAAACACTGTTTCAAAAATATAAACTGTTCAATACTTAGACTATGCATCATTTAGATTTGCTTCCTCGTCAACCCCTTCCTCTTCTTCTTCATCTGCTACAGGTTCCATAGGCTCAGAGGTACTTTCTGGCTCGAATGTACTTGCATCGGTGCTGAATTTATAGATTATTTCCGCCATTTTACCACGAAATGTTTTTACCTCAACTTTGGTCATGCGCTTTTTTCGGTATCTTCCTGTCAGCATCATCTCAGCATACTTCACAGCTAGAGCTCCACAGCTGAAGTTGTCTACCTGTCTCAAATGATTCGTTCCATCATTTGGGAACGAATAGATCCACTCCGTGTACTTGGGCTGAATGCTCTTCCCTCTGTAGTAGTCAATCGTTTTCAGGAGTTGTGGGAGCAGCCTGCACAGTGGTACGAAGACTTCTTGGCGTATGCTGTAATGTTTTTCCTCAAATATATGCTGATTTGAGTCATAGATGATGACTTCCTGTTGCATGAAATCTACCAAGCAAGTGGCCCAGTGCATGTTGAAGTGAGCGACCACTATGACCTGACATGATCAATGAAAATCACAACCACATCAGTTACACACATTCAGAAAAACAAGCAAGTGGAACTGTCTTTTGGTACTTTTGGCACAAATATATTCATTTGTGCCAAGAGTACCAAATGAATCCACATTATACTTTGCATGCATACCAAGACAGGTGAAATCAAACTGGAATTATCATGAATTCTGTTGGAACAGTTGGAACAAATTTACTCATTTGTTCCAACTGTGCCAACAAGCTAACAAACAATCAAACAAACAAGTTGCATTTAGTACTATTTCTGTTGGAACAGTTGGAACAAATTTACCCATTTGTTCCAACTGTTCCAAGAGGCTAACTATCATTCAAACTAACAAATTTACCCACTTGGTGAACAACTAACCTTCTTCAAGTCCTTCCATTTCTTCAGAAACTTCCCCCATCTTGGATACTGGCCCTCAGCATACATGCGCAGCGTTTTCATCTCATCGTCCGGTATAACCTCCTCAGTTTGTTGGCTATAGATGGTGCCTTCTGGGTCCGTTCCATGCATTTGCTTCCATATGTGGTGTATGATGGTCTATGCATTATGAGATTATCAGATGTCATTTACTTGATTATTATAAATTGAAAGTTTGATAAATCTTGTTCAACTTACCATGAAATCTGAGCTTGTGATACCAATGTCGGCATCGATGTCACCAGCTTTAAGTCCAGCAAGTTCCGGCTTTGATGCTATCACAACAAGGTATGAGTCTATGTGATCATTGTCAATCATTTTATCCATGTCTCTGAGATCCTCAAACCATTGTCTTCGCACCAAATACGCCAAGCCCACGTTTCTCCTGCACATACCAATGCATATGAATAAGAATATTAATGAGAATTCAATCGTAATATTTAATCACTTACTCTTCTTCATTGCTCTTTATAAACAATTTGAAGTCTGTTCCCCTGACGTCTATAGGCAGGAATGGGCTTTTACAGGCTGCAGATGGAAGCTTTTTCCTGATTGGCCTTGTTCGCACTATTTTCTCAGCCTCCAACGTGGGTTTTTCTGCATGTTGTGCCGGTTGTGACGCTTCTGGTGGTTGTTGTGATGTCGTTGCTTGTGTTTCATTGGCTGAAGATGGTGTTCCCCACGTGCGGTGGTAGAATCTCCGTTCATTTTCGATGTAGGCTTCCCATTCAGCAGTGCTCTGGTGTGTTTGTTCCAACTGTGCCAACCAAGCATATGCATTATGATACCAAACATCTAGAGGAGCATCATGACATAATCTTTAAACAATTGGAAGCTTGGTACAGTTGGAAGAACTGGAATCAGTTGTTCCAAATATACCAACACACACACATGCAAACACATGGAAATGTTGAACAAGTAAACACATACAAATTCACAATTGGAAGCTTGGTACAGTTGGAACAACTGGAATCAGTTGTTCCAAATGCACCTGACCACACACATGGATGCAAACAATGAGTCAATGTGTGGTACACTTGGAACATTTGAAAGTCAGTTGTTCCAACTGTACCAAAAAACACAGACATGCATGCACATAAAATATCGAACAAGTAGTCAATCGAAGTAATATTTTTACCTGAGTTGGTGGATGAGATGGTTGTCCTCGTTGCATTCTGGCCATAACGCAGTTGTCTATGTCGTTGATGAGTTGTCCCCGATCGAAATGTGCAACAAATTCTATACGCGCTTGCTTTGCTGCATGATCTCCGACTCTATCAATGAACTCCTTCATCTTTGCACTGGTGAATGAGATGATAGGCTGTTCCTGCTGAGTTCCATCGCCTTCATCCAGCCTCTCCTCATTTCTCTCCAACCGTGGTCGTTTGGGTGCATATCTATACCTTGCTGCCAATCCTTTCGCTCTTCTTATGTTTCCCTCAGCAAGTTTATCAAACTTGAACTCGAATGGCATGCCTCGTTTCTCAATAGATTCCCAGTTCTTGTGTCTCTTTTCCTCAGTGGTTGGCACTAGTGGCCAACAAACCTGCCAAAAATCATGATATGTTATGTATATACTATATATTAAGGTGCAGAGAACATAAAAATGGTATTATTAAGCATTTTTACCTGTATGTCTGTTTGTACATTAGCGTAATTTCTTGGGTATGTGAACCTCAGCATACGTGGAAATGATTTCTGTCGCAGTGTTCCTCCGATATCCTTTCCCACTTTGGGCAAGACATTGTATATCCAAGCCTGATAGAGAATATATGGAGTTATTTAACTTTTATTGCAAAACTAAACAGTAAGAATTTAACGATAACTTACCAAAAAGCCAATACAGTTCCCTGAATTGATATGATACGCTCGACTTTTGTCTTCGTCAGCCAAAATGCGCTTGAGACTGTCAATAGCGCTTATTGTCATTTGGTATGACATGCTTCCCCATGGGAATTCCTCCCATGCTGCTTTGTCCTCCACGAGCACCCACAGCCAATTCGGAATCGTGTAACTCGATGCATCATACCCAAATAACATATCAGTCACTATTAGTATCTTTGCAGCCTTGACGTAGTCTTCGGGGTCTTCATCCAATTTCCTTACTGTAAACCTCTCCCTCAAATCATTGGGGGTAGTGTCATTCCTCCCCATGAGCCTGTGATAAAACGATCCTTTATGGGGGTTGTGATTTACATATGGATCAAAGCTGCTCGATCCGAATCTCAGTCCCGTCATCAGAAAGTACTCAACCCTAGAAAACTTAACCACCTGACCTTCTTCCACTTCAAAGTAGAGAGCTGTTTGATCTTGCTCCGGTTCTCCCCTCACTTGTCTTGATATCATGTAATACAGAGCTTTGCCCGACCGCCATATGTGTGCCGACAGTCTCAAGAAATCACCCAAAGCGGAATCCATCAACTCATTCAATGATCCTGTACCTTCTAACACTTCTCGTATTATTTCAACGGCGTTCTCCTTCCCCTTCACAGCCACCTTGTGATACACATCGATCAAATCGGGGCGTTTCAAGCACCATCTTACCTGCATTCGGAAAATAGAAAACATATGAGGCTCAGTTTAGTAAACAACAAGCAAATATATTCATTTGTGCCAAAAAGTACCAAATGAATCTACATTATACTTTGCATGCACACCAAGATAGGTGAAATCAAACTGAAATTATCATGAACTCCGTTGGAACAGTTGGAACAAATAGGCAAATTTGTTCTAACTGTTCCAACAAGCTAACTAACATTCAAACAGGTTGCATTTAGTACTAATTCTATTGGAACACTTGGAACAAATGGGCAAATTTGTTCCAACTGCTCCAACAAGCTAACTAACAATCAAACAGGGTGCATTTAGTACTAATTCTGTTGGAACAGTTGGAACAAATGGGTAAATTTGTTCCAAATGTAGCAAACTGTTCCAACAAGCTAGCTATATTTATTTCTGGAAAAATAATCGTGAATTAGATGAACTATAGCAATCATTCTGCACAGAAATCATATCTAACATCATTTACAATGCTAAGAATCGAGATCTAAACCTAATTTCACATCTACAAATGCATAACATGAACCATGAACCAACAATGAAAATAGGTTTGAGTTTAGATACTACCTCGGCTGGAATTTTCTCTGGTTCGTAGGATTCTTCTGCATTCCCGGCGTCGCCGGCATCCCTACCGTCGTCGGCATTCTCTGTGTCGCCGGCATTCTCAGCGCCGCCGGCATTCTCATCAGCCTGAGTTGTCGCTGCGGTTGATGGCACAGAAATCATAGAAATTGTTGGTTGCACGAAATCATCGGAAGATTGAGATGCTTCTTCACCATCTCTTCTATTGATTTCTTACAGATGTCCATCACATCTTCGGGTAATACAGATGTGGCATCTGCAGCCGCCCTCGATGCCTGAGATGCGCGAGATTTACTGGATCGACGCGTCATATTGGCTGAAACGAATGAAGGCGAAGAAGAAGAATAAGAAGAAGAAGATGGTACAGTCGGAGCAAATGGATGAGAATTTGGGAGAAGAGAACTGTAAAAATGAATTAGGTTGGGGGAACCCTGAACCCACTTACCCGAAACCCAAACCCAAACCCTTGCAGCCGACCCAAATCTGAGAACCCAACCCGCGCCCCAACCCGAATCCAGCCCGATCAACTTAAAAAGCCCCAACCCGAAGCCCAGATGGCTATAATTTGGATTTCCAAAATGCATGGGCCAAAAATTGAGGTAAATGGCCCAATATGGCTACCTCATAAGTGTACTCTAACCATAATATCAGCTGAATTTGGACGAATATTTATTGATTTTTCAACACATTACAAATCATTTTTATGATCATTTCGCTTGTTGCGAACTACTCTTTTGATAGACTTAACTGCACAAGAGATGTAAGGATTTTTTATTTTACTAGCAGAGAGTCACGCGTGTTGCACGTAATTCAGATGATTATAATAAAAATTATACAATATGAATAATAAATTATTAAATTTATTTATGATTAGGAAATATTACATAATACCCAAGTTATCTAACTTATACAAATACCAGCTACTCAATTTTAATTCAATACTATATAATAGCTCTTAGAAAATTGATCAAACTTGAAGTTAACAGTATTTGACTTTAGCTCGTTATTATAATGCATTTAATAAATAAATTATATTTGCTAACTTTTGATCCATATAAAAATATATTTACTATGTCACCAACCTTGTTTTATTGTCTATTATTTCTTCAGCACGATAATTTATTTTTGAAATAAATAGCGGTTGTTTAATTTGAATATATATTTAAATAGCTCATTTTTGCAATTACATTTGGATAACCTTATCAAAAATAGAGTTAAGCTCAAACATTATAGTACTCATCTTAATTCGACTCGATTGCTCATCTATTTTTTTCTTTTATTAATTATTGTTGGAACAATAATTTTTTTCAAATATATATTAGTTGAAAGTTGGCTGAATTGGATTTTCCTTTTTTTCTAAAAGTCGGGCAAATTGTTACACAAATAATTTTTTTTTAATTCGTGAGAACCCGCAATCGCTACCTTCGATGCGCACTGGGTAAACTCCGGTATAAAAAAAGAGTATAATTGTATAACTATTGCACTGGACTATATATATTTGGATTAAGTTAATGGCTTGCATAAGTTAATTGCATTAATTCTACTATATATTTGGATAAAATTTACCTCCTTAATACTACTTTAAAAAAATGGAATTTAGATATGTGTTGTTTGGAAAAGTGAGAAAAAGATATATCTCGTACAATTTCATAACAAAATAAAAACATTAATGATTATAGAGTTTAACTAGAATATAATTTGTTTAGATATTCACACTTGAATAGATTAGATTATGCATCATCGTTTTCAAGGTTTCAGTTAATTTTTTTCCAAAGAATATATTAATTTATTTATTTTGGTCTATTGATTGTGTTTAGAAATAATTGACAATTAACTAATATGTTGGCCAAAATCTAACCTAATAGTGCTTGAATAGTCCCTTTTTTTTTCTTGCGTAAATTAGGTTTCTTAATATTTTTTTTGAGAGGTGTTTTATTAATATTCAATACTAATATTTTATAGCCATAATTGTTTATTGTCAAAAACACGTTGTTGCATTAGAAAATGAGGACATGTCATTAATATGAGTTTTTATTTTCTTAAAAGTAAGATATATATCTCATATGAGATTTTATTTATTGTCAATGAAAATATATACAATTATAATATATATACTATTATATATAATAAGGGTATTATAGGTAAACCAAATTTTTTCAACAACACACTTTTCATATAAGTATAAATTTATTTATTTATTTATTTTTTTGTGAGGAAAGAGATGTATGGATATTAATAGCAAACTTCCAAGAACATAAAATAGAGAAAGTGTTCCTAAATTTAACTTTTTAAAATTATTACCCTCAGTTTGGCTCAACAAATGTTGAGAGATTCTCTTTTTCTACAATCGTCATTTTTCACATATATTTTCACCATTTGCATACAATTAAATCATCGAGAATATATTTTACAATTACATACATTAGGCACTATATTATCAACACCACCAATGAACCAACGAGACCACACCGAAAATCAATTATTATCCAAAATCTATAATATCAAAAAGTAAATTACCTTTCAAAAACATAAACTTCACGAGGTGAAAAAAATCATTTTACCCATAGGTTAAAATCGACAGTAGCCAAACTCAGAAGCAACGAATGATGTTACAGCAAATTCGTTACACGGCTCAAGTTGGCCCGCTGGATTTCTGGTTCGCTGCAAGCCAGATCAAGGTGTCTGTCCGTCATCAGTTTCCAGCCATGAACTGGGTGCAATAATGCCGCCTCTGCTCTTCGCATCAAGACAAGGTTGAGGATGAAGTCGAATGTTTCTATCAGAACCTACGGTCTGTCGTTGTTGCCTTCTTTCTGCCATGCTATTGTTTCAATTTGGTTGATTTCCGAATTAGATGATTCAGCTACTGATTTTGGAGCCTCAGGTGCTTTCCGGTCTTGAGTTTTTACAGGTTTGGCGTCCCACAACTTCCCGGCTTTCCCAATCGCAAGAATTATCTCGAGCTGCTTTTGCTGTTGCTCCTACACAAATGTCAGACGACGAACAGAAGTAAGATTCAGACCAAAATCAGCACATCTCCTGGTTAAAATAAGAATTACTCTGCAAGAACAATTACATTTCTTCCTAAAACTATTGGGGCGTCTAAATTAAGCAGCTTATCATCAATTGGAAATCAATTCAACAAAGATTTTACGAACATAAGAAAGCATCTTTGTTTATTACTTTAGGCCGAATTTCCATCAGATACTGCTAAAACTATCCAAGAATAGCGCAAGGATTAATCCTAATAGAATCGTAAACAGGTAAAACAAAAAAAGGTATATAGATGTTCTAGCTTCCAGGTTTGCAACCGGAGGGCTTTAATTTTCGACAAATTTAGACGAATAGGACTTAGTGGTTGCATTTGAACTAATGTCGAACCACAAATACTACATTTACCAACAACGAAAAACCATATTTTTTATATACAATAATGAATCTGAGTGAGTGAAATTACAGAGAACAAAGTGGGAGCAAGTGTTGCAGGAGAAGAATGTTTTAAAGAGGAACAGTCTGAGGGTTTGAGAATTTCAGTTCCCCGATTTTATGCTCTCTTAATTCTATTGGCAACGATTACAACACTGTTTCTTTACGCTCTTATCACTTCCATTCATAATGAGAGCAGACAGCGAGGTAAAAAGTGGAAAGGGTATTTATTTGCATTTTGCTGCATAGAATGTTTCAGCAGGTGATTAAAACTCTAGTTTTAACTTTTAATGGTGTTCGACATAATCATCCTACTTGAGTTTATAAGTTGAATAAAGAATATCTACCTGCATAGAAAGTAAAACCTTCTGAATTTCACCAAGCTCTTTCTCCAAAATGTCTTCTTGTGCAGCCAATGCTTGGGTGGCCTCAGAGTTTTTCTGGACCAATACTGCTGTCTGATACAAAAGGCAACAACTTTCAACTTCCTCATATTCAGGGGATTTAAAAAATAAGAAATTAAAAAAACATACACATACACACACATGACACAATAATACTCCAAGAAGACACAATAGTATCTTCATACACACAATAAAGATTAAACGTAGATAGCAATTTTTTAGCAAATTTCCCTTCACATGACAATCATCGTGCCTGTACTGCCACTCCTTAATCCTAATCATATCGTCTATCATGAACACATCAACAATGCCAAATGAAAGTAACGAATAATTAATAACGTGTAGATTGAATCACTCAAATGAATGTGACATAACGACGTGGACTGTCACTACGCATAAGCCAGCAGAATCATCTCAATAGCATTGATCGAATAGGTCAAACCCCAAACAGCAATCTAACAACGTCCCACTTCCACCAAAGATCAGCCAAATCCACTCGAAATTACTGATTAATAACCATATTATCTCATAAGATGGTAGTCTATGTCTATCAATAGACAACTTTGTTGTAAACCATCTTACAATAGACTAACAAAGTATAGAAAACTAGAAAGTCTGCATTATGAAACCTCATTCAATCGAAAAGAAAGCAAATAACCCATGTCATCAAACACCTCACAGCCTCCCATGATCAAAGTAGTCTACCTTCCAAATACTGATCCAAACAAGAAATATTTCAATTGAAAAAGGAGCAAAACGCCATACTATAAAATCCCAAAATATAAAAACACATAAAACAAGAAATCACCTGAGCAATGGGCTCCTTGAAAGCCTTTCGAGTAAGCCTGAACCGGATTCCCAGCTTCTCAAGCCGCCGCGACAACGCCTGAACGATCGTCCCGGCGCTGCGCAAATCCTCCTCTAGCTTCTCCACCCTATCCAGCAAATTAGCCGCCGGAGAAGAAGACGGCTCTCTCGAGAGCCCAACGCCGCAAATCCTCCTCCACTGCCGCCGCCGTATCACCGCCCCAGCCGCCAAGCCGCTGACCAGAACCACGCACTGCCACACCAAAATCCTGCTCCCAAACCACCCCAAACCGCCGCCCTTCTGCAGACCGCATCTCACAGCGACATAAACACAAACAGCTGCGGATGATGCGAGGCTGACGAATTCGACAACGGAAAGAAAAGCATCGAGATTGGCGCCGCCGTTTCCATTAGCTTGTTGCTGCGAGGCTCCGTACGGCTCTTGGAATGAATCGCTGATTCTTGCGGCGGCGAAAAGGCGGGGTTGGAATGCGAGAAATTTTTTATTTGGGAAATGGGTCCTTGAATTTGGGAGTAGGAAAGTGAGATTGGGGGATTTCGAGAAATGGGACGGGGAGAGAAGGGGATGCGAAGGAGTGGGATTCTTGGTTGTGAAGATGGTGTGAAGTGTGAGCGCCATTTGCTATCACTCCAGTTAATAACTGCAAGATAAATAGATTAATACGAGAGAGATTCGCCGACTACAAGATCCCAAAAAGGAAGCGATGTTTTCTAAGGGCTGATTGGTTGGTGCCGACTGCCGGGAGAGACAACTCCGCCGCGCATATTACCACTTTATAGCTTAAACAATTAGGATGCGCCAACTGCATCTTTCAAGTTTCACCTTTTTGTGAATGGAATGGTTTATTGCTACATCAATTTCAATCTATTCTTAATTCTACAACTAGTAACTAACCCGAAAATAAATTTATATTTTTATCTATACGTATATAATTTAAAAATATTTTTTTTGGTAAATAATACTCACTCCGTCTCACTTAACTTGTCTCACTTTCTATTTTGGATGTCCCACTCTACTTGTCTCACTTTCCATTTAAGGAAATAATTAAGAAATCACTATATTCACTTCAAAATCACTTTATGTCACTTCAAAAACACTTTATATCATTTTATCAATTAAAAAATATTTTATATCACTTTATTAACCACACTAACCACATCCTTTATATCTAATCTTTTTTTTCTTAATCTCCGTGCCCGTCTCAAATGAGACAAGTTAAATGAGACGGAGGGAGTATGTTATTTCACTATAATAAGTAAGGGAAAAAATACAAACATGTTATAAAGGATAAACAACCAAACAACAAACCACATTATTATAACTTTGAAAAAAATTGTATTTCTCTTTCAATACTTTCCCTCACACTCTCTCTAGAAATCCTCTCCAAAGACTGACGGATATTTAAAAATAGTTGTATATCTTATTTAGAAGTTGTTAAGTTTTCATTAATTGTAAATTAAACTTAGGAAATTAATTTTATTTCACGAATCTAAACTTATAATTATGAATGACAACAAATTAGATACTCATTCATTAAGTATTTATCAAATCTAAATTTATTTAGAATTTTTCTGCATATTCTCATCTTAATATCGATTAAAATAGTGATTTTATTGTGTATACCGTCGCAAACTTATTTGGTATACTCGATAAAAATCTAAACATAACAAAGTTAATATTAACTCAAAATTAGTAGATTTTTTTCTTTTTATGTCTATTTGAATCGTCTCTTAGGTTTATGCTAAATTGATATCGCTAATCTTAGCCAAAAACCTGAGAAAGATATATTTACAATCTCAAGATTTTTCTTTTTCTTTTTTTAGCTATCTATTCATACAATGTGATATGATATGAGTAGTATTTTCTAGCAAGCACTCTTCGAAAATTTAAAAAAAAATATATGAATGAAAGATAAAGAGAATTCTATTTAGATATGTTGATTGAATATATATATTTAGTTTTCATAGGGATTTTTTATTTTAAATCTTCTATTGGCCTCTTAAATGCTAATTTGCTATTTTTTGTGGATTTAAATTTAATTATTGGCTCTACTTATAGACTAACTTAATAATAATTTCATTTTTCATAACTATTTCTTCTCATTCTAATCTCGATTAAAATAGTGACTTTATTATATATACCCCTCGCAAACCTATTAAGTATACTCGATAAAAATCTTAACACAACAAAGTTAATATTAACTCAAAATTAGTAAAAATCTTCTTTTTATGTCATTTTGAATCGTTTTGTTGGTTTATGCTAAATTGATATCTCTAATTTTAGCCAAAAGGCCGAGAAAGAATTTGAAAATATATGCCTATTAAGAATCGATATTACACGTATAAATCAATCATATTAGTATTAATATTAAGAATTAATAATACACTTATAAATCAATCATAGGAAATTAATTTTGTTTCGCGTATCTAAACTTATAATTACGAATGACAATCAATCGGGTACTCATTCATTGAATAATTTCACAAATCAAAATTTGTTTAGAATTTTCAGCATGTTCTTGTCCTAATCCCAGTTAAATAGTAACTTTACTGTACATTCCCGTCTCAAATCCGTTAGGTAATACTCGATAAAAATTCGAACATAATTAATTAAAATTAGTATAAATCATTCTTTTGTTTATTTGAACCATCTTGTTGGTTATGCTATATTATCACTCGTTGGGTATCGATAAATATTTGAACACTACAAAGTTAATAGTGTTAATTAAAATTAGTAAAAATTCTTTTATCTAATTGAATCGTCTCGTCGGTTTATACTAAATTATCAATTTGTAATAATTACTTATTACAATAATATCTATGTTAGAAGTATAGTCTTATTATGACTTTTGTTCCTACAGAAATATAAACCTAATATATATTTATTAAATCCTAAACTTTGCCGATATAGAATTAATTCGAAAATATATATTCAATTATGAACACGATATATATATATATATATATATATATATATATATATAGAGAGAGAGAGAGAGAGAGAGAGAGAATTAATATCTATTATTATTATTATTATTATTATTATTATTATTATTATTATTATTATTATTATTATTATTATTATTGATGTCGTGGAACCCGCAGCCGCTACCTTTGGTGCGCACTGGGTAAATAATATCTATTATTAATATATAGGATATATGTATGAAGCATGTGATTTAGAATTTATTAATATTAATATTATGAATTAACAATACACAAAGTCTTAAAGCGTGAGAACATTAAATAATTCTCCTCACCTTTTAGGAAATTTCATTAATTATAATTCTTTTTAGGAAGAATAGAAACTAATATATACAAACTGATGTGGTAAGATTAATAATATTACAATGTATAAATTTTGATGTGTCAAATTAATATAACACTTAGAAATTAGTATAAAAAAAATTTATATATAAAATTAGTATACTAAACCTCTAAATAAGGTTAAGTATGTTAGTAGAATATACAATAGAATATATATGCAAGAGAATTGATGTTGCGTAATAAATAAACATATATGTGATTATATTAGAATTAGAATAAGAATACTTATTATACATTAACTTTGCACATATAATTGAGAGGATATATATTTATCGATATATATGGCGTTTAGTATGTAGGAGTTTATAAGTATACTTTATATATTATATATAGTATATGAATTAATTATGTAAGTGTAAATAATAGAGATAAAGATAGTAATAATAGATATATAAATGTGAGGCTCGAGAAATTATTATATGAATATAATAAGTAATATATGTGTATTATGAATTAGAAATATCAAAAATACGAGAATAAAGAAAAATCGGAATGGAGCACCGTGGAGGGGCACCACTTATTTTCCTATTATTAATAAGATTGGTTTATTTTGTTTAATTAGGATCACCATTTCTTAAGATTTAATTTTACGGTTGTTTCATTTTTTAAAACTTAGGAATCACTATTGCTTAAATTATCTGCAATGGAAATCACTAAATTGGAACTTGCTCCATCGTTATTTAAATAACTAGCGTATAACCCGTCGAAAATCGACGAGAAATTATATTTAAAAAAATTAATGAAATTATTAGATAATAATATGTAATAAATTAAAAAATACTTATTAATTATTTTTGTGTTCAATCATTTGATTATGCAATCTACTAAATTCGTTCAGAATTTATATGTATTTAAACATATCTCAATTTCAGTTAAAAAATAATTTTATCACATGTTTACGTCTCAAACTCATATAGTAATGTTTGCTAAAAATTCTAATCTAATTTACCCTCATTTCTTTGATAATTTTCAAAACTCTATTCTTCTCCAAAATCGACGTGGGCAAAAACATATTTGACTCTCAAAGAGATTATTCTACGTTGACTTTGTATGAAAATTGAGATGGATCATTTTAATTGCAAATACTCCTTGTCCCACATTGATTTAGAATAGAAATAATTTTGAAGATTATCTATAAGAATGAAACCGATCATAAATGCCCTACATTATGAATTCAACATAAGATTAACGAAAAATAAAAAGTTGAATCACCACTTCACAACATCTCGTCTACCCCACGGTTCTGACCCGAAATCGGCCCATTGACTACTATATTGGTTAAATTTCAACTATAAATTTGAAATTGCATAATTTATTAAACGCATTTAGAATTTATATAGACTCAAATATAATTTAAAAGTGACTATAATATTTGTTCTCGTCCTTAATTTGTATATAGAATAATATTCGCTAATTATTTGAACTCAATTGAATTTATAAATTATGTAAAGATTCAAATATTATGATAAAATTTGTCGCAATAATAAATCAAATACATGTCATTTAATAAATAAAAATTCATATTATAAATTGAACTGTCGGTTTGGAATCGGTCCGTCTACCCTCATGGTTCCAAGTCGGAATCCTCCCGCTATGTTGAACTACCGTAACTGAATCGGCCCCCGTTATGTTAAACTGCTCTAACTGAATCGGTTCCTTTACCCCACGGTTCCGATCATAATTAGCACGTTGACCATGATCTTAATTTTTGTGCACAATAGAATAAATAGATAAAAATGCACGATATGTCGAAAATAAATAGTAGGTTATATAATTTTTTAAAAACCTATTAATTTTTTAATAAATTAAACTATTTATTTGACCAACCGATTAATTGGGCCCCATTTTTATAAATAATTTTTAAAGCGCTCTTATTTCTTAAAATCGATATGCGACAAAAATATATTTAGCTCTCAAAGAAATTGCCCCACGTCGATGTCATATGAGAAATTTGATGAATCATTTTGACGACAATTATCTTTTTGTCATTTAGAAAAGAAAAATAATTAGGATAATTGTTGTGATTCGTTTTGACAACAAATATCTCTTTATCCCATAATTGTTTATTCGGCCGACTAATAAATAAATAGGCCAAATAAAACTTTTGGTGCAAAAGATGAGAAAATACACATTGATTTTAGGTATTTGTAGACATTTCAATAAGTGATGTTTCATTAAATAAGCGATGTGGGACACAAGATTTTAATATATATTTAAAATCTAAATATTCGATTCGAATCGAATATTCGCGAATATCATTACGAATCGAATACAAATAAAAAAAATATTCGAAGTCGATTCGAATTCGACTAACTAATAAATTGGTTCCCTACAAAAAATAAGTATTTATTCGGTCAACTAATAAATTAATCAAATTAAATTAAATTAAACTATAAAAATAGTTAGTTATTAGGCCGACTAATAAATATATGTGCCAAATAAAACTTTTGGTGCAAAAGATAAGAAAATATACATTGATTCTAGGTATTTATAAGCTTTTCAATAGGTGATGTTTTATTAAATAATCGATATGGGACACAAGATTTTATTAGGTATTTAAATTTAATTTAATTTAAAATCTATTATTTTATGTTAAACAATTCAAAAATTTGAGAATTTAAATAAATAGGAATGGAGGATTAAAAGGGGTGCCACATAGGATTTTATGTAAAGATTCAAATATTATGATAAAATTTGTCGCAATAATAAATCAAATACATGTCACACAATATTTAAAATATAAAATTCATATTATAAATTGAACCGTCGGTTTGGAATCGCTTCGTCTACCCTCATGGTTCCATGTTAGAATCCTCCCGCTATGTTGAACTACCGTAACTGAATCGGCCCCCGTCATGTTGAACTGTTCTAACTGAATCGGTTTTTTTACCCCCACGATTCTGATCATAATTAGCACGTTGACCATGATCTTAATTTTTGTGCACAATAGAATAAATAGATAAAAATGCACGATATGTTGAAAATAAATAGTAGGTTATATAATAGGACTTAATAACATATTAATTTTTTAATAAAAAATAAACTATTTATTTGACCAACCGATTAATTGGGCCCTATTTTTATAAATAATTTTTAAAGTGCTCTTATTTCTCAAATCGATATGGGACAAAAATATATTTAGCTCTCAAAGAAATTGCACCACGTCGATGTCATATGAGAATTTTGATGAATTATTTTGACAGCAATTATCTTTTTGTCATTTAGAAAAGAAAAATAATTATGATTGTCACAGCCCCAAATCCCGAGGGACGGCAGAAGCCGGGGTGCGACTGGGGTTGGATTAAAGAAGCGGGGAAGAAGGGGGCTAACTGACTAAACATACATAAAAGACATCAATAAAACATGAACAAGGCTTGAATATAAATAAGAAAGAGTTAATCGCTACGGATTACTCAACAAAAGTACACAGAAGAAACTAAGTTCATATTTACAGACTTAAACTACAGTGTATTGTTTCAAAAGGGACATTTCAAAAGATTTCGAGTTCTGCAGCGGAAGAGTTCTAACTAAAGCATCCTATCCTTCAACTCAACATCAACCGTTGCCGCTCCCGTCGCTTCAACCTGCACATTTAGAAAATAATGCAGGCTAAGTACAAACGTACTTAGTTGGCACGATGCCGAAATCATAATCATAAGTATAGATAAATATGGCATTTCATAATCATAGCACGTCGGGGTTTTATTAAAAAAGGCCCGCGTCTACTAAACATTTTCTTTTCTCATAAATAACTCGCGCGAGCATTTTCTGACTACTGTTACGTTCAATCTTGACCAATTCTCATTCACCGTGGCTGGTACCCCTCAACAGGATATCACATACACCACAGGTTACAAAGTGCACTAACTCTGGAAAGCACTTAGCAGCTAACTCAGAGCCGATCGTTAGTTAACCTAGTTAGATTAACTCTAAATCTGGAAAACACGAATGTTAACTCAGATAGGTACAAGAGAACTCACATAAAAACATAAAACAGTTCATGCCATAATATCACTTTGAAAACACCGATATCAAAGCGATAAAGAAAGATTTTCTGAGCATTGCTCGTTTTATTTTGTATATAAAAGCCCACCTCGTAATACAGAACTAAAAGCACTAGCTTCCAATCTTCGGATCTTCCGTCCTTTCTTTACAGCTGGCTTCCTCCTTCATCGTAAAATAATAATACTTAAAAACGGGTCGTAAAAGATAATCGATCAAAGAGAATCGAAATAGGTTTTAGTCGTTTCATTCTTTAGGCATTTGCACGCTTACTAGATTCATTTTACTTAAACAGGAACGAGACTCGTACAAATCCCGTTTAGAACTCGAAAGGTCTCATACTCGACTCTTAGGTCAGTAGAGAGGGTAGTCGATAGCTTAATACGACTTAAAAGATCATAAGGAACTAAGCTGGAAAGAATAACTTAGGAAAAATTACATTTTAATTCATTAAACGACTTTTGAAATTTCTCGCTTAACTACTTCTTTACTTGAACGGATAAGAGATAAGATCTCGACTGGTTTTAACACTCAAGGCCCTGTACTTGACTCTAGGGTCAGTAGGAATATATTCGTTAGCTATTTCGGCTTAAACGATCAAAAGAAACTAAGTTGTGAACGAAACAACTTAGGAGAATTGAAACTGGAATTTTACTGCGCAATACAGTGACTCTGGAGGCTGCCCAGAACAGAGGATTTGGAAACAGGGGATGAGCCCTGTACCGTTGGAAAGTTTGGGATGTCTAGTTTACGCTCCAATTTACGGATCGCAAATCCGATAAACGAGCCAAAAGTTATTACAGTTTCCGGCGAGGGTCGCAAAACTGCCGCGAAAAACCCTAGTTGCTCGATAGATTCGACTTATAACGTCTTAGGTTCGTTCTAATGTCACAGCTCCAAATCCCGAGGGATGGCAGAAGCCGGGGTGCGACTGGGGTTGGATTAAAGAAGCGGGGAAGAAGGGGGCTAACTGAATAAACATACATGAAAAGACATCATTAAACCATGAACAAGACTTTAATATAGATAAGAAAGAGTTAATCCCTAAGGATTACTCGACAAAAGTACAAAAGAAGCTAAGTTCATAATTACAGACTTAGACTACTGAGAATTGTCCAAAGTGTACATCCCAAAAGGTTCAGAGTTCTGCAGCGGAAGAGTTCTAACTAAAGCAACCTATCTTTCAACTCAACATCAGCCGTCGCCGCTCACCGTCGCTTCAACCTGCACATTTAGAAAGCAATGCAGGGCTAAGTACAAACGTACTTAGTGGGCACGATGCCAAAATCATAGTCATATGTATAAATAATCTGGCATATTATAACCGTAGCGCATCGGGGTTTTGTTGAAAAGGCCCGTGCCTACTAAACATTTTCTGACTTTTTCTCATAAATCACTCGGCCGAGTATTTTTAGGTATGCTATGTTCAATCTTGACCACTACTAATTCACCGTGGCTGGCTACCCCTCAACAGGATACCACATACACCACAGGTTACAAAGTGCACTAACTCTGGAAAGCACTTAGCAGCTAACTCAGAGCCGATCGTTAGTTAATCTAAAGTAGACTAACTCTAAAAGTCTGGAAAACCCGAAGGTTAACTCAGAAATCTGGAAAACACGAATGTTAACTCAGATAGGTACAAGAGAACTCACATAAAAACTTAAAACAGTTTATGCCAAGATTATCACTTTGAAAACACAATTATCAAAGCGTTAAATAATACTTTCGAGTTGTGGAAAAACCCACATTTTATTTGATATAGATAAAAGCCCACCTTATAAATACAGAACTTAAAGCAAACGCTTCCAACTTCGGATCTTTCGTCTTTTCTTCACAGTTGGTTTCCTCCTTCATCGTAAAATAAATATACTTAAGAACGGGTCGTAACGATAATCGATTAAAAAGAATCGAAGAAGGTTTAAGTTGTTTTATTCTTTAGGCATTTGCACGCTTAATTAATTCGTTTTACTTAAACGGGAAACGAGACTTGTATTAATCTCGTTAGAACTTGGAAGATCTCATACTCGACTCTCGGGTCAGTAGAGATGGTAGTCGATATCCTAATACGACTTTAAAGATCAAGAGAAGCTAAGTTGGAAAGAATCAACTTAGGCGATTTACTTTAATTCTTTGAATGATTTAAGGAATTTCTCGTTTTTTACTTCTTTAAAGAAAAGATAAGATATAAGGTCTCGACTGGTCTCCATCACTAGAGGTCTTGTACTTGACTTTAGGGTCCGGAGGTAGATGTTCGATAGATAAAAATGGCTTAAACGATTGAAAGAAGCTAAGTTGTGAACTAAACAACTTAGAAAACAAGAAACTGAAAAATCACTGTACAGTCCAGTAACTCTGGAGGCTGTCCAGAACAGAGGATTTGGAAACAGGGGGTGAGCCCTGTACCAATAGAAAGCTTAGGAAGTCTAGTTCGTGCTCCAATTTACGGATCACAAATCCGATAAACGAGTTGGAAGTTATAACAGTTTCCGGCGAGGGTCGCAAAACTGCCGTGGAAACCCTAATTGATTAATAAGTTCGACGTATAACGTCTTAGGTTCGTTTTAAATTCTCGTATTCAACTTTTTTAGAAACTGGACTCTTAAAGTAGTCATCACGTACCTCCGTACGTGACAAACTCCTTCTCAACTTGTTCAAAAGTACGACGTTCTAACGTCGGATTTCAACTATCAAGTACTAAACCAACAAAGAAAATCCAAACGCGTTCTAGTTCTCGATTACAACTATAATCCATAGTATATTAACTCGGATGCTTATGATGTCAACTAGAGAAATATTCCAAATTTCATTATAAACAGTAATATCAACTTAAAAATTCTCATCCGACTTCTTGATTTTCAGTTATAACTAGATATTCTTCTCTTACGCGATTTTTAAAAGTTGTCGGTTTTTGTTCAAATCTTACGACGTTAATCTACGTCTAATATAAATCATTTTCATGCATGCTAACATATCTTATCATCATTATAACTCAGTTTATAAGGTGATTTTAGTCTCTTACATTCCATTAAACATTTTTAGAAAATTTTCCAATTAACTTCTATTATCAACTAATATGATTTGCAACACAATCAACTAACAAATCATCACTTAATATCAAACATGTATAAACCCTTATTTACTTTATAATTTTCTGGTTTTAAACATATATTAAGGGGATGATTTTCTTCTCTAATTAACATCATTTATTCACTAATCAAACTATTATCACAACTATTAATCACTTGCAATTCTAAAAACAACTAACATGCAAAAACCCCCTAATTTATAATTCAAACCCTAATTGAATTTCATAATAACATAGGGCTTTCAATCCCTTTTCATTCCAAACACTAATTAAGCATCTACTAAACATGAATCCATGATTAAAAGAAGAAAATTAGAAATTCTATCATTTTCCCAAAAAATTCTGCATTGACAAAAGTTTTAGGATTCTTGGTTTTGATCATTTTTAATCCATAATTAATCTATCTAACACATCTAATTACATTATTCTAAGATCAAAACATCCATACCAAACCTCCAAAATTTCGAACAAAAAGAAGAAGAAAAGAAATGGAAACTAAATGGATAGGATTGTAGAGGATGAAAATACCTAGAGAATTAACAAAGGATGTATGATGTTTTGTTGGATGAATTAAGGACTTGTGTTCTTTCTTCAAGCTTTGAATGTGCCTTCAATGGAGAATAGTGGTGGAGAAGATGAAGTTGAGGGAGAGAGGGAGAGAGTTGCCGAGAGAGAGAGTGGAGAGAGAGAGATGGAAAAGGTTTTGTCTTAGGTGATGAAATGATGAAAAAAAAATTGAATGGTGTAAAGTGTAACTTAGGTGTCACTTAGTTAATTAAGTCAACATGCATGGTTACACCTAAGCATGTGAGGTGGCGACTGCATGCATGGGGTTAGGAGGGTACGGGTTTTTCATGCGCGATCCGACGTTACGGGAAAACAAACGACGAAAAACGTTGTTCGGTACAAAAGATTGTCGCGATTCGATTTGACTTACAAATTCTAACGTATGAACTTAATTAAAAAATAAATTTATAAAATTTATTTCGACAAAAACTCGAGACGACAAGTCCGAGTTTCGTCCGGAAAACGTAAAAAAAACAAACTTTCTCGGCGTGTTCATATTGCGATTTTGTAAACGTAAAATTAAACGGTTTTCCGTTCTTAGCTTACAAACTAAAAACCTTTCGTATGCGCTAACCCTTAGCCTTAGAATTAAAAATTATAAACTTAGGCGTGCAAAGCCATTTATTTAATTAACTTTAAAGTTTTTAGAACGTAAGGAATTTACGGGGCATTACATCTAAGCTCTCGAATTCGATTTCTTTAGAAACTGGACCCTCAAGGCAGTCATCACGTACTCCCGTACGTGGTGAACTCCTTCTCAAAACTCGCTCAATAGCACGACGTTCTATACGTCGGCTTTCAACTAACAATTACTAAACCAACAAGTTATTCAAATTCGCGTTCTAGTTCTCGACTATCACTATAGCTCATATTATAATAGCTCGAAAGCTCATGACGTTAACTACAAAGTTGTTCTCAAGTCCATCATAGAAAATAATATCAAATTAAAATTCTCATTCGACTTCTCAGTTATTAGTTACGTCTAGTTGTTCGTCTCTTATGAAATTTTCAAAGTTGTCGGATTCCGTTCAAATTTTACGTCATTAAACTACATCTAACAAGAATCATTTTCATGCATACAATCATTTCATAACATCACTATATTTCAACTTATGACGAGTTCCTCGTCTCTTACATTCCGATAAATATTTTTAGAAAAATCTAATTAAATTCCCATAATCAATTAACATCAACTACAACATAATTCCATCATCAATTCATCAATTAAATTCAATACATGAAAACCCCTAATTGTCTAGTAATTTTCGGTATTGACACAAGGGATAAGAGGGTGATTTTCTTCTCCAATTAACACCACTTATCCATTAATCATCCTATTATAACAACAATTAAACAATTGCAATCCAATTTCAAACTAACATGCAAAAATCCCCAAATTCAAACTCAAACCCTAAATCGGTTTTCACAAAATATGGAGCTTTCGATTCCTCTTTGTTCTAATCACTAATAAAACACCTCTTAAGCATGAATTTATCATTAATTGAAGAAATCCAAAAATCCTACAAATAACCCAAAATTTTTGGTATTTATGGAGAGATTAGGGTTCTTGATTTTGTTCAATTCTAAATCCTAATTAATCTATCTAACACATCCAATTTCATTAATTCAAGATCAAGTCATCTAAATCAATACTCTAATTTTCGATCAAAAAGAAAAAATGAAAAGAAGAGGATGATGGATGGATAGAAGTATAGAGGAGAGGATTACCTTGCTAATTAATGAAAGAAGTAAGAGGTTTGGATGGTGGGATGATGACTTGTGTTTTTCTCCTTCAAGTTCTTGAAGCTTTCTTCAATGGAGGATAAAAGATGAAGATGGGAGAGAGGAGATATGGGGCAGCCGAGTTTGTGAGTGTGGTAGGGAGAGATATGGATTTAAATTGCTAACTTAGGTTATAAGACTTAATAGGTGTAAAGTAGTGAATAGTAATACAATAGGTGTCCCTTAATAACATTATAAAATGAAATATCTACTAATGTGAGAGGGGGAGGTCGGTCAAGGTGAGAAAGAAAAGAAAAATACGCGCTTTTTCGGCGCGATCCGACGTTACGGAAAACGTTCGACGAAAAACATAGCTCAGCACAAAATCGTCGCGATCCGATTCGACCGAAAATTCTAATGTACGAAACTTAATCGGAAAGTAAATTTATAAAAATTATTTTGACAAAAATCCGGGACGACACAGTCCGAGTTTCGTCCAGAAAATCATAAAAACGAACTTTCTCGGGCGAGTTCGTATCGCGATTTCGTGAATGTAAAAATCAGACGGTTTTCCGTTCTGAGTTCATGAACTAAAAACTTTTCGTACGCGCTAACCCTAAATACACTAGTCGTCTAGCTGACTTCCGTAATTTATTTTCAAAAACGGATTCGACCGTTAGTCTTAGAATTTAAAATCGTAAACTTAGGCGTTCAAAGCCATTTATTTAATTAACTTTAAAATTTTAAGATCGTAAGGAATTTACGGGGCATTACAATGATAATTGTTGTGATTCGTTTTGACAACAAATACCTCATTATCCCATAATTATTTATTCGGCCGACTAATAAATAAATAGGTCAAATAAAACTTTTGGTGCAAAAGATGAGAAAATACACATTGATTTTAGGTATTTGTAGACTTTTCAATAAGTGATGTTTCATTGAATAAGGGATACAGGATACAAGATTTTAGTAGATGTTTAAATTCCAAATATTCGATTCGAATCGAATATTTGCGAATATCATTACAAATCGAATACAAATAAAAAAAATATTCGAAGTCGATTCGAATACTAATTCGAATATGGCGAATAATGTCACAAATCCGAATTTGGAACCATTTATTCGGCTAACTAATAAATTAGTTCCCTACAAAAAATAATTATTCATTCGATCAACTAATAAATTAACTAAATTAAATTAAATTAAACTATAAAAGTAGTTATTTATTTGGCCAACTAATAAATATATGGGCCAAATAAAACTTTTGGTGCAAAAGATGAAAAAATATACATTGATTCTAGGTCTTTATAGACTTTTCAATAAGTGATGTTTTATTGGATAACCGATGTGGGACAGAAGATTTTATTAGGTATTTAAATTTAATTTAATTTAAAATCTATTATTTTATGTTAAACAATTCAAAATTTTGAGAATTTAGATAAATAGGAATGGAGGATTAAGAGGCGTGCCACATAGGAGTTTTTCAAAGCAATAATCTTTTTCCTTTTAGTAATATAATATAATGATAAAAGTGGGTTCATATAATCTCTCACTTTTGGCTCACAATGAAGATCACCAAGGTGGTGATCTCTACTCTTTGTTTTAAATTTCACTTCCAAATTAATTTTGACTTTAAAATATAAATAATAGTAATTATTTTCAAATATCAATTTTATTGAATTGAAATTAAAAAAAACATTACAATAATTTAAAAATAATTGAAACTAAAATGGTTGCAAAGAAAATTGAAAATGCTTACGTCGGAATACTCGCAAATGTGATGAAGCTCCTAACTTGCCGACGACATTGACGAATGACAGAACATCCTTTACTATTTTCTCTATCTCCAAGTACTTGAATGGACCATCATAAGTAATCTCCCACTCGGATAAGACCCTGTAAGAACGTCGTTTTCGCCGCTACGATATTATACCTTGCATTTATTGTGCAATTTTTGGAAGAGAATCAACAAATTTCAAGCTCGATTCCATTGAAGGTGCAATAAAAATATCCTTACTATATATCTAAATTAAGGCCCAATAATGTAATATATATGTTGCATTTATAAGAAATATTTAATATAATATATTTTAAGTTATAAGAAAATATTAATTTATTGAGAATCAAACATATCTTGTAATAATTTATCTTTACCTAATTTATAGATTTTATATGAATTTCAATATATTCTTCTTTTTTTAACTTGAAACTTTCCTTATTACATACTCCCTCCGTCCACGAAAAAGATGCTTATTTCGTGGACGACACGAGGTTTAATAAAACTGGTGAGTGGAGTAAGGGTCCCACTTACTATATAGTTTTAAATTGTCTTTAAATGATTTAAATAATGGTTTGTGTGTAGAGTGAGTGGAATAAATGTCTCACTTGAGTTGAGTGGAGGATTAAACTAAAGTAAATTGTGTGGATTAATAATAACAAATAAGTGAATAAGGGATAAAGTGGAGGGTAAATGTTAGGAGAAAATTGACCAAAAGTGAAACAGACACCTTTTTCGTGGACAGACGAAAATGGCAAAACATGCATTTTTTTTCGTGGACGGAGGGAGTAATTAATAATGTTCAAGAGTTGGGTTTTTGCACCGTAAATTGAACAATAACACACTTTGAGTTTGGGGTACCAATCAAAACTCAAAAGTATCGTATTATACATAGTATTGCTTTATAGAAACTTTTTCAATTATTATTGATAGTATTTGTCAAAAAAAAAAAGAATTCTTCATCAATTCATCGTACGTAATCTACGAATTGTATAATTGATATTGATTTTTTGTGGCGACTTGCTACCCGGACCTATGCGGATCCATCCGAGCCTCCACTTGGGGGTGGGGTGAAACCATAGAAATCATAATTAGACTAACGACAAAATGCTATTTATTGAAAACATCGAAATACAAGTGTTTGGGATAATAGAGACAAGGTGGGTAATAGTTCAACATCATTGCCCTAGCATAACATGACTGGAGCCGATGTATGAGAACATCGGCCCCGCACTGTGGAAGCATTTCAAAAGATAATCATCTTAAAGTAGATGGTTAGAACATAGAGAGGTAACTTGAGTTTGATGACATAAGCCGTATTGAAAATAACGACGTTGGAAAAATTAGTGAAAGTTTTGATTTCTACCAAAACCCGACTAACCCCAACTGAGTAGATGAGCCATCAGTCTGAAGGTAGCTAGAGCTCACTGTTTGAGCATAGGATTTTATCTTTACATGTTCAAACTGAAGAAGTTAGCTCAAGACTGAAAAGAAAGTTCAAGTTCGAGTTTGGTCAATCAGACCATCACTCAGTTGACTCGGCACTGAACCATGCAGTTCAACATGTCGATCAGTTCTGTCGAAGTTAAACGTCCAGAAGTCGAAGAAAGAAGACTTGGAAGACGAAGGAAAAAGAAGAACTTGAATTCAAAATTCAAATATGCTCCAAAGTACAAGACAACTTGTAAATTTCCTTAAATGGACCGACCGCAGAGACATGCAAAAAGCAAGACTCGCAGTTACCATTTCGGAAAAGTTTGCAGAGGAGTAGGTAAAGTGTCATGCTTTGTGGCAGAGGTCAAACGACTCTTTCCAACGGATCTTTGATTTCCCTCTCTATAAATAGAGGTTTTCACCATTGCGAGATGACTACCGAAACCACGCGCAAATATTCAAGCATTCAAGTAATCAAAGCATTCTCTCTCGCAAAAAGCATGGAAAAGTTTCAGTCGAAGAACAAGTAGTAGTTGAGTGTCCACACCTCCTCCTGTTCTTCATTCTAGCCTCTTAGAAAATCTCTTCTTGATCGAATCTAGAATCCCTTTTTCTTGTATTTCTCTAAGTAGATTCTCTGTGATAGATTGAGTTTGTAATCCTTAGAAGGAAGCCTCCACCGCAAAGTGTAGAAGGCTTCAATAGTTGGAAAACACCCTAACCCCATTCTCTAGGTCCCCTTCGAACCTACAATCGAAGAAACTAGGTCCCTTAGAACCTGCAATCTAAGGATAAGCTGTACACTTGCCCGGAAAAGTGTTGTAGGTTTTGTTAGTACCCGAAAACTAACTGTCTAGGCTTATTTGGTGCCCGTAAATCAAACCTTAACGGTTGATAAGTACACATACTTATCTATTGGATTGCTAGCTCGAAAAGCTAGTCGTGGATGTAGGAGTTCATCTCTGAACCACGTTAAAATACTTGTGTCATTTACTTTCAAGTATTTAAGTTTCGGTTTATTTACTAACGAACTGACTGCATATATAAGCCCTTACAAAAACTGCACTAAGTGTTTGGACCTTGACCTTCGCTTTAAAGAATTTTTCAGTAGTAACGAGTCATAAATTTTCACCACATTCCGCACAGCATAACTCTTTCTAAAACATCAGTCAGGATTACATAGTTGACCCTCAGTCCAAGAAGTCAACTGTGCACTGAACTGAGTGAGAGCTCCGACTGACTTTCACAGTTGTCGAGCATCACAAACTAAGAAGTTCACAACTGAAAGAAAGTTTTTAAGAAACATCTATACTGGTGTATTCCCCCATACACCAGTTCACTCGTTACCGAGACCATCAAATGATGATGGTCATAAAGACCAACACAATAAGTATAAGAATGAAACAAAAGAATAACATCGACATCCCCACCTCCGCATCCACGTTGATCAACAGAAAACAATGCAGGAGGCTGGGTACAAAAGCACTCAATGGATTCTGTGCCCATTTTGAAAACATTATAATAAAGACATAACATGCTTTTTTCTTATGGAAGGGGTTACTCTAGTGAAAACAACTGTCTTTCTCATAAGGTTAAAACAGTTAATAGAATAATCGGTTCGAACCATAAAACAACTCACATTCTTGGGTTACCGCCCAGTCCAATTAGAGGGGAGCCACTCCCTTCAATCGAACCGTCATAATTTCATGTGTACACTACCTTGGCTTGTACGGAGTACAAGGCCGATCGCATTATAGAGACATCCAACATTGGAGAACCACAAACAATTGAGCATAAATAATTTAGCATGCATACCATAATTTGAAAATAGGAAACCCACCTTGATTCGGATTCACTCGAATAGTCATCGAAACTTAAGAGTTGTTTGGTTTTATGAGAGTTGTCTTAACACTTAGGTTCACAAGCATATAGTGTCTAAAGTCTTAGTATCTTAGGTTTAGCTTATTTCCGAGTTATAACATGTATGTCATGTTACATGAGTCACATAAATATCTTATGCATATCATATGTTCCATATCATGTCATATTAATTCATGTAAACTTAAATAATCTCATATCTCATTACATAAGACCACACTTTAATATATGTAAGGCATTCATACTTGACAAAATAATTATTCAATTAACTTAGATTATTTTAATTAATTAATAAAGAATTAATTAGTTATCTAAGAACTTATTTATAATTAATTAAATCAAGGAATTAATTAATTAATTAATTAATTAATTAAGGTATATCAGTAATAAATAAATAAATAATTTTTGAAAACATATAATTAATTAAAAAATTAATTACTAAAGGCATATAATAAATAAATAAATAAATAAATATTAAAGACATATAATTAATTAATAAAGAAACATAATCAATATAAATAATTAAGGAATTAATTAATAAATAATAATTACTTATTTAATTAATTAAATAATTATTTAATTAATCATTTTAATTAATCATTAATAAATAAACAAATAATAAATAATTAATCATATCATAACACAAATTGGGCTTCACATTTTATCACATAAAGTTATGGACTAAGGGTCCATGTCACTCATATACATTTCATATTCGATCATCATAAACAAATTAATTATTCATTGGACTAAGCCCATTTTGTTTAATTAAATTTTGCATGGTCCGACCCAATAACTTAGCTGTCCAGTAACATATTTTAATCACATAAACCTAACGGGTAATTCTAAATATAGCCCTCCTTTTACTCTTTGTAGCTTTTTTATTTAAAAATTAATTAAAAAATTATTATCAATTTACTGTTATACCCTTATAACTTCCAGTTTATAATTCTACACAAACTAAAAAGAAAAACCATAGCCCCTGCACCGAAATCTATTAAATTCTAATGCATCCTCATCGCCGGCAGCAAAGTTTACTTTGCCGGAGCACTTTGTCAGCCACTACACAAAATTCATGTTTGAATTCCAACAATTTGAGATACATATTCATTCTTGAGTTAAATAAGAACCAAATAAGAATTCGTTGTCACATATCTGCAAATTGATTGCTACCAAACTCATCATCACTCCCATAAACTAGAACAAAAGATACAATCAAATTCAAACACGCAAGCCTCTAATTCACAACCTTCAACATCATCCTCCAAACAACTCGCGAGATGGATATTTCTGAAAAAAAAATAATTCCAATTTATTTCGTGTTAAATTCATTTTACAAACTATAATCTTATTTGCTTATACAAAAATAAAATCTACAGTTATTAGAGAGAATTCTTTCTCAAGAGACCTATCTTAATAGTTGGACATTTCTGCGTAAAGGGGGAGGGGGTGCTATGGGTTTATGATCATTAGGCAGTTATAACCTATAGGGTATAATTATAAATTGATAATTAATTTTATTATTTTTAAAAAGAAGGGGTTATAGAGAGAAAAAAGGGGGTTATGTTTAGAATTACCAAAACCCAACACATTATTATTATATTAGCCCAACAATATAGTAGACTTTTAATAAATAAATAAGCCCAAACCCATTAATTCTCAAGTCCATTTCGAATTCTACAGCATAGTCCACTTGAATTACTTACTATTAACACTTTTGGCCTCATGAGCAGTCCAATTACTTTAATTACCCAATTGGACCCAAAAAGACTCATTTTATTTCACATAAATTCATAAAAAAATAAAAAACCACCCATTAACACATAATAAGTTCATATGGGTCCATAAACATTGTTAACATGTATTATTAGGTCAAAACCATTTTAATTCAAGCACCAAACGATTTTAATTAGAAATTTATCAAAAGCCCATTTTCGAATTTTTCCCTTAGAAATAGTGTACCAATTCTTGAATTTATTAAAATAGTTAGACACCTTCAATGGACTTGTGTTTTGAACTGAGCATATTTAACATCCTAAAATTCATACTAAAAATACTAATCAATAATTATCTTGTACTTAAGCACCTTAAATTAATTCATTCTTTTAGACAAAATCTGGAATTTCTAAGTCTTGACTGAACAAAGGTTTATAGAGATTAATTCACCAAGACTCGAGTTCTTAACCAAATTCTGAGTTTCTTATCATTCTAGAAGGCTTAGGAAGTCTATTTTCATTTCCAAAAGACCATTCATGAAAATTCTCAATATTAAAGATTCTACAACTGATTTTCAAACACCTATATAGAAACTGGAATTTTGTCATTGAATTTTCTTATAAAATCATTAAAGGGTTCTTATCTACATGAGAAAATTATGAGATTAAAACCATGACTTCTAGAGGATCTATAGATTCATAATCCGTTGGCCAAACATCAATTTTAT
Organism: Schizonepeta tenuifolia; assembly: GCA_029490685.1. Taxonomy (NCBI): domain Eukaryota; kingdom Viridiplantae; phylum Streptophyta; class Magnoliopsida; order Lamiales; family Lamiaceae; genus Schizonepeta; species Schizonepeta tenuifolia. Next base: position 20,748,697 of record CM055958.1, on the reverse strand, counting down.
GCCTTTAAATATTCTAATTAATTCGGGATTTAAAGGGTGACAGATTTGTTAGAAAGTTTTCAAACATATTCTTAATCATCTTTATCTTCATACCATCATAAATTCATTTACCACATTCAAAGCATATAAGATCATCATCAAACACATAACTAAACGTATTTCATTATGTATATACACAGGCAACACATCAATAATCATCCCAAACATTTTAAGCATAAACATCATAATTTAAAATACATTAGCATAGTTCTGAAAATTGATAGCACATAGCTGTACACCGTAAAATCATTTCAAAAAACGAGTTTTCATCATATGATGGTGAATCTTATCATTTTAAAAATAGAGGAATTTGAAAGTAGCCATTCTTAACAAGTTTTTTTTTTGAATTTTAGCCCTTGCCCTTTTTTTTTTGAAATTTTAGCCATTCATGACTTTTTTACCCTTCATTCTTTTTAGAAATTACCAACTATACCAAAAATAAAGAATATTTTGTGACTATAGTACTTTTTCATCCTACTCTTCACCTTCTACTCTTATGCCGACACTCATAAAAAAAATTTGTGACTAAAAAAAAAAATCATCTCTCAGTCGCAGCCGCCGCCGCTGCCGCCGGTGGTCACAATTTTTTTTGACTCATAAGAATAAAACAAATCTGGGTCGTCGTTGCCGCCACCCCGCAGTCACCGGTGGTCACAAAAATATTTTTGTGACTCAACAAAAAAAAAACTCTTCTCAGACGCAGCTGCCACTGCCGCCGTCACCGGTGGTCACAATTTTTTTTTGTGACACACAAAACAAAAACTCTCTCAGTCACTGCCGACGGTAACAAAAAATTATTTATGACTCACAACAAAAAAATTAATATAAAGGTACTTAAACAAACTTCTGAAGAGTAACACACAAAAATTCGATCCGTAACAGTATATAATACGAAGGTGCCAAAACAAAATTCTGATCAGTAACTAAATGTTGATTACTAACAAAATTTTGATCAGTACCAAAAACTTAGTTGTGAAATCACAAAAAAATAAAAATTACAGATTTGTTGGAGGTGGTTTGTCGCGGGATAAACACATAAGTTTAATATTCTAGATTAGAGAGGTTTGCTACAAATTTTTAATAATCACGCATTTCTCGCTTAATCAATTCAACACCATCGCCGCCCTCCGCCATATTTAATCATACAAAGTTCCAAACAACATCACTTTTTCTCCTCCAAATTAAACATCATTGTTGATTCTATCTATCCCATGATATAGTAGGTTATTTAATTAATTAGGTCCCAATATATATTTAAGCTGAAATTTTATTGATTAATATAATTTTATAGGCTAATAATTAGTGTTGGAAAAATTAATAAAGGTTTCGAAAGATACCAAAATTCGAACTAACCCCAACCGAGTAGATGAATGTCTTTAGTCTGTTCTTTGCTAGAGTTCACTGTTTGAGCATAGGGATTTTATCTTTATAGAGTTCAAGCAAAAGAAGTCAGCCAGACTAAGATGGGAGTTCGTGAAAGAACTCAGCTGAGGCCCAAACTCAGTTGAGACCTAGACTCAGCTGAGGGTTCAGACTCAGTTGTGACTGGAAGCCAGTTGAGACATCAACCTTAACTGAAGCATGAACTTAGTTGAACAGTAACTCAGCTGTCCCCAACTGATCCACGCAGCTGATGACATTCAGTTCAAGCGTGAAGAGAAATTGTCAGAAATCACGAAGCGGAGAAGAGAAGATCTTGAAAACGCTGAAAACGGAGGAGTTGTAGTTCAGACTCGAACCTACTCGGAAGCATAAGTCAGCTGCAAAACTTACCATAAATGGGCCGACAACAGCGACGTGCAAAAAGCAAAGGTCGCAGGTAACCATTTTTGGAAAGTTACCACTAAAGCATGAGGAGTGCCATGCTTTTGGCAGAGGTCCAACGGCTCTTTCCAATGGCTAGTTTGACCCTTTTCTCTATAAATAGAGGTCTCCAAATCTAAGCTAGGCGGAACAAATTTTCACAACAGAAGAGTTGAGTGTTTCGATGATGAAGTCGTTAGGAAAGGGTGACATAGCCAGATCTATTTTCTCATTGTCATCCTCACTCACAAAGTTTTGTGAGAGCAACCTTGCTTCCTCAGTGTCGAGAGGATCTTGGGAGGACTTGTCATCTTGATCTTCACCCTGATCAGCAACACTGGTTCTTTCAACAGTTAAGGAATCAGTTTCCCTTGTTGATTCTTCTCCAGCCATTAAGATCTCGGGTTCAGTTTCTTTTGCTGATTCTTCTCCAGCCATTAAGATCTCGGGTTCAGTTTCTTTTGCTGATTCTTTTCAACCCATTTAGATCTCAAGTTCAGTTTCCTTTGTTGGCTCTGTTGTTGGTTATTTCTCTGCATTTTTTGCAGGAGGCATCTCATTTTCCTTTTCTTCAACAGATGTCTTAGTTTGAACACTTGGAAGACTATCTGGACTTGGAATACCACCTAGAAGACATTTCTCTACCTGTATAGTCAGTTTGACATCTTCTCCCTTTTTGGCATTATTCAAAAGGGAGGAGATTAGGGCTTTAAGGTCAGAGATCTCTGAATCCAATTGAGAGTTGGTTACCGACATGTCCTAGATGAGCTGGTGAGAATTAAACTACTTTTTCATCAGTGTCCTATTCTAAGCTTGGAGTGATTGCTTTTCATGCTTTAAGTCACTGATCTACTCATCATGAATTTTTAATATGATCAACTCTAAAATAAATGCCTTCCGGTGTTTAACAATCTGTAAGTTTACATCATTGGAGATATTTTGTCTGATTTTGATAAGTCAGTCACCATGTTCTCTCCATGTCTGTCAAGTCGAGACTTGATTCGACCAATCTCCTCTAATGTTTGAGCGATGGAGTCACACTGAACATGAAGTTCCTGTCTCAACTGAGTGGTGGAAGACTCCAATTATTCCTTCAATTGTTCAAGCTTGTGACTCAGTTGTTGTACCAATGCGGGAAGGTCAGTTGAATCATCAGTTGGATTTGGATTGGTGACAGGGTGGAAAGTCAGTTGTTCGGTTGTGATCAGTGCTTGGCTTGAAGTGAGTTCTTCTTGACTCCTGTGAGGAAGGATTAATTCTTGTGCAGAAAGAGAGGCTTCATTCCATAATAAAGTTGGTGCTGAAGATTCAGAAGGTGGAATCCAGCCGCATCGAGCAATATGCTGAAGATGATGTTCAATTGCCTCTCTATCGATTTTCTCACATTTAGGAACTTTACTTCGTAGTTTCGAGTGATACTCCAGAAATGTTATGATTAGATGCTCTTGATTTTGAATTAGCTCCAGTCGCGTTGTGAATTTGAAGGCTTTCATCATCTCTCCTTCAGAGATTTGCAACTTCTGGATGTCTTTGATTTGCAGAAAGTCTGCCAGAATGTGGTAGTCACTGAGATTAATTGAGATGTAGACGTACAGTTCCACCAAGACATTTAGAGTGTTGCAATGATTTCTCAGTTTTGGTGAAACTGTTAGAGCTTACTTGTAGGCATTAAGGTAATTTTCTCAATCCGATTGGGAACTGCCTTGAGCTCTATCTCTTTTGTGGTGAGTTTTGAAACCTCATCATCATCCAAATTTTCCAGCAGTAGGGGATTAAGTCCTTGAGAACCATCCTTTTCAGATAGGACCTATTTTGAATAGATCATTTTCTCTCTTCTTGACATGGCGCCTTTGGTTCAGTTCCCCCTAGAAGGGATGCCTCTGGCATACTTTGATTACTTTGATTCAATTCCTCTTCAGTTAGTGTAGAGAAATAAACTTTGTTTTCGACTGGATAATTCTTCTCTGTTTGACCCAGTTCCAACTGCGATGCTTCCTTAGTTTTTATCTATCCGTGAGCTGATATGGTGACTAACTAACATCACGTGAACCATATGACGTTGAATTTTTTTGAGAAATAGGAGCCGAGCTTGATCTCTTCTTTTTTCTTTTCTTCTTCTTTAGAGCAGGTGATGGAGTCCTTTCAGATTCAGATCCATTTTTCTCCTTAGATTGAGTTTTCTGATTCCTTTTGGATTTCCCTGCTCGACTTCTCTTTTGCAACTTGAAGGTGCCTTTGAAGGTCATGGTGAGGAGTGTTCTGATCCTTTCTTCAATTTGCAGAAGTCGTTCTGCATCAGTCATGAATTTCTTGTTTGTTCGTTCTCAATCGATCTTCAGATTCTTCTCATCCACAACATGTTGAATAATGGAACTGACCTTGGTTCCATAAAGAAGTTTTCCTTTGCAAGTGAAAGGAGTCTCCAATCGGTTGATTTTGTCGGCTTGGATCTACAAGTGATCAGTTACAACTGACACCCAATCTGTAGCAATAATTTCCTAGAAAGCCATTGCTGGTCTCTTCTTTGGTTTGCTTATATCTGACTATGATCCAGACCGCAGATGAAAACAGAAAACAACGATGTCGTAAAGCAGGCGCATTGGAGGCACTAGCTTTGTTCGCATCATTCCACCTTCAAATTTCTTCTTACCAATGGTGTGATCTTGTATGAAGTTGCTAATCATATTTTCATCATGAGATGAGAGGGCTTCTCCTGTGCTGGGAATGCCGAATAAGTTCTTCAGACAGTGAGTGATGTTGATAGGGATTTCTTTCATGGAATAGGCTTCGTCAGATCCAGAGTACACTGGCAGATGAACCACCGTTGATAACTGATTGTTTTCATCTCGGCGCATGTTCACATAGAATTCAGCAACGCCAGTGAGGAGAAGATACATGGGCTCGCGACAAAGCCATTCTTTCAGTCCTGCACTTTGTATCAGTTCGATACATATCTTCAACTCAGGATGTTCTTCTTGCTCAAGAGACAAAACTGGTTCAAACACGACCCATTCTCTTAGGTTTATCATTGATGCTTCGATGGCCATGATGAATCTCTGAAGACTGAGATGCAGAAGTGAAGATAGAATGTGAAGATGAGGGATTTCAGAAAATCGCCGATTGAGTGAACTTATTTGATGAATCAATTAGGGATTTCACTCATTTGATATCCTTTGGGAAGGGATAACAATCAACGGCTGTCAGCGATTTTTGCCTTTTCATTATCAATGGCCTAGATTGGAGACGGTTAATCTGTTGGGAACGTAGCACGAGACGTGGGTCCAGCGGTGAAGGGTACTCGCATGTGAGGCGTGTAACAACTTCCATGTCAGCCCACTCGCAGTCTTAAAAGCTTAACCTATTGATTAGGTATAGCTTTGCATTAAATACTACTGTGCGGCTAAGCTCAAAATGATCATTATCGTCAGAGGATGTTTGAATTTATTTCAAAACACCTGCTTTAATTACTAAGGGACGAAAATGATTTTGTAATCTTTTCAGTTGGTCTGGATCCCAACTGAATCAGCATACACTCAACTGACTTAAATTCATCTGTTTAGTTGAGGTTTAATCTTGAAGTCCTCAGTTGAGCTGTGTCCTTGTCGTCTGTCTCAGTTCCCCCTCAACTTGTGATCTCCAATCCTCAAATTTCAAGATCAGTATGAATTTTCCCAACAATCCATACTGACCCTGTAGGATAGTCTGCTCTTAGTTCATCCTGTTCTTGCAGCCCATAGGATGAACTCCTTATCTAACTCAGTTGGATTGAGGGTTGGAAGCTACTGGGGCTTCTTGGAAAACTCGAACTGAATCATCAGTTTGGATCACCTTTCCTTCGGTATCCACATAGACTGCTGACTGAAATTCCTTTGGCGTGCGCACAGTCCAGTTGAGTGGTGGATAACCTTGTCTCTGAGAAACTTGGTTTCAACTCGGGTGAACGGGTCGATTCTTCCTTGGTAAGGTATGTCTAGGTGAGCGCCCAAACTGTCTTACTTCTTGAACATATCCGAACTGAGGGAACTGGGATCATTGAACTAATCACCAGAGTTTCTTCGTTGTCGAAATGCTTGCTAGTAGTGAAGAGGCACTGGGTACGTCTGATTGTAGAAGGGAGGATTATCCCAGCTTGGATGCCTTTGCTGCTGATGTTGAGCTGAATGATTTGGCCTATGCATGGGCTGATTCTGCCTTGGCGCAGTAGGTCCTTTTCGTCGGTTCTCCCTATCTCTCCGACCTCAGGGTCTTGACTTCCGTATGGATCTCTCAGCATCCTTTAAAGTACCATCTTCGTGCTCATGAGGTTCTTCAGCTGGAACTTTCTTCCCTTTATTCTTCACAGGAGTCTCAACAGTCTGAGGAACGACTGGAGTCTCTTGAACTGTGACTTCGACTGAGTCAGATTCAGCTTGTGGTACCTCAGTCAGTGATCCAGTTGCCTTGACGAACTGAGCTGGCTGAGCTCCAGTGTCATTGGTTGGATCATATCCTATACCTTCAACACATTTGGAAGGTCTTTGCTGGCTGATCAAGCTCTCCAGAGCTGAGCTCGAGGCTTAAAGAGATATTATATCTTATCATTTGAAAACTTAAGTTCAGTTTGCAACTGAGAGATATATTCAGCCTGAGTTCAGGTCAGATATATCAAGTGGATGACTTGACTGTTGGTGGATAAAACAACTTCTTCATGGAGTCTTCGGTTTTCCACCATGAGCTTTTCAACGTTGTGATCCCTCATGATCAGTTCGTTGCTCAGGTTGTCACACTCAGCTTGCAATTCCTTGCATTGTGCAACTTGTCTAGTGCACAGTCTGCTAAGGTGTTTGACTTCATCCCATGACGGTGCAATGTCTTCGTCAAATTCTTCTGTACCTTGATTTACAGAAGAGACATTCTGATTGGGATGGACATAAGAGTTTATTTTCTCAGTTGACTCTTCCGGCAGTGCCATGAGGCACAGGTCTTTTCCTGCTGAGCTAGATGGCGAGTTAGTTTCTTCTCCTTCTGACTTGGTGAACACGTTGGTGTCATTGACGTCTTCCTCAACGATCATAGCCTTGGATTTCTCCTTGGCTTTTCCTCAGAGGGCTTCCTTCTCCTTCATGGAGAGGTTAGGACAGTTGGCTCTGAAATGTCCATGCTTTCCGCACTCAAAGCATCCTTCGCTTTGATTCTTCGAGGAGGGATCAGTTGAGCTCTGCCTGCTCTGGTTGATCCTCTTGTACTTCTCGACCCTGGAGTTCATCTCCTAGAGTTGCTTGGTCAACTCTTTGACCTTCTTCTTGAGTTCCGACATGCTTAATTGATCCCTAGCTGAAGAGTCAGTGGACCGTGAGGGTCTTGCGAACTTGGATCTTCCCGATTCAACTCGAAGCACCATGAACTTGGCAGTTGAGCCTTGCTCAGTCTGTTCTGATTTTTGAAGCTTGCAAGGCTTCAGTCGGAGGATATCATACTCATTTGCCTTGAGCATGGAAAATAACTTCTCTGTTGTCATCGAACTGAGGTCACTCTGATTTTGGTGGACAACTTTATAGACTGTCCAGTCTTTGCCTAGCGTGGAAAGAACCTTGAGGTTTTTCTCACGCTGAGAGTATTTAACTTTCCTAATACTCTCAATGTCCATAAAGACCTCTGGGAATCTCAGCTCCATCTTGTCGATGGACTCCTCGGATAGCTGAGAGAAGTTTTTGAACTTCTGACAAGCTAAAGTGAACTTATTCTCCTTAATCTCGTCAGAGCCGTCATAGAGTGCACCTAAGGCTTCCCACATATCTTTTGTTGTGAAGCAATTGATAATCTTCAGCAAGTAGGCTTTAACGACTGTGGAAGAGAGACGCTCTTGGCGATGTTATCTAGCTACGCGATGTCTTTTTCTTCCTTGGTGTACTGGTGAATGCCTTTAAGTTCCTCCTTCATCATCTCTTCTTCCCCTGGAGCGATGGGAGTCACCAGCACTGACTGAGTCACCGGAATGGGACCATTTTCAATGGTTTCTCACATCTTGTGATGTTTGGCAGTCACAACTATTTTAAGGTGAAATCTCCACATACGATAATCATCCACGGAGAACTCCGGCAAGCTCTCTAACATTGTCGGGTTCATCGTTCCTGCACACCACAAGAGATAAACAAAAAGATATGCAACAGAATGCATTAACGATTTCAGAAAAGATAAAGATCTGTTCAGTTGACTACAGACAGAAATACTCGACACACACCTAATGAATCAGAAACAACAGTCTTTTGAACCACTGCTCTGATACAACTTGATGGTCCCGGTAATGAGTAACTGGTGTATGGGGGGGGGGGGAGAATACACCAGTAGCAATTTTCTTTCACTTTCACAATATAGCTTGGCCAAGCCCTTTTACTTGATGTTACGTTCAAACTTGCCCAACTTCTATTTCAACGCCGGGGGAGAGTATACTTCTCCCGCACACGTTCTATTCACCGTGGCTGGCTATCCCTCAATAGGGTACCACACACATCGGCTACCGTGTCTGGTTAACTCAGCGGTCCGATCGATTAGTTAACCCCTTTTGGCTAACTCAGAAAGGCACAAGAGAACTCACATAAAACAAATATTTTCATGCCTTGATAATCACTTTAAAACACAGTTATAAAGCGATAAGTAAACATTTTCGAGCATCGCTCATTTGATTTGATATATAGAAAAGCCCACCTTAGGGGATTTACAGAACAACTAAAGCTTCCGTCTTCTGTCTTCCGTCCTGTCTTCTAAACTCGACTTCCTCCTTTGAACGTAAATAATCAAACTTTAATAAACGGTCGAGATGATAAAAGAAAAGAAATCGAATTCGGTTTATACTTTTAGGCCTTTGCACTTTAACTACGTTCTTTTGATTAACGAATAAACGAGACTCGAACATATCTCGTTTAGAAACTAACTCAGCTCATTACTCGACACTTAGGTCAGTAGATAATTGGATGTCGATAACTTATAACAACTTAGAAGTTCGCAAGGAACGAAGTTGAAACGGATTCAACTTAAGAAATTAGGTTTTCATTAGTTTCTGAACAAAACAGAGGTTCTGGAGTTCATACAGAACAGGTTCCTTCGAAACAGGGGATGCAATTTATACCAAAAGAAAGCCACGGGTGTCTAGTTTTCTCTCCAATTTACGGATCTCGATTTCGTTAAGCGAGCTAAAAGTTATGACAGTTTCCGTGAAATGTCGCAAAACAGTCCGTGCGAAACCCTAATGCTCGATAAAACTCGACGCACGATTCCCTAGGTTCGATCAATGCTATTCCACTTTTATTCTTACGAAATTTCCATCTTAAGGCAGTCAACATGCCTGTCCCTTAATCGGGTACACATTCACGTCTTTTGATTAAACAAACGACGAGCATTTCCTCGTCCATTTCAACTAACCAATTACTAAACCAATTCAAATTCAATTTCTATTTCATTCTTTGACTTCTTAGTCATAAACTATAACTTATATCATCTCGTATCTCGGATGGAAATATCGCCAACTATAATCTCGTTTATTAATCGACAACAAACACTAATATCAAAATAGTTTCCTCATTCGACTTTCCTATCGACATTTAGACTCGTTTCTTCGCCTCTTATCAAAATTTCAACTTTCTTAGAATTCGTTCAAATTTTCCGATAACGTTCCTTGATTACTAAAATTAACGAATATTCAAACCATAAACCTATATCATTATCCAATCTCAACTTATCGACGATTCTTCGTCTCTTATTAAAAGTTCGACATTCTCCAATTTTGCTCAAACTTTCCAATATCGATCATCATCTATCTAGAATCACTAATACATAAACCATATACTCAAATCATTAACGAATCTCTACTTATCGACGGGTTTTCGTCTCTTACGATTTTCATTTTATTTTTAGAAAAATTCCAATAAATTCTATACTCATCCTCATACATACTACATACAATTTCTATTATCATTTTATTCAAAACATAATATCTTCTACATCAAATCATCAATTCTTCATCTCTAACATTTCTATTTTTATTTTTAGAAAATTCTAAATTAATTCATGTAATCACCTAACATCATATAGAACACTAATCCATCAATCAATCCTCAAGAAAATTGAACTACATCAAACCCCTAAATCTAATAAAAATTTCGGTAATTACAAAATTAAGGGGGGGGGGGGGGGATGATTTTCATGAAATTTCAACCATAGAAATCTAATTCTAAGCATATAACAAAATGCTTTAACCAGAGATTCATCATGCTTCTTCATCCTCTATATTTTTCAAAAAAACAAAACTTGGGGGAAGGAACTTTTGTTCGGTTCAAAACGTAGAAGAAGTTCCTACCTTGTTGAATATGAACTCGAAAATAAAAATGATCGGTAGACGAGAGACTTGTGGAGCTTTGAAAAGCTTGAAGGATGTCTTCAATGGAGGATTGAGAGAGAGAATAGAGAGAGAGGAGGGAGATGGCGGTAAGGAGGGAGAGAGAGAGAGAGGATGACTAATGTAGATGAGGTGTCTAGTTACTATTGCATAAAGTTATAAAAATCTAACCAAAAGTGGCGAGTCACACATAAGAAGCGGTTTAGGGGTTTAATTTCGCCGGAAATATCGCGTTTTCGGATCTAAAACGACGTTATAAAAATCAAGAAATAAATTCTTAGATGGTTACGTTTCCGAGGAAATCTAATTCGACCGTTAGATTAGAAATAAATCACATACTCGGAAAACCTAATTCGTTTTTTCAAAATCCGATAAAAAGTAGGGATAAGACAGTCCAAAATTCGCCCGGAAAAATCATAAAAACTGACTTTCTCTGGTGAACTCGTATCGAAAAAAAAGTGAATGTAAAGTCTGACGGTTTTTCGATCTGAGTTTTCGAACGAAAATTCTATCGGACGTGAAAACCCTAATACAGTAGTCGTTCAACCGACTTCTAGAATTTATTTTCAGAAACGGATTTCACCGTTAGTCTTAGAATCGAAAATCCTTAACTTAGGCGTGCAAAACCTTAATTAATAATTAAATTTTTATTTTAGCGACGGAAGAAATATCTGGGGTATTACAATTTGGGTTGTGTAATGTACCAGGGACATTTCAAAGGTGTATGATGCATATTTTTTCAGACCTTCTTGAAGAGTGCATCGAAGTCTTCATGGACGATTTTACCATCTACGGCAAGACCTTCGAATCATGCCTCAACAACCTGGATCGAGTCTTGAAGAGATGTGTTGAGAAGAGCCTTGTGTTGAATTATGAGAAATGCCATTTCATGGTAAAAGAAGGAATCATTTTGGGGCACGTCATTTCAGGGAAAGCTATTGAGGTGGACAAGGCCAAGATCGACATTATTGCCAAGTTACCCTACCAAGATCTGTGAAGGAGTTGAGAGGATTCCTAGGGCATGCTGGATTTTATAGGAGATTTGTCAAGGATTTTGCCAAGATCGCACAACCAATGACGAGACTACTTCAAAATGATGTGCCATGGGAGTTCAATGAAGATTTCAAGAAGGCGTTCCATGCCTTAAAGGAGAACTTGATCACAGCCCCCATTATCCAACCTCCGGATTGGGGGATGCCTTTTAAACTAATGTGTGATGCCAGTGGTTATGCCGTGGGAGCAGTTCTTGGGCAAAAACGTGGAAAGGAAAACTATGTCATCTATTATGCTTCCAAGACATTGAACCCCATCCAATGCAATTATGCCACTACAGAGAAGGAGTTGTTGGCTATTGTCTTCGCCTTTGAAAAGTTTAGATCCTACTTGCTTGGAGGCAAGACCATAGTGTACACGGATCACGCAGCATTGAAGTACTTGTTGAGCAAGAAGGAATCCAAGCCAAGATTGATTAGATGGATCCTTTTGTTGCAGGACTTTGACATAGAGATCAAACACAAGAGTGGTGCCCAAAACCAAGTTGCCGACCACCTAAGTCGAATCCTCCAGCCTGATAATGGGGTGCCGATCAAGGAGACCTTTCCCGACGAGCACCTGAGTCTTGCCCAAGATGAACCATGGTATGCTGATATCGTGAATTACTTGGTGACTGGAGAGATACCCTCCGACCTTGGGTGTTATCAAAGGAACAAGCTTAAACACGAGAGTCGTTTCTATATTTGGGACGAGCCATATTTATGGAGGGAATGTGCGGACAAGATCATAAGAAGGTGTGTCGAGGATAAGGGGCAAAAGAGCATTCTTGAGCATTGCCACAACAAGGAATGCGGAGGACATTTTGGGCATCAACGGACTGCAAGGAAGATTTTTGAGTGTGGCTTTTATTGGCCAACATTGTTTAGAGATTGTTATGAGTGGGTCAAGATGTGCGAGAAGTGCCAAAGGGAAGGCAACATCACAAGAAGAAACGAAATGCCCATGATACCGATCTTGCCCGTGGAGGTGTTCGACGTATGGGGCATGGATTTTATGGGATCCTTGCCGAGTTCCAAAGGCAACAAGTACATCATATTGGCAGTGGACTATGTCTCGAAGTGGGTGATCGCGACTTTACTTAAGCAATTTATACCGCACTTTAAACGGGTTATTGTAGTTTAGCAATCGAGTTATCGTATCCTCAAGGACTATTGAAACGAGTTTTTAATGAAAATGAAATTCATGCGCATTCCTACTATTCAAGCTCTTCAAAAAATCAATTTTGGGATTCATACACTTAATAAACAAGAAATTAAAGACAAACAAGCAATTAAGACTCAAAATCAAGCAAGAACAACAAGAAAACGATCAAATAAACGATTAAAGGACAATTGAGGGAAATGGTTGGTTCTAGGGATTTGCCTTGATTCTAGATAGCTTGATCAACACTTACTAAGTCATTCAAACCACTTTTAATCCTCATCATAGGAAGAGATCCACAAAAATATTTACTAATCTCTCTCGATAATTAGCAAAAGAAGATTAATTAATCAACTATCTCTTATTAAGACTCTAGCCAATTAAACAACTCCCAAGAGCTCAAGGATCATCAACTTCCATGCAATGAACAATCACTTACTAGGTCTCAAGTCAAAACATGAAGTGAAAATGGGATTCCATGCATATGAAAACCTATTAGGAATTTTCACAAACACTAGGCATGCAAGAAAGGTGATCAACAATTCTAACATGAATTAAAGCTCCAAAATCACAACCATGATGAGAAAGGATAGAAGAAGTAGTAAAAGGTGATCAAACCATCCACAAATCAATACAAATCCTTCAAACCAACAAAGAAACTTAGCTAGACATGAATAAAATCAACACAAAATGAAAGGAAAAGGATTGCATAGATAGAAAACTAAGAACCCAATGTTGAAATCTCCACAAATCTTCAATTCCAAGCTAATCTCTATTACAATAATTGAAAATAGTGTTTAGAACCCTAAATAGCAAGTTTTTGAATTGGGAATTAGGGTAGGAAAGGAGAGTGGTGCGTTTTTGGGCTGCCAAGTAGTATTTATAGGAGTGAAGAAGTGCTATCACAAGTTAAAATCGCAAAAAGGGAGGAAAAACGCGATTATGGGGTAATTCAGGAAAAACCGGAGGTCCAGGCTCATTTTTCGGCGGTCCAGCACAATTTTCGGCGGTCCAGACTGGACTGCCGGTTGGACCGCCGAAATGGCATTTTCACACGAGCTTGAATTACAGAGAAACTCGGCGGTTTCATCGGCGGTTTGGCCCTGTTTTCGGCGGTTTGGGTCCAAATCGCCGAGTTTTGCTGTCGGACCGCCGAGTTTTGCTGTGTTACTCCGTTCCGCCCCGTTTTGCACTTTTTCGTCCCGTTTCTTCGTCTCCGCTCTTCTATATCCTTCTCTTCTTGACTTAGTGTCCCTCGTTCAATCTACACACATGCATAAACTCTACCAAAACATGAGATCCATTCAAAACGTTAAAAACAATACAAAAACCGCTCACATCTAAGGCAAAGCAACGCACTTAGTGCTACAAAAACGCGATAAGTTGCTACAAAATGGGTGTTTATCACTTCTCCCCCAAATTTAAGCATTGTTCGTCCCGAGCAATATGGTCAAATAAAGAACATAAACATCGAATGTAGTAGCAACTTTGGATCCTAAATGCCTCAGATAACTCAACACTTTCAATGCCAAAATCAAACACACAATCATAATTGCACACAAATCAAAGGCACATCAATCTCAACTCTTCAATAATTGAACCACACATGGAAGTGTATCACTCAACCCTCAAAATATATGGTTATGCACTCATCGAATTCACACAATGCACTCTACTCACCATAAGCTTGCATATCGTCTATTATCTCCTTTGCAAAACATGTCATGCAAGAACAAGGATCACAAAGGGCTTTTCATGGGTTGTAATGTAGGCACATTGGTTTAGGAGGGAAAATTTGGCTAAGTGAGTTAACAATTTCATTCACCAACCTTATATCTACTTCAAAACAAACATAGAATCACTCCATCTTCCTTCTACACCAAGCACTACCTATTTTTGGACTTCAAATATCAAATCAACTCCCTTATGCTCACATTTTCATTCTTTTGCACATTTCACTCTTTCAATTTTTCAAGTGGAAACAATCTAACACACAATATATACTTGCTTTTCTCAACTTCCACTTTCTTTTCTCTTTTTCATTTATTTTTCTTTCATTTTGAGCTTATGGGAATTTCTTTTCTTTACAAAGCAACAAGTCCAAAACAACTACCCAAACCATCATTAATTCATCATTCTTTCACTTTTCAAACCCCACCCCGGTTACTCTTACACAACCAACACCCCCTTTTCTCCGGTTTATCAAAGAAAGGTCGTGTTAAGCTCAAAAGGGGTTATAATGGAAAATGTAAATCACAAGGACGTGTTTAGGATATGGGGTGGCTAACAAAGATGGCCTAAGATCATTTCCAAGTTCTTGCATAACCTAACATACTCAACATAGAACCAACGCAAGTTCTAAGAGTAGAAATGCATGCATGATCAAACTTACAAGAACAAAAGTGCACCAATTGGCAAATAAGGCTCAAATCTCACGGGTTCTTGTTCAAAAATCAAAGAATCGAGATCAACAAGCAATCAATCTATGAAAAAACCACTCATGCATGCCCAATTCCAACAAAGTTTTAACAAAACAAATCAATATCCTCATCGGCATTTCACCAAAATCACACGAGCAATAAGCAACCACAATTATAGCAACCAAGCTCCAATTTTTCAAATTTTTCAAATTTCCACAAATTTCAACCAATATCACAAGCTTTCAATTCTAACACTATCAAGCAAACACACCAACTAAGCAATCCAAACAAAACACAACGACCCAAGCAAAACGCACACATATTTACAACCGTCTTTGTATTCACCTCCCCCCTCCCCCAAACTTAGTCGAAACCGAAGGAACTGAATAAGTTTGGAGGGATTAAATAAATACAAAGACGGGGGTACCTCTTATTCTTCATTGGGGGAAGGAAGTGGGGGCCAAGGATGGCCTTCCTCAAGCTGCGCAGCTTCGAATCGATGCACGAGATCCAACAACTCGTCCTCCTTGATGATATCCTCTTGGTGATAGCGATCTTGACGCGCATATAACTCCTGTTGGAACGCGTTGTGTTGGTCAAACCATGACTGCTGGAAAGCTTGGCGCTCCGCCCTTTCTTCTTGGTGGAACCTCTCTTGGCGGCTATAGAGCTCTTGCCTTAAATCTTGCATGTCGGCTCGTTGCTCTTGGTGGAAGGCTAGTTGCTCTTGTTGGAAGGCTTGGAAATTAGCTTGGGCCCTATCATCCCGCTCATACATCTCGGTTTGGAAAGCCCTTAGATACCCGTATTGCATTTCTTGGCTCTCGCGCATGTCTTGTTGGCCTATGCGGTTGGTTTGGATATCATGTTTCATGATGGAGAACTTGATATCCCATTGGGTGCACAAGTTATCAATGTGCGAGATTTGCTCTGGCATGCTTGAGAATTCTTCTCCATAGAAAGTTCCCGGCGCCGCCGACCCACCATACATGTTGTAGGGTCCATAGGGCCCTCCAAAACCTTGATATCCACCTTGAAATCCACCTTGTGGCCCTTAGAAACCACCTTGATACCCGCCTTGATATCCTCCTTGAGAGCCCCCTCCGGACCCTTGGCCTTGCTCAAAGGTTTGACGCCTCCGGTTTTCCAAATCTTGTCTTCTTTTCTCTAAACGGGCTTCCCTTCTTGCTTCTTCGCCCGCTCCATCATCTTCCTCATTCTCGGAATCCTCCACTTCGTTATTTTCACCATCCTCTCCTTCTCCCCCACTACTACTTCCACTTGCCACCACTTCGACTTGTGGATCACCGGCTGCCTCGATAGCCATCTCATGAAGGGGCGTATTCATCTTCCAATTGTGTCGTTGATTGTAGGAAGAAATCTCGGTGAGGACGGTGTCGGGTAGTGAGAAGATCTCTACCTTCACTTTGCGTCCCTTCTTTGGCTTGTATTCCGGATGTTGGATGAAGAGATAAGGCTTTGATGTGGAGACAATAACCCTCATATTCTTCAACATCTCCATGTCCATGACCAAGTTGGCATCAATTGTCTCCCATTCCTTATAATTGGGGAAAAGGGCTTGAGCTATTGCATATATGAGTCCACCACAACAAAGGACCCCCGATGTTTGAATCTTTTGCGCCCAAAGTTGGCGAAAAAGAAATTGCCCCAAGTTGAGCCTCGTGTTGTTGAGCATGCAATATATGACTTGGAGCTCCACACTCCGACACGAGCTATTTTTCCCTCGTTGAAACACCGTGTGTGCCAATATTCTTTGAACTACTCGAATGATGGGGTTTCGGAGTAGAGTGGCCTTTGATTTGCCCGAAGAGTATAACTTGGTCGTTGTTATAGTCAACTCTTTCCAAAGATTTTTCGCCTTGAAACCCCATGGCTTATCACAATCTCCACCATCCGGGCAATTGAAAATGACATTTACTTGCCTCATTGTCAACGAGTGCGTTTCATTTCCCAACCTAAAATGTACCATGCTTGGACGCTTGAGTTGATTGGTTGGGATGTTCAACGTAGAGAGAAGCTCGTAGGATGCCCTTGGACAAGTGGGCCACCTCCCCGTCAAGATCGACCCCCATCCAATGCGGTCAAACATGTCTTTTACATTCGCCCATAGACTGAGTTCCTTGAGAGCTTTTTCGTCGGGATATTTGCATGAGGCGAGGCCTTTTTTCACTCCCCGTTTCACAAGTTGGGTGAAAAACTTCTTGTGATGATCTTGAAGATCTCTAATTCCAAAAATGGAAGGGTGGTATGGGTCATTCTCCACTTGTCACCGTCTTGAGTAGGTTTCCGTAGCTTGGCGTGAAGAAGTCGGCTTTTGCTTCTCCTTTTCCTTGCCCTTGCCCTTGGGCGGAGAATCCTCAAGACGTGGACGCTTGTCCGCTTTGCCTCGACCCATGTTACCTATACTCAACCACAATAGTTTAGTTTCCAACTCCAACACAATGTCAATACATAACCAATATCAATACAAGCTTCAAGCCATGAATTCATCACAACAAATCCTCACTAAATGTATATAAGACAATTGAAACACAAACCAAACAAAATAACATCACTCTTATCATCAAAATGAAGCAATGCAAGCTCAAAACTATCTACAACTCACAAAATTTGAACAAATAAGCACCAATTCATCATCACCAAACCTCCTAATCACATAATCATGCACCATTTAACCAATAAGCTCAAAAATATTGCTAGAAATCACTTAAGGGTTCCAAACTATCAAAACAATCAATAAACAACCCTAAGTAATCAACTAACATGCTCAAATTAACTCCCAATTATGAGGTAACATGATTAATTGAACAATTAAGCACAAAAACCCCCAAAATTCGAAAATTCAAGCTCTAGAAAAATTACCCAAAAATAAAAACGAAAATTAACACAAACAAACTATAAAACTAAGCATATTAAACCATAAAAACAAGAAATAAAGAAGCACAATACCTCAAAAATCGAAAATCTAAGCAAGAAAAGGGGAAGAACTCCAAATTTGGGTTTGAAGATTTGGATGGATGAACACCACAAATTCTTGGATGGAAATGTAGCTTAGGTGATGGTAATGAGTGTGTGGAAGGATTTGGGGAGATATGAAGGAATGAAGGAGAAATTTGGAGAAGAAAAGTTGAAATTTTCGTGTGTTTTAGAGGTAGAAGAGAGAATGAGTGAAAAGAGAGGAAAGAAGGAAGAAAAAGTGTAGAAAAAGGGAGTACCGCAGTTTACGGCGGTTTGGGGGACTTTTTCGGCGGTTGAGACTCGAAAATCGGCGGTCTGGACTCGACCGCCGGTCCAACCGCCGATTTCGAGTTTGCAAAGGAGATTTTAATACAGTAAAACCCGGCGGGCTATTCGGCGGGGTGTGGGATTTTTCGGCGGTCCGGACCGAACCGCCGGTCCGGCCGCCGATTTTGACTTTGAACTGATTTCTTTTTTTTTTTTTTAGAAGGGAAAACTGAAGCGAAAGCTTCCTAAAAACGAGACTAAACTCGAGAAAATGAGCAACAAAACGAGCTAAACTTTGAAACAAAAACAAGCAAAACCAAAATACAAACTCAAAACAAGAAAAACAACACGAACCAACTCTACAAACCACCAACGACAAACCAAACCAAAGACAACCACAACTCCGACACTTTCAAACTAAAACAACCAAAACAAAGCGAACATAACCTCAACTTGAACACAACCAAACAACATTAATCCAAACGAGCATGCTAACCCATTTCTCAACTAAACCAAGCTCATCCCAAAGAAACAAACAAAGGCCAAAGAAACTAGAGAACATGCTCATTTTCCAACAAACAATCAAACCAACCCAACAACGACCTCCAAACTCAACCAAGCAAAGCCAAGCCAAACACACATATGCACAATCAAACCAAACACCACCAAAGCAACAATCATAACTAAAATGAAAAGAAAAACCAAAAGCAAGTAAAATATTAGGGTGCCTCCCAACAAGCGCTTTGTTTAACGTCTAAAGCTAGACGATACCTCAACTTTCAAGGGTTATTCAAGAGCGTGACCGTCACGTTCTGATCCGGCTCACAATTGATGTACGGCTTGAGTCGATGTCCATTCACCAAAAAGGTCTCTCCATTGGCTTTGAGAAAGTGATGAGTACCATTTCCATTGCTCTTGTAGATAATATAGGGCCCCGTCCGCCCCGACTTCAACTTGCCCGGAAAGAGACGGAGGCGAGAATTGTAAAGGAGCACCTCATCACCCGGGGCAAAGTCCTTGAATCGAATGGCTCGGTCATGGAACTTCTTCGCCCTCTCTTTATAGATCCTAGAGCTCTCAAATGCTTCATTTCTCCATTCATCGAGTTCAAGTAGCTTCTCAAGCCTTGTGTACCCGGCCTCTTTAAACTCAAGGTTGATACGTCTTGTAGCCCAATACGCCTTGTGCTCTAACTCAACCGGCAAGTGACAAGACTTCCTAAAGACAAGTTGAAATGGAGACATACCTATGGGAGTCTTGTAGGCGGTTCGATATGCCCACAATGCATTAACTAAATGGCTTGCCCAATCTTTTCAATGTGCCACCGATTTCTCCAAGATTTGCTTGATCTCTCGATTAGCCAACTCGGCTTGGCCATTTCCTTGAGAATGATAGGGAGTGACAACCTTGTGCTTCACCCCATATTTAGAAAGTAAACTCCCAAGCCACTTGTTGTTGAAATGCGACCCTCCATCACTTATCAATGCCCTTGGGGTGCCAAAACGAGTAAGAATGTTCTTTTGCAAGAACTTTAGCACCGCTTTTGAGTCACTCTTCACCGTAGGAATGGCCTCAACCCAACGGGATACATACTCCACCGTAAGAAGAATATAAGAATACCCTTGAGAGTTAGGAAACAGCCCCATGAAGTCTATGCCCCAACCGTCAAATAGCTCAACCTCCACCAAGATATTTTGAGGCATCTCATCTCGTTTGGAAATATTGCCCATTCTTTGACATCGGTCACATGATTTAACATAAGCATAGCAATCTTTAAATATTGAGGGCCAATAAAATCCACTATGGAATACCTTGATGGCGGTTCGATGCCCTCCAAAATGGCCTCCACAAGGCAAGCTATGGCATTCTTCAATAATCTTTGTCCAATCCCTTTGCTTGACGCACTTCCGGATAATCCCATCGGCACACCTTCTATACAAGTTGGGGTCTTCCCAATAGTAGAATTTCACATCATACAAGAACTTCTTCTTTTGATAAGAAGTGAAGTCACCGGGCAACTCTCCAATCACAAGGTAGTTGACAAAATCCACATACCATGGCTTGTAGTCCACTAGCTTCAACACTTGCTCATCCGGAAAGCTCTCATTAATCTGCACCTTTGGATCTTATCCCTCCACCGGATTTTCAAGGCGGGAAAGGTGGTCGGCCACTACATTTTCACAACCCTTTCGGTCCCGAATCTCCATGTCAAACTCTTGGTGAAGGAGTATCCAACGAATGAGGCGAGGCTTCGAGTCTTTCTTGGTAAAGAGATAGCGGATGGCGGCATGATCCGTGTACACAATAGAGTGCGTCCCCACCAAATAAGCACGGAACTTGTCAAAGGCATAAACCACCGCAAGTAACTCTTTCTCGGTTGTGGTGTAATTCATTTGAGCCGAGTCAAGAGTTTTACTTGCATAGTAAATCACCCGGAACAACTTATCTCTCTTTTGGCCTAAAACGGCGCCAACCGCCCAATCACTTGCATCACACATAAGAATGAAAGGCTCACTCCAATCGGGTGTAATCAAAATGAGAGTAGAAACGAGGGCCTTCTTCAATTTCTCAAAAGATTCCAAGCATGCATCATTAAAGTCAAATTTTGAATCTTTTTCTAGCAAAGAGCAAAGAGGCTTTGATACCTTGGAAAAATCCTTGATGAATCTTCTATAGAACCTGGCATGACCAAGAAAACTCCGTATAGACTTCACGTTTGTTGGAGGCGGAAGCTTCTCTATGGCAACGATCTTGGCTCGGTCCACCTCTAGCCCATTACTTGAGACTTTATGGCCCAAAACAATCCCTTCTCGTACCATGAAGTGGCATTTCTTCCAATTCAAGCAAAGGGAGGTTTTTTCACATCTTTGTAGCACTTGAGCAAGATTGGCCAAGCATGTATCAAAGGAGGATCCAAAAACTGAAAAATCATCCATAAAAACCTCCATAATATTCTCAATAATACCATGGAATATGGCCATCATGCATCTTTGGAAAGTGGCGGGAGCATTGCATAATCCGAATGACATCCAACGACAAGCAAAGATCCCATATGGGCAAGTGAAGGCCGTCTTATGTTGATCCTCCGGAGCTATAGCAATTTGATTGTATCCGGAATACTCGTCCAAGAAATAATAATATTGATACCCGGCTAGCCGATCGAGCATTTGATCAATGAAGGGAAGAGGGAAATGGTCCTTTCTTGTAGCCGCATTCAAGGCTCTATAGTCAATACAAACCCTCCACCCCGTTTGTAAACGGGTGGCTATTTGCTCTCCATTAGCATCCTCCACAACGGTGATACCCCCCTTCTTTGCAACCACTTGAATCGGACTAACCCACTCACTATCGGATATAGCATAAATGATTCCGGCATCAAACAACTTCAAGACATCCTTCCTCACAACTTCTTGCATAACCGGATTCAAACGACGTTGAGGTTGGACCTTCGGCTTTGCATCATCCTCCAACAAAATCCGATGCATACAAATAGAAGGGCTAATCCCCTTTATATCCGCAATAGACCACCCAATAGAAGATTTATACTTCCTCAACACCCTCAACAACTTATCCAACTCCCCATCATTAAGAAAAGAAGACACAATAACCGGCAAAGTCTCATCCTTACCCAAAAATGCATATTTGAGGTGATCGGGTAATGGCTTCAACTCCAAAGTCGAAGGAGAGCTTGGGTTGGATACTCCTTCCGGCACTCCCCCTTCAACGGGTGTGTAATGGTCAAGATAAACCAAATCTTCCAAAGGGATTCCTTGATTAGCATCCATATATGCAATAGACTCTAATAGCTCATCACAAGCCTTATCCAAATCCGAATAAGAATGAATAGAGTCAACAATGCAAGTTTCCAATGGATCTTGAGAATAAGATGAAATAGAATCGATGAACTTACATTCTTCAAGCTCCAACTCTTGAGGTTTCTTCATGGCTTCATAGATAGAAATAGTCATCTTCTCATCATTAAGACGGAAGGTGAGCTCCCCATCTTAGACATCAATCAATGCCCTCCCGGTTGCTAGGAACGGACGGCCTAAAATAAGGAGAGTATGCTCATCTTCGGGCATGTCGAGTACCAAAAAATCCGCAGGAAATATAAACTCATCCACCTTAATGAGCACATCCTCCACGATTCCCCTCGGATAGGAAATAGATCGGTCGGCCATTTGCAAGGCAATCGTTGTGGGCTTCAACTCTCTAATTTCCAACCTTCTAAAGATAGATAAGGGCATGAGGTTAATGCTTGCCCCCAAGTCACATAGCACTCTTCCAAAGGTCTCACCACCAATAACACATGCAATAACAAAGCTCCCCGGATCCTTTTGCTTCGATGGCAACTTCTTTTGCAACACGACACTACACTCCTCTGACAAGTTTATAGTCTCAAACTTCCCAAGCTTCCTCTTCCTTGATACGGCCTCCTTCAAGAACTTAGCATACCCCGGCATGTCTCTCAAAGCATCAAGCAAGGGAATATTGATTTCCACCTTCTTAAACATCTCAATGAATTTGGCAAGCTTTTCATCACCCTTAGCTTTGGCAAATCTTTGAGGGTAAGGGGCTTTAAGAACCACCTCCTTACTTGGTTGAACAACTTTGGGAGTCACTTCTTTTAGAATTAGAGGCTCCTTAATCGGCTCTTGAAACTTCTTCTCTAGAGGAACGGCCTCTTCTACTTCCAATTCTTCATTCACCACCCCTTCTTGCTCTTCCAACTCCGGATAATTCTTGTAAGTAGTTCCACTCCTCAATTGAATGGCATTACATTGATTCTTCGGATTCACCTCCGTATTGCTTGGAAATTGACCCGGCTTATGTTAAGCCGCTTGATTAGCCATTTGGCTCACTTGCACTTCTAACATCTTCATTTGCTTAGTCAAAGCCAAGACGGTCCCTTCCAAACTAGTAACCTTTTGTCCGGTCGCTCCCATAAAGGCATTTTAGTATTGGAGAAGTCGTTGCATCATCTCTTCCATGGTCGGCATGGGCTTCTTCTGCTCATTGATCATCCTTTGAGAAATCGAGAATCCGGGTGGTGGAATGATAGCATTGTTCGGATTAGCATACGACAAATTTGGATTCCTATAATTTGGATTATAGGCTTGATTCCACGGAGGATAACTCGAACGGTTGTAGTTACTATACCCCCGTTGATTGACATAGTTGGCATCCTCAACTTGTGAATACTCTTCAACTGCTTGATGCATTGGTTGAGCCACCATCTTCACATCCAATCTTCCTTTCCTTTCAGCCTCGTAGTCTCTCTTGAGCATGGTGAATTGCTCAAGAAGATCATCATACTTCTCGTCCGAAATGGAAGCTACTTTTTTTTACGAATTTCTCCCTTGAGGCCAATGAAAACTATTGGATGCCATTTCCTCCAAAATCCGAACCGCCTCTTCATAAGGTCGGTTAGTCAAGCCACCACCGGCGGTGGCATTTACGACCTCCCTTTTATGACTAGTAAGCCCTTGATAAAAGTTCAAGATTTGTTGTTCCTTTGAAAATCCGTGTTGAGGGCATCTTCTCAACATCTCTTTGTATCTCTCCCATGCTTCATAGATTGATTCATCTCCCAATTGAGAGAAATGGGAGATGTCCGAAATAAGCTTTTGAGCACATGAAGGCGGGAAATACTTGGCTAGGAAAAGTCGGCACAATTGCTCCCAAGTGGTTATTTTCGAACGGTCGAGAGTCTTGTACCAAGCTTTGGCCTTGTCTCGTAGAGAAAATCCAAAGAGTCTCAATCGAATAACGTCATTTGAAACACCTTGAATCTTGATAGTTTCACACACGTCCAAAAAGGCACTCAAATGAGCATTTGCGTCTTCATTGAACCCTCCTCCAAATGACTCCGCTTGCACCATATTGATGAGTCCGGGCTTTAGCTCAAAATTGTTGGCATTGCACCGATTGCCCCAACCTCCATCTTGGAACATGTTCACTTGAGGTTCAAACATTTGGTTGATTGGAGGCGGCAGTGCTCTATCTCGTTGAGCTTGTTGCTCCGCCATTTGACGGCGAAGCTCTTGTATTTGGCGCTCCAAATCCGCCATATTATTGGGCCTTTGGTGTTCCATTGCCTTCCTTCTTCGTTCTCGGCTAGCCCGCTTGTGCGTGATTTCAATCTCCAAGTCCAAAGGAATGATTTCGCCTCCCTTTTTCCTTGTGATCATGCACCAATTCACCTACAGAAACCCACCAAGAACACAATTAGCTTCAAACTACACGAATAAACAAAATATGCTTGAACTAGTACTCTAAATGCAAAGATCATTAACACTATAAACTCTAAATAGTCCCCGGCAACGGCGCCAAAAAGTGATCGCTACTTTACTTAAGCAATTTATACCGCACTTTAAACGGGTTATTGTAGTTTAGCAATCGAGTTATCGTATCCTCAAGGACTATTGAAACGAGTTTTTAATGAAAATGAAATTCATGCGCATTCCTACTATTCAAGCTCTTCAAAAAATCAATTTTGGGATTCATACACTTAATAAACAAGAAATTAAAGACAAACAAGCAATTAAGACTCAAAATCAAGCAAGAACAACAAGAAAACGATCAAATAAACGATTAAAGGACAATTGAGGGAAATGGTTGGTTCTAGGGATTTGCCTTGATTCTAGATAGCTTGATCAACACTTACTAAGTCATTCAAACCACTTTTAATCCTCATCATAGGAAGAGATCCACAAAAATATTTACTAATCTCTCTCGATAATTAGCAAAAGAAGATTAATTAATCAACTATCTCTTATTAAGACTCTAGCCAATTAAACAACTCCCAAGAGCTCAAGGATCATCAACTTCCATGCAATGAACAATCACTTACTAGGTCTCAAGTCAAAACATGAAGTGAAAATGGGATTCCATGCATATGAAAACCTATTAGGAATTTTCACAAACACTAGGCATGCAAAAAAGGTGATCAACAATTCTAACATGAATTAAAGCTCCAAAATCACAACCATGATGAGAAAGGATAGAAGAAGTAGTAAAAGGTGATCAAACCATCCACAAATCAATACAAATCCTTCAAACCAACAAAGAAACTTAGCTAGACATAAATAAAATCAACACAAAATGAAAAGAAAAGGATTGCATAGATAGAAAACTAAGAACCCAATGTTGAAATCTCCACAAATCTTCAATTCCAAGCTAATCTCTATTACAATAATTGAAAATAGTGTTTAGAACCCTAAATAGCAAGTTTTTGAATTGGGAATTAGGGTAGGAAAGGAGAGTGGTGCGTTTTTGGGCTGCCATGTAGTATTTATAGGAGTGAAGAAGTGCAATCACAAGTTAAAATCGCAAAAAGGGAGGAAAAATGCGATTATGAGGTAATTCAGGAAAAACCGGCGGTCCAGGCTCATTTTTCGGCGGTCTAGCACAATTTTCGGCGGTCCAGGCTGGACTGCCGGTTGGACCGCCGAAATGGCATTTTCACACGAGCTTGAATTACAGAGAAACTCGGCGGTTTCATCGGCGGTTTGGCCCTGTTTCCGGCGGTTTGGGTCCAAATCGCCGAGTTTTGCTGCCGGACCGCCGAGTTTTGCTGTGTTACTCCGTTCCGCCCCATTTTGCACTTTTTCGTCCCGTTTCTTCGTCTCCGCTCTTCTATATCCTTCCCTTCTTGACTTAGTGTCCCTCGTTCAATCTACACACATGCATAAACTCTACCAAAACGTGAGATCCATTCAAAACGTTAAAAACAATACAAAAACCGCTCACATCTAAGGCAAAGCAACGCACTTAGTGCTACAAAACGCGATAAGTTGCTACAAAATGGATGTTTATCACTGGGTAGAGGCTCGTGCTTTCAACAAGGATGATTCTAAGGTGGTTTCCAGTTTCTTGAGAACTCAAATTTTCAATAGGTTTGGTGTACCTCGAGCAATAATTAGTGATCAAGGTTCTCATTTTCGCAACGCAATGGTAACCGCCTTGTTCAAGAAGTATGGAGTCACTCTTCATGTGTCAACAGCCTACCACCCTCAAGCCAATGGACAAGCAGAATTGTCCAATCGAATAATCAAGACAATCTTGAGAAAGACCGTAGGCACAACAAGAAAGGATTGAAGTATGCGCTTCGATGATGCTTTATAGGCATATAGGACTGCCTTTAAGACCCCTTTTGGCATGTCCCCTTATCGTATGGTCTATGGCAAGAGATGCCACTTGCCCGTGGAGCTGGAACATTGAGCACATTGGGTTGTTGCCCAACTCAACCTTGATTGGAACTAGGCGGGTGAATCAAGGAAGCTCGAGATCGAAGAACTCGACGAGATAAGACTCCAAGCCTATGACAATGCCGAGTTATACAAGGAAAGGATGAAGAAGACCCACGATCTGTTGATTAAAGAGAATGAGTTCCATTTTGGGCAACAAGTGTTGTTGTACCAAACTCGATTTAGGCTTTCTTTGGGGAAGCTCTCGACCAAGTGGGCAGGACCTTATGAAGTACAAGCTCAATTCCCTAATGGAGCTGTTGAAGTCAAGGATCCCAAGAACGAGAAGGTTTTTAAAGTCAATGGCCAGCGCTTGAAGGCCTATCTTGGGAGAATAGTTTGTTGAGGGGGAACCATCTGGGCTCCTTGTCGAGGAGGACCTCTGACTTCTAAAGAGGGGGGTGTCGTGCTCAAGACCTTAAACGGGATGTTGTCCAGGAGGCAACCTATTTAGTATTTTCATTTTATTTCTTTTTTTTCGTTAGTTCTTTAATTTTAATCTTTATTTTCGGAAAAAATATTGAAAATCCAAAAAAATTAGGTATTTTATTTCTTAGTGTTTTATTTTAAGTCTAACCATAGGAAATAGTTTGTTTTCGGAGTGTATTTGTGTTTCGAAGTGTGCAGGAGATGTTGAGCAAGATGCAAGTTGTAGATAGGAACCACGATGGAGAAGAAAGCAGGGTGTCGAGCAGAGGACGTGGGCAAGAACCAAGTTGTCGGTCAAAGACTTTCCGAGGCGGCTACTGTTGCCCTTAAAAACCGCACCCTATATACCTATTACATCACATCTCCACCACCCCCACTACCAATTTGAATTTCAACTCTGCAACTTCTCAACTTCTCTCTATTCTCTCTCCATCAAAACCTCTAAACTCTTACTATGGTGTCCACTCACCCAAGAAATAGAAAACTCAACAAAATCCCCACCGGAACCAATATCGATCTCACCACTGACAATACCGCCACCACCACCACGAAACCTAAAACCACCACCAAAAGAAAACTCCCCATGGAACCCGCCAAACCCTCTGCCGACCAAAACCCTTCCGGCATCATCGGGTCAAGCGTGCCCAAAAGCCCGCCAGTTGATGCCGCACTCATGATGAGCGACGATAACGTAAGCCTGATGGATGAGGCGGCAAAGTAACAGGAGGAGAAGACTCAATCGAAGCCTGTATCTGAGGAGGAGGAATTGGAAGAAGAAGTAGAGGAGGAAGAAGATGACGGGGAGGAAGGAGATGAGAAAGATGGTGAAGGAGAAGGCGACAATGTGGATGACGAAGAGAATAAGGAAGAAAACCTGGATCAGGCAATAGAAGCAGTGGCTGCAGGGCTGGCAGCGGAGGCGAAGACCAAGGCCAAGGAAAGGCCAGCGATGAAGAGTGGTCGGACGGCCATTAAGCGCCCTCACGGTGGCGAAGACACGCCGGCAAAGCAGCACAAATCTGCTGCTTCGGACGCCGGGTCTGTCTAGCCGTCGATCTCGAAAGGGACAGCTGTCGGAACTCCGTCGAGGGTTAGCGAGGAAGAAGCAGGGAATGATGTTGAGGAAGAAGGGGATGATGACCAGTCTACTCCAGCAAGTGGCCGAAACAGGAAAAAGAAGAAGGGTGCTACGGTGGTGACGTGTAGGAAGCCCAGGGAATGGAAGGTGACAGTACCCAGGGTTCTCGACTTCAAACTATACGAGAACTTGGGTGCTGCCCAAGAAATAAGGATGCTGTTTGAGGGGATAGGCTGGAGTCAGTTTTTGGAGTGGCATGTGGAGATATATGAGGAGCAAGTAAATGAGGTGTACAGCACGGCGGCAGTAACAAGTGATCCCGAGACTGGGGTGAGCATGATCTCCTTCTCGCTTTTGGGCGAGAAGTATGATTTCCAAGTGAGTGCGCTGAACCAGATCTTGGGGATGGTAAGCTTGAGGGACCTGGCCAAGGAAGAATTCATGGAGGCCAAGACCATGGTACCATCCCCGGACGATGTAGCTTACCAGGAGCAGTGGAAGGAGATCGGCAATGGAGCACCATACAACGGAGCCAACAACAAGGGAAAAAAGTTGAAGACTCATGCCCTAAGGCTTTGCCATCGCATTCTCGCCTACAACTTGTACGGCAAGAACGATAGTGGCAACAGCCTGAGCAACAAGGAAATGTATCTGTTGTGGTGTATGCACACCAAGACTATGAAGGTTTGTATACGAAAGCAAGACTTTTTGTTTATATACAATTGATATTTATTTCACTATAATTTTCCTATCTGAAATGTTTATTATTGCATAATTATTATTTGTTCGATTATCTCAATATCATAGATTATATAGTGTGTTGTAGATAACAGAAGATTATATAATCGGCATTTTATGAGATATAAACTAATATTCACAATCGAGACAACTTGGACGAGTTGTTGGTTTAGATTGTAGCATAATAGTATTAAATAGTTTATCTTGACTATTTATTTATGCTAGTACGTTAATCTTATTGAAAGGATCACAGTGAGATTAATTTTTTGTTCTGACTTATTGAGAATTAAAGATCTCGGTGACTTAAATAGTCTTAACCTTAATTGGGCTTATCAGTATGAATAAGTGTCTGACTATTGCTTTGATCTATTATAAATGAGAACTTAATAGTGGTTCAAAATTTCGTATTTTGGGTGGTAGCAGTTCTTATTTGATATTGATAGAGCTGCAATAAGGATCCGTGTCCTATGCATAATGGGATGATGATATCCTCTCGGGGAACTTAATAAGTTTATCGTATTAAACCCTGCAGGTGGAATTAGTTCCGATACGATAATAAGTTTAAGTGGTAGCACTCGAGATAATTATTTATTAATGAATGATTAATTAATTGATTAATTAATTTCTGTCAGAAGTATTTAATTAATTAATGGATATTTGAGAATCTTAAACACGGAGATTAATTAAGTCTAATACTAGCCCCGACTCAATTAAATAAATAAGAGGGTAAGTCAGTATTAATTCTTTAGTGGAATGAATTAATATTTATATCTGATTTATATTTCTGGGCTGAATAGATTAAATCAGATATTATCGGGCTAATCTTATTTAAGCTAGTAGATCCCTGGACTGGCCCAATGGCCTGCATCTCTAATGGGCTAGGCGCCTGTCTCCTACGGCCCGTGAGGGTTGTCTAGGTTCAATGAATGTGAGCAGTTATTTATCTATAAATACAAGGCTCATAAGACTCATTACTTACTTGTATTCTAAGAAATAAAATCCTAGAGAGAGAGACAGTAGGCGCTGTCCCATAGCTGCGAGGAAGAGTACGAGGTCGATTCCATCCATCGTCGTATTCTAGCCGGGAACAGTTCAAAAGGTCAACTCTGGAGTCGTTGTGCATCAAATTTTCAGGTATTTAGAGTAAACATCCTATGATTGCAATTAAATATATAGGAGCATGCTAGGTATGGATTTTGTATGTGTTTGTTAGATATCCATAATTGATCCGTGGGTTAAGAACGAATTGGTTTTCAATAACCGGTTCCAATAGACTAAGGTCAACTTCGCGGCCTTCCTTGGTGAGCAGCTCAAGACAGAGCTGGTAAAGCAGGCTTTAGAATGTACGTGTGGACACTTCGTGATGGCTTTTGCGAAGGGAGTCGGGGTCTACGATGAGATGAAGGGGAAGCCGTTGATGGTGGTCAATAAGTTGGGAGAAACTGCCTTGAAGAAGATGAACGACATTGAGTTGAGGAATGACAGATACGTGTTCATCGACTACGGCAGGTCAAGATCCACCAGGCGTCCACCCGTGGGCAAGAAGGAAGATGCAGGCACCAGCATGGTGGTGCTGCCCAATACTGAGGTCGAGGCCAGACTAGCCAACATGGATGTTGACCGAGATCAGGGATGTCCAGCTGGCATTCTTTGCACACCAATAATTCAGGTATTCGCCTGAATCTTCTCTTTGACTTATGTTCCTCCCTTGTTGTGTTAGTATCTCGTTTCCTTCTTGGGCAATGCTTCAAGGCGACGGATTTGGAAAGACTTGAAGACGAAGACTTCTTGTAATAGATAGTCTTAGTTTTTTATTTCCTTTATTATTTGTAATGATTTAGGCAGGTACAGATTATCCACGACGAGACGACAATTTATTTATTTTATTGTAAATTGCATGTCGTGGAATTTAATCACCGTTAAGGTGTTATTATTTCTAAAGCATGATATAATTTGTAAATATTTGAAATTATTTGCGTTTAAAAATTGCATGCTAGAAATTTATCGTATTATTCTAAGCATGTTATGAATTCAAGCGAGCATGATTTATTATGTGAGTTCTAGAAAAAACATGTTTAGTAATTCCGTGTTTTACGTGATTTGCATGCGAAAACCTTTTGAAATAAAAATGACTAAGCATGTTAACTTGATTTTAATAATCAAATTAGACCTCCACAATTGGTTTTAGACGAATTAAGTTGGTAGGCTCGTGTAAATGTCCACACGATCGTGGCTTGCATGGGTGCTATTGACTTATAGATTTTGTCGAGTAAAACTTCTAAAAGTATTTTAGTCTCGTGAATAGTGGGAGTTTTTGCGTGTAAACGTCCGCATTATCATGGCTTGCACGTATTAATTTTCACAGATTATTCTAGGAGAGATTAGAATAAGATAATTAATGAAATTGTTTAACAAGTAGATGTCGTTCTAGTAATTGCATCAATATGTGGGACAATTTTGGATTAGTTAAATTGTGGTCTGTGCTTAGATATTGTTTCGAATACAACGCCCCATCGGAGTCCCTTTTCGAGACAATATGGTCTAGTAAGGTTCATTTATTAATTTTATTTGTCATAAGGTTAACTTGGCATGAGATAAAATTAAAAACTGAGTGTTTGGTTGAATGATGTGCACGTAAACGTCCACACTATCGTGGCTTGCGTGTAAGTTACTTGAGCTAATGAAGGTTTCATTTAATATTATTTTATCAAAAGGTTACAATATAAATGTTACGAACGTTTTATGCAATAATTGTGACTTATGTGCGTTTTGAATGTTTAAATTTTTCAGATATGACTGTTACTCCGTTGTTGAATGTGCTTACTGCTAAGCCGCTTACCGGACCAAATTTCTTGGAATGGAAGCGCAATTTGAGATATGTCCTAGATGCCGAAGATTATCACTTCGTACTCACTACCCCTGCGCTTGCAGCTCTCACTGCAGACTCCACCGAGGCTCAGAAAGAGGAGTCTAAGAGGTGGCATAAGGCCAATTATATGGCGAAAGCCTACATGATGACCACTATGACCTCGGGGTTGCAGCAGCAGCATCAGTCTTTGGACACGGCTGCTGCAATCATGACAAATCTTGAAGAGTTGTTCACCGTTCTACCCGATTCGAGATCATGAGGCAAATCATGAGCTCGAAGATGACGGAGGGCGCGTCTGTGTGCGAGCACGTGCTTGGAATGATCAATCATTTCAACGAGTTGGACGTGCTCGGTGGAGGTATCATGGATGAAGCTAAAGTCAACATGATACTCCACACTCTTCCCAATTCCTATGAGAACTTCCGCCTTAATGCAATAATGAGCAAGAAAGTGTTCACTCTCAATAAACTGCTCAATGAACTTGTTGCGGCGGAAGGGGTTATGGGAAAGAGTCTGCAAGCTCTTGCCTCTTCCTCAAAGGGTTTCCATGTTTCACCGAAAGGTGGAAAGAAATGGAAAGGCCCCGCGAAAGGCAAGAAGGGTGAAGGAAGTAGTGGGAGCAAGAGGCTTGGCCCTACCGGCGGCATTAAAAAGCCAAAAGAGAAGGGTGGAAAATGCTTTAAGTGCAAGAAATCGGGACATTGGAAGGCCAACTGCCCCCTGTTGAAGAAGGCTCAAGGTATGTCTTCTGCTCTTGTTAATGAAATATGTATAAGTTCAAGTTCTATCCATAAATGGGTAGTAGATACGGGCGCAACTGACCATATTTGTTATTCCTTGCAGGGGTTCCTGCGGACAAGGGAAGTGAGTAGAGGAGAGTTGAGCGTCACCATGGGAACGGAAGCGAGAGCGGACGTTGCGGCCATAGGCGATGTTTATTTATCTTTTGAGAATTCAGTTTTAGTTTTGAGAGATGTTTTATATGTGCCAGACCTTCGGCGGAACTTGATTTCTATGGTTAAGTTGTGGTCTATTCTTTTTGAGGGTTTTGCGACTTTTATGAAGGATGATAAGATTATTGGTTATGCACATGTTGTTGATTCTCTTTATACTATTTACTGTTCACATGCTACGAGTTCTTCAAGTAATGCTTTAACTGTTAACCAAAGGAAGGAATCAAATTCTTCTCAAGAGAATCAAACTCTTCTTTGGCACCTAAGATTGGGTCACATCGGTCTAAGGAGGATCCAAAGATTGGTTTCCGATGGAGTCTTAGATTCATTCCAAGTTGATTCCATCCCAATCTGCGAATCCTACATAGAGGGTAAGATGACGACTCGGCCTTTCAAGGCCAAGGGGTATAGAGCCAAAGAAGTGTTGGAATTGATTCATTCCGACTTATGTGGACCTATGTCAACTCAAGCTCGTGGAGGGTACAAGTATTTTGTCACTTTCATTGACGATTACTCAAGGTACGGGTACATCTACCTGTTGCGCTTCAAGTCCGAGTGCTTTGAAAAGTTCAAACTATTCAAAGCAGAAGTAGAGAAGCGACATAGTAAGAGTATCAAGTCGTTGCAATCTGACCGCGGCGGCGAATACCTCAGCAACGAGTTTTAAGAGTACTTGTTGGAAAGTGGGATTACATCCCAATTGACTACACCTGGAACGCCCCAACAGAATGGTGTGTCGGAGAGAAGAAATCGAACACTTCTAGAGATGGTTCGATCCATGATGAATTATGCATCTCTACCTATATCGTTTTGGAGATATGCTTTGGAAACAGCGGCTCACACGCTAAACTTGGTTCCTTCAAAGTCAGTGCCTAAGACCCCGTCCGAGCTGTGGTCTGGGCACAAGCCTAGTCTTAACCACATCCGGATTTGGGATAGTCCAACACATGTTTTAAATAAAGACGCTGACAAGTTGAGTCCGAGAACCAAGGTGATACTGTTTGTAGGCTATCCTAGAGGAACGAAAGGTGGCTATTTCTATTGTCCTAAGGATCAGAAAGTCGTTATTAGCACTAACGCGAGATTCTTGGAAGAGGACTATATGATAGGCCATAAGAAGAGAAGTGACGTCATGATGGTCTCGATACGAGTTACTGGTGTATGGGGGGGGGGGGGGAATACACCAGTTCGGATTTTTCAACTTTCTAAAAACTTAACACTTGAAATCAACTTCAACTGAGTAAAAGGACTCAGTTGGGATCTCACAGCTGAGTAAGCAACCTCAGCTGGAAGAGTGGTGCTGTGCGGAATGTGGTGGAAAATGTACTCGTAAAAACAAACTCACGCTTTTGTGCACGGTTGGTCAAAACCAAAACTGTTGATGTGAAAGTATGCAGTTTGTATGCGGTTAGTTTGACAGTTGAGATATGCAAATAAAGACTGAACACAAATAAACACGACACACAAGATTTACGTGGTTCGGAGAGAACTCCTACGTCCACGGGGAGATGTGAGTCCACACACCTCAGTCCAAATTCTTCTGGACAGTTCCACTCAGCTTACGCGGGCTGAGCAACCGTTACAGTTTAGTTTCCGGGCACTAAACAGCCTAAGTCAAGTTTGCGGGTACTTGACGACCTGGCTACTCACTACTCAATTACAGGAAGAGTATGGTCCTAGCACACTTTTTAGGGTGTGAGAATGGGTAGGATTTCCAACTACAGCTCGATCACGAATGAGAGCTGGATCTAAGGCTTGAACGAATAAACACTCAACCTAAGATCAAAAACAGTTTCGATCTCTAGGAACCCTCAGCTACTAATGTTCTCTCAAATTGGAACTCTCAGCTGCTGATGCTCTTAGATGATGATTTTGCAGATTTGCTTTTTGCTTTGATTTCTCTCGTGAAAGCTCTTAAATTTTCGTTGTCTATCTCTTCTATTGTGTATCTCTCTCGAATGAGAGAATGCCTCTATTTATAGGCGGAGAGAATCAACTAGCCGTTGGAGGAGTAGTTGATCTCTGATCGGTTGAAAGCGATGGCTTGTCTCTCATGTCTGCAGACTTTCTCGATATAGCATCTGTGCTCTTCTGCTTTCCATCTGAGACAGCCTTGTGTTGGGCCAGATGGGGTAGTGACTGAACGGTCAAACCCTCATGTGACTTCCTTTTGAAATTCAAATCTTTGACAGTCAACTTCGGTTTGTCGGTTGAAAGTCTTGGCCTTCATCTGAGTGATCTTCAGCTGATGTTCCAATCTGTCGAGCTCTCAACTGACTTTGAACTTCAAACAGTTGAACTCCTTGTTCGGATTCTATAACTGAGGTTCTGAAACTGAACACTCAGTTGTCTTCCTTGTATTTACTCAGTTGGGTTTGAACCCTCAGATGATTTCCTTTTCATCTGATGTTCTCTTCCTTTCAACTGTTTCTTATCTGATGAACGCTCAGTTGGTTTCCTTCTCAACTGATGTTCTGAAGACTTCCCCTTGTTTGCATCTGTACAAATGAACTCTCAGTTGTCTTTCTTCACAACTGATGTTCTGTCTGAGTGACGCCTTGTTACCATCTTCAGCTGGAGACCTGTAAAGATAAAATCTTAATTTTGCTCAAACAGCGAGCCTAAATTCTAACATTAGGTTCTGGCAACATCTACTCGGTTGGGGTCAGCCGGTTTTGGAATTCATCAAAACTTATACTAATAAATTTCCCAATAATTTCCCCCTTTTTGATGATGCCAAAACCATTTACAACTTTAAACCACTATTGATCTAATCCTCTCTAACTGACCTAAAATCTCAGCTGAAATTCTAGACAGTCTATAAGATAAAACATCAAAGGGTTAGGACAGTTATAACATGAAATTGAAGGACTTTGTGATTCAGAGCTTGGACAATGAGAAATTGTTCATCAAGGTGAATCGTATTATATACTTTGAAGTTTTTGTTACAACTGAAGGTTACAAGATTAAGCACAAAACAGATAAAGATATAATAGTTGCTTCAAAAACTACAACATCCAAAAACATTATCAGCTCAAAAACTTTGACAGCTCAGAAATACTGTTGACCGTACTTGCTGAAGATACGGTTGAAGATCTCCTTCTTCGCTTCCGACTCGATCCCAGTGTTGACGCCGTATTCCTTGCAGACTTGCCTCACCTCAGCCAAGATCGCATTTCTATTTGGCGTGCTCGTGCCTTTGATCATCGGAGGGCGGTACCTGCACATCTTCGGAACTGGAACAGAGTTAGGATCAAGCTGAGCATTCAGCATAGCTCGCTTGAACTGACTAAACATTCCAGGGTCTCCAGATCTGAGTTCCCACAGGGCTTCCTTGAAGGCTAGCCTTGGGTCTTCAGTCGAGTAAACTTTCCTGTAATAGAAGTCATTGACGAACTCATGCTTGAACTGTTCCCAGTCATCGTTCCACTCCGCATTCATCCACTTGTCAACATGTGGGTATCGAGACGGGAGCGGAGCGTCCTTCTGCAGTTGGTGCGTCGACTTCCTAGCCTCAGCCTTCATCTGGTGCTTGTTGATTCTTCGCACACTTCGGCTGGCTTTATTCCTGTCGACTCTCTTTTCCACCTTGGCCAGTTCTTTCTCGAACTTGGCCACCTTTTTGGCCTGATCGGCAGCGAACTTCTTGATCCAAGAGGGATTCAAGTACTTCTCCTTTGACTCCCCCATAGCTTTGGCAGCTTCAATGCAGTCTTCAACAGATATCCCGTCAAGTTCTGCATCGAGCTCGGCCGTGAGCTCGGCTACGAGGTCGTGGGAGACTTCCAGTTCGGGCTGCGACCCTTCAGCTTCAGCTTCAGCTGGCACTCCTTCTTCTTGCTGAGCTCCTTCAGCTTGCTGGAGAGCTTTGCCTCGTCCAGCAACAGCTGCTGGCTCCTTGTCTTCCCCAGCTGCTGGCTCCTTGTCTTCCCCCTTTTTGGCATCATCCAAAAGAGTGGCATCAGTGCCATCCAGAGAGGTCAACTTGGCTTCAGCTTGTTGAACGCGGGAAAACAGCTCATCAACAGCGTCCTTCTCTTCCACCTTCTTTGCCAATTCCAGGTCTTGGCGCTCCTGCTCAGCTCGCTGCACAGCTGCAAAGGTCGCAGAGACCTCTTTGTAGAGGGAGACGAACTCAGCTCGGAAAGAGGCGAACTGAGCCATCCACTCCCGGTCCTGAGTCTGCTGGGACTTTGTGAGGTCAGATTCAACAACTGTCTTGAACACGTTGAAATCCGAGCTGAGGCTCTGAATGGCCTTCCTTAGAGCTGAGACCTCCGAGCTGGAAGAAGTAGTTAGGTCGTCAAGCTTCTGCTGAAGAGACGAGGAGAGGACTTCCAACTGATTCTTCAAGCTGGCATTGTCGGCCATCAGCTGTTGCATCCTGTCAGCTTCTTCCTCCTTGCCCAGCTGGATCTTGGACAGCATCTCCGTCCTCAGCTGGTTGACCCTCTCCGAGATCAGCTCGCAGATGGCGTCGGTTGAGAGAGTTGGCTGATCAGAGGGTCTGGGCAGAAGCGGTGGTTGTGGCTGGGCAGCAGACTCTGGGACAACCATGGCAGATCGACTGGCGAGGTAGGCCTTGAGCTTGTCTTCTTCTCTCTTGGCCGCCTCATCAGCTGCGTCGACGTCGTCCATGCAGGAGGCATTTTTGGCGAGCATGTCATCAAGAAAGTGAACAGCTTCAGGGTTGTTGCAAAGCTCCCTGGTGTCTGTCCCTTCTTGGATGCTTTTGTCCAGACGTCGTCGGAGCACAGCCACCTTTTGGTTGTAAGCCACCTCCAGGCTCTGGTAGTCGAAGTACTCCCTCAGGTTAGATTCTTCGACCTTTAACTTGTCCCAACCATGGATCCTGAGGGTCTCCTCCTTCACGTACCAGTAGCTGAATATGATACTGAATTGGTATAGAAGCTCCGTCCCGAGAACAGAGAAAATGGGCATCAATGTTGCCTCGGGGAACATACCAATCAGCTTGCGGAAGCAGTAGCTGAGTCTTCCTTCATACTCAACCAGGATTGCCTGGCGGTTGGCTTCTTCATCGATCTGAGGGGGGTCGATATCGAAAGTTATGGGTTCGAAGGTTTCATCAACGTTGGCCGAAGAAGTGGTCACAACGTTGGCATCGAGCGAGAGGCTCGGAATATCTGACTGAGGACCAGTTGAGAGAACTGGATCCTCTTTGGATGGAGAGTTGGCTGGCTGGAGGATTTCTTCAGTCACAGGTGGGTTAACCTGGCTGGCATCAGCTCTAGATCGACTGTCGTGGGACTCCTCAGATGAAGAAGAGTCATCTGAGGAGGAGCTGGTATCCACCACTTGGACCTCCACGTCTTCACCTGCCTCCTCAGCCACGTCCTCCTGGTGAGGTTGAAGAATAAACCCAGCTGGGTCAACCGATTGGCTGGATTCGGTTGACTCTTTTTCCTCAGCAGGCTTTGTCACCATTGGACTGGTTGAAGGACGAGCTGCGGGCTGGACGATCCTGATCCTTGGCCTCTTCTGGAGAGGTTCCTCCTCTTCCTCCTCTTCGTCTTCTTCCTCCTCAGCTACCTCTTCCAGCTGGCGCTTCGCCGGCTTGGTCCTCGAAGGACGGCGAGCTGCTGACTCCACAGCTGGCTTGGGGACACCCTTGGGGGTGTAGACAGCTTCTACAACGTCCCTGGCCTTCTTGGCTGAGGGGAACAACGACAGCTTGCTGACTGGAGTGTCCTCACTTCCTTCCCATGTCAGCGGCAGACCCTGTGTGGCTTGGAGGATGAGGGCTGATA
This sequence comes from Schizonepeta tenuifolia, assembly GCA_029490685.1. Taxonomy (NCBI): domain Eukaryota; kingdom Viridiplantae; phylum Streptophyta; class Magnoliopsida; order Lamiales; family Lamiaceae; genus Schizonepeta; species Schizonepeta tenuifolia. The sequence continues at coordinate 20,710,541 of CM055958.1, read as the reverse complement.
TCTTTGTCCCGAAGTTGAGTGTCCCCTTGACACTCAATAGCAGTTGTCCAGACTCAGCTGTTATCTCGGAGATTTTCTGTTTCTCCATCAGCAGCTGGCTCTCTATAAATCCCAACCAGTCGACCTGGTGCATCTCTTCCAGGGCTTTCTGCTGCTTGAGCTTAGGACGGCTTATGTCCCCGAAGGCTCCACCATATGCGAAGATGCATTTGGAAATTACATCGAAAAAAAGTCGGTGCTCCGGCTTCAACTTTGTCCTTTGCATGCTCCCCTTCAATGGTTCGGGAACAAGAAGGATGGTTTGAAGGAAGGCATCAGCGTCCTTGTCAGAAAAGTTCCCCACCACATCTGTGGCTTCACGGTTTCTGGGGATGAGCTTTTCCAGCTCCTTTGACACCTTTATCTCCACAACAGAGTCTTCTACTGTCCGGGAGGTTCTGTGGCGTTGCTTGCACGGGATGATCGTGACAAGCCCGTCATTTGCAACTCGTTGCAGATTCCGGTAGAAATGTACGATCTGCTTCCTGAGCAACAGGGCCGGAGAGAGGGTTGCCCAGTCAAGCAGATGGTGGTCGGAGAGGATGGAGGCGATTGGAGCGAGCTCAGGCGAGGAGAGAGCCGCTCTGGATAATATCTGTTCGAAATGAATCTTCGACATCACCATGTCGAACGATTCCTGGAACGTTGCAGGCTCTGATGAAACCATCTTCTTAGAAGCTTTTGACTTGGGTGCCATCTCGATGAGATATATATGCAAAGAAAGAGTGAAAGACTTTACTGGAAATGGCGAAACAAGATTTGAGAAGATGATGAATATAAAGTAAAGATATGCACGAAAAGAGAAGGTAAGGATCACTTCCTGATTTGCCGTATTATATAATCTTTGACTCGGATAAAATCAACGGCTGGGGTTAAATGGCGCGAATCTATTAACGGCTGAGATTACGCGACTGTTGGTTAATTTTGACTGAAATACCACGCGCGCGAGTGAGAAGGTGAATAGTTTACGGTGTCAGCCCAGTCGCACTATAAAGTAAGGCTATAGATGTTCAGCCAGACTTTACATTAAATGCGATATGATGGCTTGTTTAGTCTAGCTGACATGTTCAGGAATGTTTGAATTTATTTCAAACATTCTTATTTATTGTCATAACACCTTCAGTCATAAATGATACCTGGCAGCTGATGTTGATATCAGCTGTATACCTCAGTTGCCGCATACCATCAGCTGACTCGAGTTCGTCTGTTCAGCTGACGTTTGATGTCTTCAGTTGGCAATTCGTATCTGAGATTCCTTCTTCAGCTGAGCTTCCCCCTCCATCTGAGCTTCCCCCTTAGATAGATATCCGATTCTTCAGCTCGGATGACTCTTCATCTCAGATGACTTTTCTGCTCGGATGAGTTTTTAGCTTGGATCCAAGAGTCCTAGAAGATCACATAGCATCTTGAACCGGGCTTCAGGAAGAGGTTTTGTGAGGATGTCAGCTCTCTGAATCTCAGTTGGGATCTTCTCCATGGACACATCCTTCTTCTCAATATGATCTCGGATGAAGTGATGACGAATATCGATATGCTTAGTCCGAGAGTGATGAACAGGGTTTAGAGAGATAGCTATGGCACTCGAGCTATCACAATGAATGGGAACCTGTCCAGTTGAGACTTCATAATCTCTCAGCTGCTGCTTCAGCCACAATACTTGCATGCAACAGCTTCCGGCAGCCATGTACTCTGACTCGGTTGTCGAAGTAGCAACACACGCTTGTTTCTTGGAGAACCATGAAACCAGCTTGCTTCCCATGAACTGACAGTGTCCAGAAGTAGACTTCCTATCCAACCGATCTCCTGCTAAGTCGGCATCTGAGTATCCAGTCAGCTGGATATTGTCATCAGTTGGGTACCACAACCCAACATTGACAGTTCCTTTCAGATACTTAATGATGTTCTTTGCTGCCAACATGTGTGCTTCTCTTGGTTGGATTTGAAAACGAGCACACACTCCAACTGCGTATGAAATGTCTGGTCGGCTGGCAGTCAGGTATAGCAGCGAACCGATGATCCCTCTATACTGACTGGCATCAATGAGCTTTCCCTCAGCTCCTGGTTCGATCTTCCAGTTCGTGTTCATAGGAATCTTGGTTGTCTTACTTGTCTGCAATCCGAACTTGGTGATGAGCTCCTTTGTATATTTGGACTGGTTGATGAAAATCCCTTCAGGTGACTGCTTCACTTGTAATCTAAGGAAATAATTCATCTCACCCATCATTGACATCTCGAACTTTTCCTTCATAAGATCGGAGAATTTCTTGCACAGCTCCTCCGACTTGGACCCGAAAATGATGTCATCGACATAAATTTGCACGACAAGTATATCTTCTCCAACTTTGATGGTGAACAGAGTTTTATCAACTGAACCTCGTTTGAACCCCGAGTTCAGAAGAAATCCACAAAGAGTGTCATACCATGCTCTTGGTGCTTGCTTTAGACCATAGATAGCTTTCTTCAGCTTGTACACTCTTCCATCTCCAGTCTCAAAACCAGGAGGTTGTTCAACATATACATCTTCTTTGATATCTCCATTGAGGAATGCACATTTCACATCCATCTGATATACTTTGAACTTGTGATGTGCGGCATAAGCTAGAAAGATCCGGATGGCTTCCAGCCTTGCAACTGGTGCAAAGGAATCTTCAAAGTCAATTCCTTCTTGTTGGCAGTATCCTTGAGCTACCAACCTTGCTTTACTCCTCACAATGAATCCAATGGCGTCTCTCTTGGTTTTGAAAATCCACTTTAGTCCAATCACCTTGACACCATTTGGTCTTTCTACCAACTCCCATACACAGTTGCGTAGAAACTCATTCAACTCTTCTTGCATGGCTGTTGTCCAGTGGACACAGTTGAGAGCTTCTCCAACATTCTTCGGTTCTGGAACATCAGCTACAAAGCAAGAAATCATGGCAACATCTCCAGCTTGCTCGAACTCTTCTAGAACTGCCAATTCCTCAGCATATTGGACATAAGTGTTGGATTCTTCCTCGGTTGATTCTGGATTTGCAACTCTGCTCCGTGTGCGCACACCCTCGGTTGGATCTCCGATGATGTCGTCGGTGGAATGAACTTCATACCATCTTCGGTTGCGTCTTCCTTCATCTTCCAACTGTGGCTGTTCAGAAATTTGAGTTGGAGTCTTCAGAGCTGGTGATTGATCAGTTGTTGAGTCTGGATCCTCAACATTAACAATAGTTTGAACTGAGCTCGGTTGGGCATCGGATGCTGATGCAGTTGGAGGGGCATCAGCTGAAGTTCCCCCTTGGGACGAGCTGAAGTCTTCGCATTCATCTTCAGAGGAGTATGGATCCTCATCCTCAGTTGCCCATATTAGAGGTTCAGCTCGGTTCTTTTCCCGAAGTGTTTGCGATCTGGTGAGAACTGGTAGAACAGCTGGATCCGCATGTTGTTCCTTTACCTGTTCCCTGCACTCAAAGGTAGATTCATCAAAACTAACATGAGGTGTTATTTCCACAACACGAGAGCTATTGTTGAAAACTCTATATGCCTTGATCCGAGCTGCATATCCAAGAAATATGCCCTTCGAAGCTTTGGCATCAAAAGTTTTCAACTGAGTCTTCCCATTGTTGTGAATATAACACTTAGATCCAAAAACACGAAAATAAGAAATATCTGGCTTTCTGCGTCTCCACAGCTCATAGGGCGTCTTTCCCAACCGCTTGGTGAGAAGAGATCGATTCTGAGTGTAGCATGCTGTGTTGATCGCTTCAGCCCAAAATCTCTTTGGCAGTGCTGAGCTTGCTAACATGGATGTGGCTGCATCCTTCAGAGTTCTATTTCTTCGCTCAGCTACGCCATTCTGTTGTGGAGTACGTGCGGCTGATGTCTGATGGGTTATGCCATTCTTTTTGCAATACTCAATGATAGTTTCATTTAGAAACTCCGTTCCACGATCTGATCGGATAGATATGATCTTCATCTCTTGTTGGTTCGATATCCGATCCATCAGCTTGGGCAGTTCATCTCGGGTTTCACTCTTGTGGTGCATGAAGATGGTCCACGTATATCTTGAGTAGTCATCAGTTACAACCAATGTATATTCGTTTCCATTAATGCTTTTTGGTGTAACTGGCCCGAAGAGATCCATATGGATCAGCTGCAACACTCGGTCGGTTGAGGGAGTTGACTTCAACTGGAAGGAGGTTCTAGCGAGCTTTCCCAGCTGGCATGCACTGCAGATATGTGTTGTTGAAAATAATCGGTTAGGTATGCCTCTTGCATGTTCTTTTCTGGCGAGTCGGTTTATTGTCTTGAAATTCAGATGGTTGAGCCTTTTGTGCCACAGCCAGCTCACATCCGAACTGCTCTTTGATAACAGGCAAGTGTTAGGGAGGCTGCTGTTCCAATCAGCGTAGTATACATTCCCTGTTGGAGATCGATTTCCCAACAATATCACCTGCTTTGATCCGACATCTTTAACCCTGCAACCCTGTGCATTAAACTTGACAGAGAAACCATTATCATAGAATTGGTTGATGGAGAACAAGTTATGCTTCAATCCATCAACATAAGAGACATTAGAAATTAAAACATGATTGGTTTCAAGGGTACCGTAACCTCTGGTATAACCTTTTGAGTTATCACTAAAAGTAACTGATGGACCTTCTTTCTCCACGAAACTTCCAAGCAAATCCTTCAGATTTGTCATGTGTTTCGAGCATCCACTATCCATCACCCACATTGTTGTAGACGCCTTCTTCTTCCTCAGTTGTTTCTCCTGTACCTGCAAGGAGAAACTCGCTTAGGTCCCCAATTTTAGTTGGGTCCTGGAGGGTTAGAACCAGTTCCCCCTGGAACTGTGCGTCGCTTTTCTCTGTACACTCGAATAGCCTTGTCATTCCAAATGACCTGCCCATTTTCATCAACTATAACAACACCTCGGTTATCCTTAGGCTTGTTGTTTGAAATGATGCTCTGTTTCTTGGGAGGAGTTGGATTTCTCCCATGTTGGGCTTTGGGAGGTGAGGCTTTCCCCCTGTTTTGATGGCGATTTTTATCTTGTTGAGTTTGTCTGTAAGGTCGGACGCCATTGTGGAATCTTCTTGCTGATTCTGATTCCATTGCCCTGGCTGTTGACGATAGCTGTTCATGTCCGGATGTTGATTCATGTTGTGGCATGAGTAACCATAGCTGTCGTAACTGTTCCACATAGGTTGACTCTGTTGGAACCTCTGGTTGTTGTGGTGATGGAACCGTTGTTGATTCTGTCGGTTGAAGCTTGGTCGGTGCTGTTGGTTCCATCTCTGCTGTGGTTGGTTTGTTGGTCGATTATCACGTCGGTTCTGAGCTTGGTTATGTTGTCGATTTTGAGCTCGGTTTAGATTGTGACTCCGACGTCTCTGGTTCCTCCGTTGAGTCTTGGAACATTCCCCCTCGGTTGTAGACTCCACCGACTGTTTCGTTGGTGTTCCATCTGCAGCTCTTTTGCCTTTCTCAGCCACAGTTACCTTTGTCGGTTGTGATGGTGTTTGTTCAGTTGCAGACTCAACTGTGTTAGGTTTGGCAACCATGACTTCCTCAGCCTTGGTGAAGGTAGCTGGTGGAATTCCAGTGTCCTTTGCCACGTCGTATCCGAGTCCAGACACATCATCCGTTTGCCGTCTGTATCTGATGAGATTCTCGATGATCTCGGATGACTGATATAGCTTTGTCAGGTTGTCCTTCTCAGTTTGAAGATCCTTGAGAAGAACGGCTATATGCTCGGTCTGGGCATCTGATGTCTTCATCAGCTGGTCGATTTGAGCCTCTTGCTTGTTCAACTGTTCGTTCTGTGCCTTGATCTGTTCCTTCAACTGTTCATCGGTTGAAGCCTCAGTTTAGTTGGCTGTACTTAGTTGACTTTTCAGCTGGTCAATTTCTTCAGCTTGTTTCTTGATCAGATCGTCCTTTTCGGTTAAGGAATCTTCAAGCTTGGCGAACTGGGCTTGAAGACTCTTAAACTCAACCGACTGCTGATGCAGTTCCTCACTGAGTTCTTGAAAATCATTCCAGGAGGGTTCCAACTCATCGCTCTGAGATTCTTGCATGTTAGAAGTATTGGAAGAATTTAAGCGAGCAGGATTAGATTGTACCTCAATATCATCTTGGTCGGTTCCAAGTGCCATGAGGCATTGATCCGGACTGATGACTTTGTTGGTAGAGGTCAGATCATCCTCATCTTCAGTGTCTGTGAAGATGTCCATATCGTCAGCTGCTTCTTCAGCTACCATGGCCTTATTCTTTGCAGTTTGCTTGGCCCTTAGTGCTTCTCTTTCCTTCTTTGAGAGGTCTGGGCAGTCAGCTTTGAAGTGTCCTTCCTTGCCGCATTCGAAGCAACCATTGGTGACTGGCTTCGAACTGTCTCGAGTTCGGTTTGATTTATAGAAACGTTTATATTTGCCGAACCGAGTATCCATATCGGCTAACTTCTTTGACAACGCTGCAATGTTCTGTTGCAGTTCCTCTCTGCTCGGCTCCTTTGCAGTCGTGTCAGCCGATCTAGTTGGCCTTGACGATCTCGACTTTGAGTAGTCAGCTCGGAGGGCCACTGACTTTGATGCTGAGCCGACATCCTCAATTCTATTTGACTGACTTGAGGGCTGCGACCTCCTTCTGTTGACCTTATACTCATTTCCTTTCAAGATTGAGAACAATCTTTCAGTTCTCATTTCACCAAGGTCAGCTCGGCTCTCGTGGATATTTGTGAAAGTATCCCACTCAGCCGGTAGAGCTTGCAACACTTTGAGGTTTATTTCTCTTAGAGTGTATTTTCCTTTTCGGATGGACTGGATTCTTCTGATGATGTCCATAAACCGGAGCTCTAGCTGATCGATGGTCTCATCAGGTCGCAGACTGAAATTGTCGAAATCTTGACATGCATGCGAGAACTTGTTTTCCTTCGTCTCGTCGCTTCCTTCACTTAGCGAAGCCAGAATGTCCCACATCTCTTTTGCAGTCTCACACTCCTCTATCCAGGGCAGATAATCTTGTCCAACCGTGGACATTATTGTGCTCTGAGCCCAGATATCCAGCTGGCTCACTTTGGCCTCCTCCGGAGTGTAGTCTTCTGGCTGTTTCTCCACATACTCCACCACTGCATCTCCATCGTTGGGATTTGTAGGAGTGCGAAGTATTCTGTCTCGTATGACGATTGGTCCAGAAGCGAGAACTTGTTGCATCCTATGATGCTTTGACAAAAGGATCTTCTTCATTCGAGTTCTCCATGATGTATAGTTGACAACAGAGAACATGACTACGATCTTGTCCTTGACGTCCATCTGCACAAACAGGACAAAAATGCGAACAAGAATGCACTAGCGTGAAAAGATCTGTTCAGTTGACCACTGAAGAAAAATTCTCGAATTCACACCTTGTGAAACAGAGTCAGCAGTCTTTTGAACCACTGCTGTGATACCACTTGATGGTCCCGATACGAGTTACTGGTGTATGGGGGGGGGGAATACACCAGTTCGGATTTTTCAACTTTCTAAAAACTTAACACTTGAAATCAACTTCAACTGAGTAAAAGGACTCAGTTGGGATCTCACAGCTGAGTAAGCAACCTCAGCTGGAAGAGTGGTGCTGTGCGGAATGTGGTGGAAAATGTACTCGTAAAAACAAACTCACGCTTTTGTGCACGGTTGGTCAAAACCAAAACTGTTGATGTGAAAGTATGCAGTTTGTATGCGGTTAGTTTGACAGTTGAGATATGCAAATAAAGACTGAACACAAATAAACACGACACACAAGATTTACGTGGTTCGGAGAGAACTCCTACGTCCACGGGGAGATGTGAGTCCACACACCTCAGTCCAAATTCTTCTGGATAGTTCCACTCAGCTTACGCGGGCTGAGCAACCGTTACAGTTTAGTTTCCGGGCACTAAACAACCTAAGTCAAGTTTGCGGGTACTTGACGACCTGACTACTCAATTACAGGAAGAGTAAGGTCCTAGCACACTTTTTAGGGTGTGAGAATGGGTAGGATTTCCAACTACAGCTCGATCACGAATGAGAGCTGGATCTAAGGCTTGAACGAATAAACACTCAACCTAAGATCAAAAACAGTTTCGATCTCTAGGAACCCTCAGCTACTAATGTTCTCTCAAATTGGAACTCTCAGCTGCTGATGCTCTTAGATGATGATTTTGCAGATTTGCTTTTTGCTTTGATTTCTCTCGTGAAAGCTCTTGAATTTTCATTGTCTATCTCTTCTATTGTGTATCTCTCTCGAATGAGAGAATGCCTCTATTTATAGGCGGAGAGAATCAACTAGCCGTTGGAGGAGTAGTTGATCTCTGATCGGTTGAAAGCGATGGCTTGTCTCTCATTTCTGTAGACTTTCCCGATATGGCATCTGTGCTCTTCTGCTTTCCATCTGAGACAGCCTTGTGTTGGGCCAGATGGGGTAGTGACTGAACGGTCAAACCCTCATGTGACTTCCTTTTGAAATTCAAATCTTTGACAGTCAACTTCGGTTTGTCGGTTGAAAGTCTTGGCCTTCATCTGAGTGATCTTTAGCTGATGTTCCAATCTGTCGAGCTCTCAGCTGACTTTGAACTTCAAACAGTTGAACTCCTTGTTCGGATTCTATAACTGAGGTTCTGAAACTGAACACTCAGTTGTCTTCCTTGTATTTACTCAGTTGGGTTTGAACCCTCAGATGATTTCCTTTTCATCTGATGTTCTCTTCCTTTCAACTGTTTCTTATCTGATGAACGCTCAGTTGGTTTCCTTCTCAACTGATGTTCTGAAGACTTCCCATTGTTTGCATCTGAACAAATGAACTCTCAGTTGTCTTTCTTCACAACTGATGTTCTGTATGAGTGACGCCTTGTTGCCATCTTCAGCTGGAGACCTGTAAAGATAAAATCTTAACTTTGCTCAAACAGCGAGCCTAAATTCTAACATTAGGTTCTGGCAACATCTACTCGGTTGGGGTCAGCCGGTTTTGGAATTCATCAAAACTTATACTAATAAATTTCCCAACACGTTATGCTTCAGGAAGTTAGAGGGGAAGAGGTAGTTAGTGCTCCAGTTGTGCAAAACGAGCAATCGTCGGAACCTGCACAAACCATTGATACTGAATCTACTATAAAGCTTCGTCGTAGTGGGCGGGTAACTCAAGGAAAGTTGCCTAGTCGATACACTCTACTTAATGAATCTACGGATTCATCGGAATTAGTTGTGATCGAAGAAGATCCCTGGACTTACTCCGAAGCATTAGCAAATCCGGATGCTCTTGAGTGGGAGGCGTGTATGATTGCCGAATTGGAATCTATCACTGCCATGGATGTGTACCAGAAATACGAGCTTCCTGAGGGCTATGAAGCCATAGGATGAAAATGGGTATACAAGAGAAAGAGAGGACCGGATGGAAAAGTTACGGTCTTTAAGGCAAGACTAGTGGCGAAAGGTTTCACCCAAAGAGAGGGAGTCGATTACGATGAAACATTTTCGCCAGTAGCCATGCTTAAATCCATTCGAATCCTTATGGCAATGGCCGCCCACATAAATCTCGAGGTCTGGCAAATGGATGTCAAAACCGCGTTTCTAAACGGGTATCTTGAAAAAGATAGGGCTATATGCTACAACCTGAAGGATTCATTAAGAAAGGTGAAGAGCATCTCTTGTGGAAGCTAAAGAAGTCCATTTATGGACTTAAGCAGGCTTCACGATCCTGCAACAAACGTTTCAATGATGTTGTCCGAAGCTATGGCTTTGTACAATGTGAACATGAAAGTTGTGTTTACAGGGTGTGTATTGATGGAAGTTTAGTATTTCTAGTGCTTTATGTCGATGATATTATGCTCATTAGTGATAATGTGAATGTATTGGCAAAGATTAAGGCATGGTTATCCCAGCAGTTTCAAATGAAGGATTTGGGAGAGGCAGCATACATTTTTGGGATTAAGTCGGTCGTGATCGATCTAAGAGAATGTTGAGTTTCTCTCAAACAGCCTACATTGATACTGTATTATTGCGTTTCAGCATGCAGAATGCTAAGAAAGGTTTCTTGCCTTTTAGACATGACGTTCATCTATCTAAGGCAATGTGTCCTACGTCACCTAAGGAGATAGCTGACATGAAGACAGTTCCTTATGCTTCGGTTGTGGGAAGTCTCATGTATGCAATGCAGTGTACTAGGCCCGATATCTGCCAGGCCGTTGGCATGGTGTCTAGATATCAGGCTAATCCAGGTCAGGGTCATTGGATTGCTGTAAAGTGCATACTCAAGTACCTTAAACGGACTAGAGAGTATGGACTGGTATATCGATATTCTGGCTATGTGTTTAAGCTGAGAGGTGGAGCCATTGTGTGGAGAAGTGTGAAGCAGAAATGCATTGCATTATCCACTATGGAAGCTGAATATGTGGCTATTACTGAGGCTGCTAAAGAGGTTGTTTGGCTTCGGAACTTCTTAGCAGAGCTTGATGTGATTCCTGATTTGCCGAGAAGTATCACGATTTATTCTGATAATGAGGCAGCAATTGCCAATTGCAAAGAGTCAAGGTTTCATCAGACGACTAAGCATATTGATGCAAGATATCACTACATTCGGCTGCTTGTCCAAGATGGTGATGTGGATGTGCAAAAGGTTGCAGGAGTTGATAATCTGGCTGATCCATTTACAAAGAGTCTACCAGCTGTTGTCTTTGAGAAGCACGTTGAAGGCATGGGGCTGCGTTTCCTCCCACACTAAATTAAACTTTGAGTATAAGTGGGAGAAGTTGTAATAGATAGCTAGATGAATATTAGTCTCATTGTATACTAAAAGTTTGCTTTAGTATAAGTGGGAGAATTGAAGGGTTGTATACGAAAGCAAGACTTTTTGTTTATATACAATTGATATTTATTTCACTATAATTCTCCTATCTGAAATGTTTATTATTGCATAATTATTATTTGTTCGATTATCTCAATATCATAGATTATATAGTGTGTTGTAGATAACAGAAGATTATATAATCGGCATTTTATGAGATATAAACTAATATTCACAATCGAGACAACTTGGACGAGTTGTTGGTTTAGATTGTAGCATAATAGTATTAAATAGTTTATCTTGACTATTTATTTATGCTAGTACGTTAATCTTATTGAAAGGATCACAGTGAGATTAATTTTTTGTTCTGACTTATTGAGAATTAAAGATCTCGGTGACTTAAATAGTCTTAACCTTAATTGGGCTTATCAGTATGAATAAGTGTCTGACTATTGCTTTGATCTATTATAAATGAGAACTTAATAGTGGTTCAAAATTTCGTATTTTGGGTGGTAGCAGTTCTTATTTGATATTGATAGAGCTGCAATAAGGATCCGTGTCCTATGCATAATGGGATGATGATATCCTCTCGGGGAACTTAATAAGTTTATCGTATTAAACCCTGCAGGTGGAATTAGTTCCGATACGATAATAAGTTTAAGTGGTAGCACTCGAGATAATTATTTATTAATGAATGATTAATTAATTGATTAATTAATTTCTGTCAGAAGTATTTAATTAATTAATGGATATTTGAGAATCTTAAACACGGAGATTAATTAAGTCTAATACTAGCCCCGACTCAATTAAATAAATAAGAGGGTAAGTCAGTATTAATTCTTTAGTGGAATGAATTAATATTTATATCTGATTTATATTTCTGGGCTGAATAGATTAAATCAGATATTATCGGGCTAATCTTATTTAAGCTAGTAGATCCCTGGACTGGCCCAATGGCCTGCATCTCTAATGGGCTAGGCGCCTGTCTCCTACGGCCCGTGAGGGTTGTCTAGGTTCAATGAATGTGAGCAGTTATTTATCTATAAATACAAGGCTCATAAGACTCATTACTTACTTGTATTCTAAGAAATAAAATCCTAGAGAGAGAGACAGTAGGCGCTGTCCCATAGCTGCGAGGAAGAGTACGAGGTCGATTCCATCCATCGTCGTATTCTAGCCGGGAACAGTTCAAAAGGTCAACTCTGGAGTCGTTGTGCATCAAATTTTCAGGTATTTAGAGTAAACATCCTATGATTGCAATTAAATATATAGGAGCATGCTAGGTATGGATTTTGTATGTGTTTGTTAGATATCCATAATTGATCCGTGGGTTAAGAACGAATTGGTTTTCAATAACCGGTTCCAATAGACTAAGGTCAACTTCGCGGCCTTCCTTGGTGAGCAGCTCAAGACAGAGCTGGTAAAGCAGGCTTTAGAATGTACGTGTGGACACTTCGTGATGGCTTTTGCGAAGGGAGTCGGGGTCTACGATGAGATGAAGGGGAAGCCGTTGATGGTGGTCAATAAGTTGGGAGAAACTGCCTTGAAGAAGATGAACGGCATTGAGTTGAGGAATGACAGATACGTGTTCATCGACTACGGCAGGTCAAGATCCACCAGGCGTCCACCCGTGGGCAAGAAGGAAGATGCAGGCACCAGCATGGTGGTGCTGCCCAATACTGAGGTCGAGGCCAGACTAGCCAACATGGATGTTGACCGAGATCAGGGATGTCCAGCTGGCATTCTTTGCACACCAATAATTCAGGTATTCGCCTGAATCTTCTCTTTGACTTATGTTCCTCCCTTGTTGTGTTAGTATAGGTTTTTAGTTTTTTTTTGTAGAGTCTTGTTGTGTGTTTTTTGTTGTTGTTGTTGTTGTTGTGTCGAGAAGGGTTCCTTGGTGCCTTCACCCACAATTTTCCCAGTAAATTGTGTGGTGAAGACCTTAGAACTCCCTTCTCAGTATTGTGAGTAATTGTTGAGTCAGTTTTTATTTTATGTTTGTAGTTGCCCAACATTGTACCCACTTTGCCTAAGGAAAATTGTGTGGGCGTTGGGGCGTTAGTCTGTTTTGTGTGTTTTTTTTAAAGTGTGTTTTAGTTGTTGATCAGCATGTTGGCATGATAGGTTAGAGTAGATATGTTGATAGAGCCGTATGTAAATAGGTAGAATGGAATGAGATATTGGGCATGATCTGTGAGGTTTTGAGCTTTTAAATGCTATATACATATGCAACATTATTCTTTTTTGTGTGATAATGACCATCTGACTCTTGTTGATCTAGAACTTGCCTGCATCTCTTAATTAAAACTTCGTATAACTTAGTCGAATTACTTAGATGAATTAGGCATTTTTGTTCAAAGAAGGCCATGGCCAAAATTCTCTACCTTGACATTTATCCTTTGTCTAACCCCCTTGAGCTTGATTAAAATTCTTTCAATTCACTTATAGTAGTTTGAATCTATAAGCTTTCCCGGTCAAGAACTCAGGACTAGAAGTAGATGGGATGGAAGGACAATGTTGGGTAGCACTTGCTGGGCATTATCGCCTATGTTAGAGGTGTTGGGTTGAGTTAGCAAAAAAAAAAAAACATAAAAGTCCAGGAAAAGAATAAGTGTGCTAGGGGTGAAGTGATGATGTGAAGTGAGGAATCGAGGTATTGTTGCCCAAGAATCGAGTTCTTGACTTAGCCAGTTCCTATACTTCCCTACCTTTTTCCTTAAGCCACATTACAACCCGATAAAGACCTAAGGATTAGTGATTTTGATTTTGTTCAAAGAAGTAGAGATGTAGAGGGCAGGCAAGCCTATGGAAAAATATTGTTGATTTTGGTCAAGAGCTTTTACACTTAACCATATACACTTGAGAATTGAGTGCTGGTGAGGATACCCTTGTTGTCCAATAACTCTATCTTGACCTATTTGATAGCAATATCTGCTTACATATTCTGTTTGGACTAACATGTTGATATGCTGATCTGTTGAGTCTGTGTTTTTGGTTTTGTCTTTTCTGTGTTTGAGTCTTGGGTAGAGTTGCAACCGTACAGTTGAAGGCGAGTGTAATTCAAGTGTGTGGGTGTGATGAACCCATATTTGTGTCCATCTTTTCTTGTATTTTTCTTGTATTTTTAGTCTTTATCGAGTCAAAGTGTGTCTAGGAGGACACAAAGTCGAGAGATGGTGTGCAGGGAAGAACAGGTGGGATATTGGGCAAATTCGGTGGAAAATCTGTTGTTGAGATGCTGAAATGGCGATACGATGCAAATGGGCATAGGGCTGGGGGCTTGTAGCTGGGAAACAATGTTTTATACACTCTACAAGTCAGGAAGTACCTCCCCATATCCTTGAAGCCAACAGACAGAGTACCCGGAGGAGCCAGGATCTTGGGCAACACAAGAAGCAATCCAGGATGCAGACAACGAGGGCAAGAAGCGAGTCGAGCCAGCAGCAGATTTCTTTTCCTTCAAGGAAGAGGATAAGGATCAAATATTTCTTTCCTTATCTTAGCCGTACCTAATCAAAGAAGATATCTATCAAGCAAGGAAAGAGAATCGTGCTGCATAGATGAGAGAGACGGCGGATGTGATATGCATGGGAAGAGTCCTTCTTCAACAAGGAAACTACCTCAACCCTAATTCCATCGCCTATATATATGGCCGACTCCATTATGTAATATGTGCCGATTTTATTCAAGTTCATAGCTAGTTCTGCATTCTTAGTTTGAGAGGAAGGGAGGAAGAAACAAGTCCTACGGGCAATTTACTTTTTCGTTCGTTTTATATTTTTTGCAGTAGTTTAGTTGTTGGCTTGAAGCCAAGACCTTGGTTGCTGACTTACGCTTTTAGGCAACAATCCGTTCCCAGTTTATTTTCAGTTATGATTTCCTATATATATTTTGTGCTTTCGTTTAATATTATGTCTAGCTAAATTTATTGTTTGGGTTGGATGTAGATGAAGTGATCGTAAATTACTCGTTCAAAACTCGTGAGGTCGAATTGTGTTAGTTCGTTAATTGATTTTGTTCCCGAAACACTTAGGATTAATTCTAAACTTAATTGATATTGACATATGCTTGATCACCATCTAGATATTGATATTAAGTCCTTAACAGGAATTGGGATTTAACTTGAGAGTTTATTTCGTGCCCAGGAAGGTAAAGAGTGTTAAAGAGCAGTCGGTATTGACCTACCTCTTGGCTGTCTTGGATCTGTTTATTCTTAATGCCTGTTGGGCAGTATCGTTATTGAAGTGTCTTCGTAACTTTGTTGGTCAAGAGAGGAGATCTTGCCTTCTAGTCAAGATGATGCAATCCAAGATTGAAGATCTGAAGATTTTATTTATTTTATTTTAATTTTCGTTTTTATTTATTGTAGGCCAAAGATAAGGCTTTATTTTAGTTATTTTGGTAATTTTATATTTGATTAGGATTAATTTTCTTTTTTTTCAAGGATCAGTTTCCTTATTAGATTAGGATTTGTTTCCTTATTATTCAAGGATTTATTTCCTTATTAGAATAGGACTCTATTATATTCCACCCCTATAAATAGATCTAGTAGGGCATGGATTATATAACGATTTGATGAATAATATTTTGTGAGTTTATCTCCTTCAGTTCGTTCACCGAACTAGCGGATTGGCGGCATGCCACCGTGGTGTTCTTATCGACTTTATCAAACGGTTCACCATCCCGTTTGTGGTGTCATTCATCGTCCCCGAGTTGCTGTGTCGTCCTATCGTTGGGTTTTAGGGATTTTATTCGCCTAATTCACTTGTGAGAAACAGATACAGAGGTTTTGGGATACTCCATCTTTATCCAATTCGGTTCAGATTTGGTCTTGGGTGTATACTATTCACGCTGGCGTTTGCAACTTCAGCGAGGATCGTATCACAAGATCTGTAAAATTGGATAGACATAGGTTAAGTGTGTTTATATCGTGACTTCATGACCTTTAGGGTATAAACTAATCTTTGTCTTAAACCAAGTGATAAGATCAGTTAATTGAATATTTTTGCACCAATAAACGAGTGATGAGTAATTAGGATCATGGATTCGAAACCCAATCCAAACTCTTTTGTTATTTGATATTTTACTTGTTGAGTTACAGGATACATTATAGTCAAAATCCCTTTTGTTGAGTTCGATTTGAAGAGCAGATCTACGCCAAGTCCCTTGGGATCAACCCCACTTGCCATTAACTACTATCTTGTTGGGAAAGATGTGTTTATAAATTTATTTGTGCGAAGAGTGTAACGACAGCGCTTCGTCAGATAATTACATAAGTTTAATATTCTAGATTAGAGAGTTTTGCTACTAATTTTAAATTTGACAATATAACTTTTATAACCACGCATTTCTCGCTTAATCAATTCAACACCATCGCCACCCTCCATCATATTTAATCATACAAAGTTCCTAACAACGTCACATTTTCTCCTCCAAATTAAACATCATTGTTGATTCTATCTATCCCATGATATAGTAGGTTATTTAATTAAGTAGGTCCCCATATATATTTAAGTTGAAATTTTAATGATTTGACATTGAGCTCGAATGATAAGCTTAAAATTGATTAATACAATTTTATAGTCTTATAATTAGTGTTGGAAAAATTAGTAAAGGTTTCGAAAGATACCAAAACTCCAACTGACCCCAACCGAGTAGATGAATGCCTTTATTTAGTTCTTTGCTAGAGTTCAATGTTTGAGCATAGGGATTTTATCTTTATAGAGTTCAAGCAAAAGAAGTAAGCCAGACTGAAGAGGGGAGTTCGTGAAAGAACTCAGCTGAGGCCCAAACTCAGCTGAGACCCAGACTCAGCTGAGGGTTCAGACTAGGGGTGTTCAAAGTTTAGTTTAAACCGTAAACCAAATCGAACCAAACCGTAATTTACGGTTTGGTTCGGTTTTTTGATTTAAAAAATATGGTTTGGTTTAGATTTTTCAAAAAATTTGGTTTATGGTTTAGGTTTGGTTTTTAAGAAAATTCAAACCAAACCAAACCAAACTGTAAACCGAAAAATAGTATTTATATAATGATATTAATATTATCATTATATTTATTATGTGAGGAAATAGAGATTTTCTTAATTGCATGTCATATCTGAGTGTTATACAAATTTAATTAATGAAATCGTACAATTTAGAATCACTAAAACACTACAATCTACTACACATTTTCAATTAATTGTTACAATGGCTTATATTCACCTTTGAATACAAGGTACGAATTTCTATTTGTTTTCATTTCTTCTATATTCTTTTCAAATTCAAGTTATTTTCGATAGAAAAAGTAGAGAATGTGAAATTACTTTACTATAATTTACTATTTAGCTAAATAATGTTATCCTAAACTCCTAGTATATTTATTCTAGCAAAGGAGAAAAATGTATATGGTCATGACAACAACTTTATTTAATTTGTTTTATTTTCATTGCGAAAAATGAAAAAATATTGATAAACCGCAAACAAAACCGCATCAAACCGTATTATTACAGTTTGGTTTGGTTCCAAAAAGTTACCAAATCGTATTTTACGATTTGGTTTGGGTTTAGTATCAAACCGCATCAAATCAGACCGCGAACATCCCTAGTTCAGACTTAGTTGTGACTGGAAGCCAGTTGAGACATCAACCTCAACTGAAACACGGACTCAGTTGAACAGCAACTCAGTTGTCTCCCCAACTGATCTACGCAGCTGAAGACGTTCAGTTCAAGCGTGAAGAGAAGTTGTCACACGTCACGAAACGGAGAAGAGAAGATCTTGAACACGCTGAAGACAGAGGAGTTGCAGTTCAGACTCGAACCTACTCGGAAGTACAAGTCAGCTGGAAAAATTACTATAAATGGGCAGACAACAGCGACGTGCAAAAACCAAAGGTCGCAGGTACCATTTTTGGAAAGTTACCAGTA
The DNA here is from genome assembly GCA_029490685.1 of Schizonepeta tenuifolia. Lineage (NCBI taxonomy): Eukaryota > Viridiplantae > Streptophyta > Magnoliopsida > Lamiales > Lamiaceae > Schizonepeta > Schizonepeta tenuifolia. Next base: position 20,692,822 of record CM055958.1, on the reverse strand, counting down.
AATCATGTGGAGTGCCATGCTTTGACAGAGGTTCAACGGCTCTTTCCAACGGCTAGTTTGACCATTTCCTCTATAAATAGAGGTCTCCACATCTAAGCTCGGCGACACAAATTTTCACAATAGAAGAGTTGGGAGAAAAGAAAAAGAGTAGTCGCATCAGTAGAAGACTACCTCTCTCCTCAAGCAACAAGACCTTCGGTGAAGTCTAGTAGAAGTAGAGTGTTCTCACCTCCTTTTGTTCTTCCATCTAGTCTCTCAAGAATCCTTTTCTTGATTGAGTCTAGAGCGCAAGTTCTTGCTTGATTTGTGTCCCAGCAAACTCTTTCACCAGAGATCGAGTTTGTTATCTTAAGTTGAAGCCTCCACTCCCCCTAAAGTGTTGAAGGCTTCATTGTTGGATTTTTCCCCAAATCCAAACCTCAGGTTTGACTTTGAACTCGTAATCAAAGTTACTAGGTCTCTTGGAACCCGTAATCTAATATCAGATTCCTTGAAACCCGTAATCTAATACCCGATCGTGTAGATACCAGAATCTAAAGATAGGATGTGCACTTGCCCGAAAAGGTGTTGTAAGGTCTTGTTCGAACCCAAAATTGAACTGGTAAGATTTGCTTGGAACTCGGAATCTAAGTACGGCATTTGGTAAGCACGCTTAAGCTTATTTAGTGGATTACTTCCCTAAAAAGGAAGTCGTGGACGTAGGAGGTCGATCTCCGAACCACGTTAAAATACTATGTACTTACTTTCTACATTTTACATTTAGTATTTTAAATTCAGTACCTACCCAACTAACCTAGCTTATGCATAGCTTATTTATCTATCTGCACTAATTTGGGAACTTGACCTTCCCCATTCACAAAGGTTTCAGTTTTTGTAACGAGTCTAATTTCCACCATCTTCCGCATTGCAAAACTCTTTGAAACCTCAGTTGGTACATTCAGCTGAACTTCATGCTTAAGAGTCACGTGAGCTACCAACTGTGCGATTGGCTTCAACTGAGCAACTTAGTTGAAGAGCTACTCCAACTAACTCTTCCAGGTGTTGAGTAAACTGACCTGAACAGTATATCTCAGTTAAAAGACGTTAAGCAAAACGAAAATTGCTACTGGTGTATTCCCCCCTCCCCCTCCCCCAATACACCAGTTACTTGTTACCAGGACCATCAATTATGCTTATAATGTGTATATATGTATGACTAATTGTGAAATCCCTACAAGCACACACAAAATAATAAAAAAAGGCTAACAAAGATGGGCCTTATATGTATATATAAAGTATATATTTTTTAACTACATAAATTTATAATATATATAATAAATAAATACACAGATATATATATAAAGAAGTTAGAAAATTTGAGGGGGGCGGACGCCACCTGCCACCCCTTAGCTCCGTCTCTCAGAGAGAGAGAGAGAGAGAGAGAGAGAGAGAGAGAGAGAGAGAGAGGACGGAGGTGGTGATGAACCCATATTTGTGTCCATCTTTTCTTGTGTTTTTCTTGTATTTTTAGTCTTTATAGAGTCAATATGTGTCTGGAAGGACACGCAAGTCGAGAGATAATGTGCAGGGAAGAACAGGTGGATGCTGGCCAAATCCGATGGAAAATCTGTTGTTTAGATGACGATACGATGCGAATGGGCATAGAGGTAGAAGCTTGTAGCTGGGCAACATCGAAATATCTAATCTACAAGTTAGAAAGTACCTCCCCATATCCCTTAAGCCAACAGACAGAGTACTCGGAGGAGCCAGGATCTTGGTCAAGACCGGAAGCAATTCAGAATGCAGACGATACAGGGCAGGAACAGAGTCGGACCAGCAGCAGCAAAAATTTTTTCCTTCAAGGAATAGGATAAGGATTAGATATTTCTTTCCTTATCCTAGCCGAGCCTAATCAAATGAGATATCTACCACGCAAGGAAAGAAGAATCGTGCATGTATGAAGAGAGAGGGCGGATGTGATATGCATGGAAGAGACCTTCATCAACAAGGAAACTTCCCTAAACCCTAATTTCCATCGCCTATATATATATGGCCGACTCCATTGTGTATTACACGCTGATTATTCTTAGTTCTGCATTCTAGGTTAAGAGAAAGTGAGGAAGAAACAAGTCCTACGGGCAATTTACTTTTATTTTGTATTTTTGAGGTATGGCAACAACCATTACCAAATGCCTCCTGCCCACCAACAACCGCAGCAACCTGTTCAGCAGCAATATGTGCCTCAACCTCAACAACAGCCTCAACAGCAAAATAATTATGTGCCTCCACATTGAGAACCAGCAAAGACGGAGTTCATGAAGGAGACCATTGATAGGTTTACCAAAGGCTGAGGAGAGACTTCGAGAACTTCCAACTAGAAAGTCGAGGACAATCCAACAACCTTCAAACTCAATTGACTCATATCAACCAAACCTTGTCAAGGTTGGTAGATGACAAGCCAGGAAGACTTCCTGCCAAGGTAGAGGTCAACAAGGAGCAAGTCAATGCTGTAACGTTGCGCAGCGGGAAGAATTGCTAGAGATGTTGCCAAAGACCCAACCCAAGGAACCAACTCGAGTAGAGAAAACTAAAATGAGCTCAAGAGATATCAATGACATCTACTAGGAGTTGAAGGCAAAGTGTGAAGAAGGGATAAAGGCCAACAAGAACCCAGTTTTTGATAATGAGGAGGATGAAGCCTTGTTTGATTACGTGAAGATGGAGAGATCTAAGCTGGGATTTGACTAAGATGACGTGATGTTGGAATCTTTGAAGGCTGAGAAAGAAGCAGAGGCTTTGGCCAAAATGACTGTTCCTCGCACCACAAAGGTCAAGATCCCATATCCAAGACATTTTTCCCGCGATCGTGATCAGAAGGAGTTGGAGGACATGATGGAGGTGTTCAAGAAAGTGGAGATTAACCTGCCGTTGTTGATGGCATTACAATCTATGCCAAAGTGTGCAAATTTTTTGCGAGAGATGTGCTTGAAGAAGACCAAGTACCCAGATAATGCCCGTTTCCATATGGAGAATGTGTTAGCACTAATGAATTCCCATATCCCGACCAAGAAGAGGAATCCTGGCATGTTCGCCATCCCATGCACGATTGGTACTACGTCAATACCCAAGGCGATGCTTGATATTGGAGCTTCGATAAATGTGATGCCAAGAGCCATGTTCGACGAGATGAGATTTGGACCTCTTTCTCCTACACGTGTTGCCATCCAATTAACAGATTTATCCACAGTCTACCCTGATGGAGTGTTGGAGGACGTGTTGGTCAAAGTGGGGGATCTTCTGTTCCCAACCGACTTCTATGTTCTGGACATGGGAAAGAAAGTAATCAAGAATCCAGTGATCTTGCTCGGGAGGCCATTCTTGAGGACAACATGTACCAAGATTGATAGTGATACAGGAAAGTTGACAGTCCAAGTAGCGGGAGAAGTAGTAGAGTTCCATGCTTATAGGCAAAATCAGGATGATGCCCTGGAACACCTCAACACCCTCAGTGCATGTGGAAAGCAATAGCTTAAGTTGTTTCGTAGAAGACAATGAAGATGCAATCCAGGAGGAATTCAACCTAGTTCAGGATCTTGACCAGGATCCTGATCAGCATGAGGATAATGAGGAAGATGGTGCTCTGATGCAATTCTACGAAGGAGATGAGTACGAGAGTGAAGAAGATTTTTGGGAAGAATAAGTCTATGGACATAGTTTTGATTCCACCGACGTGGACTACTCCACGGATGAAGATGAGGACCAAAATTTAGGGGAACAAAAACCCCTTGATGAGTTTGATGAAGAACTTTAGGAGTTACCACATGATGAGACTGAAGAGTTAGTAGAGGAATTTTGGCAACAAACAGTTCTTGAGAAGGATGTCAGCTTACAAATAGAAGAGGATCTTGCCCAGAACGAAGAATCGACAGATGTGGAGGAATGCAGTTATGCAAGGATTTCGGGCAACATGCAGCCTCAGGGGTTCGAACCACTCAACATCCCTGAGTTGAAACCGGAGGACAGGTTGATGCCATCATTACAAAAGGCCCTACATTGGAGTTGAAACCTTTGCCCAAGCATCTGAAGTACATATATCTCGGCAAAAACGAGACCTTGCCCGTGATCATATCATCAGAGTTATCAAGCATGGAGGAGGCCAGAGTTGGTGAGGTGTTGAGCAAGTACAAGGAGGCATTAGGGTGGACGTTGGCTGACATCAATGGCATTAACCCTTTAGACTGTGTTCATCACATTTTGCTTGAGGAGGATGCTGCCCCCGTATGAGATCCACAAAGGAGATTGAATCCAGCCATGAAAGAAGTGGTGATGAAAGAGATACTCAAGCTTCTCGACTTGGGGATCATCTACCCCGTGTCTGACAATCCGTGGGTGAGCCCTGTGCACGTGGTGCCCAAGAAGTCAGGAATCCAAGTTGTTGAGAACGACAAGAACGAGATGGTGGCCATGAGACTACAAACCGGATGGCGAGTGTGTATAGACTACCGAAAGCTCGACCAAAACACGAAGAAGGACCATTTTCCTTTGCCCTTTATCTACGAGATGCTTGAGAGGTTAGCCGGTAATGACTACTACTGCTTTCTTGACGATTATTCTGGTTACATGCAGATCTGGGTTGCTGACGAAGATCAAGGCAAGACCACATTCACGTGCCCGTTTGGCACATTTGCATATAGGAGGATGCAGTTCGGATTAAGCAATGCACCAAGGACATTCCAAAGGTGTATGATGCACATTTTCTCAGACCTTCTTGAAGAGTGTATCGAAGTCTTCATGAACGGCTTTACCGTCTACGGCAAGACCTTCGAGTCATGCCTCAACAACTTGGATCGAGTCTTGAAGAGATGTGTTGAGAAGAGCCTTGTGCTGAACTATGAGAAATGCCATTTCATGGTAAAAGAAGAAATCATTTTGAGGCATGTCATCTCAGGAAAAGGTTTTGAGGTGGATAAGGCCAAGATCGACATTATTGCCAAGTTGCCCTACCCAAGATCGGTGAAGGAGTTAAGGGGATTCCTAGGGCATGCTGGATTCTATAGAAGATTTGTCAAGGACTTTGCCAAGATCACCCAACCAATGATGAGATTACTTCAAAATGAAGTACCATGGGAGTTCAATGAAGATTGTAAGAAGGCGTTCCATGCCTTGAAGGAGAACTTGATCACTGTCCCCATTATCCAACCTCCGGATTGGGGGATGCCTTTTGAGTTAATGTATGATGCCAGTGGTTATGCCGTAGGCGCAGTTCTTGGGCAAAAGCGTGGAAAGGAGAGTTATGTCATCTATTACGCATCTCAGATGTTGAACCCAGCCCAATGGAACTATGCCACCACGGAGAAGGAATTGTTGGCCATTGTCTTTGCCTTTGAGAAGTTTAGATCCTACTTGCACGCGGCGCTGAAGTACTTATTGAGCAAGAAGGAGTCCAAGCCAAGATTGATTAGATGGATTCTTTTGTTGCAGGAATTTGACATAGAGATCAAGGACAAGAGTGGTGCCCAGAATCAAGTTGCCGACCACCTAAGTCGAATCCTCCAGTCAGACGATGGGGTGCCGATCAAGAAGACCTTTCCCGACGAGCATCTGAGTCTTGCCCAAGATGAACCATGGTATGCCGATATCGTGAATTACTTGGTGACTGGAGAAATTCCCTCAGATCTTAGGCATTATCAGAGGAACAAGCTTAAACATGAGAGTCATTTCTACATTTGGGACGAGCCATATTTATGGAGGGAATGTGCGGATAAGATAATAAGGAGGTGTGTTGAGGATAAAGAGCAAAGAAGCATTCTTGAGCATTGCCACAACAAGGAGTGTGGAGGACACTTTGGGCACCAACGTACTGCAAGGAAGATTTTGGAGTGTGGCTTTTATTGGCCAACATTGTTTAAAGACTGTTACGAGTGGGTCAAGATGTGCGAGAAGTGCCAAAGGGAAGGCAACATCACAAGAAGGAACAAGATGCCCATGATCCCGATCTTGCCCGTAGAGGTGTTCGATATGTGGGGGATGGATTTTATGGGACCATTGCCGAGTTCCAAAGACAACAAGTACATCATATTGGCAGTAGATTATGTCTCGAAGTGGGTAGAGGCACGTGCTTCATACAAGGATGATTCAAATGTGGTTTCTCATTTTTTGAGAACTCAAATTTTCAATAGGTTTGGTGTACCTCGAGCTATCATTAGTGATCAAGGTTCTCATTTTTGCAACGCGATGGTGACCGTCTTGTTCAAGAAGTATGGAGTGACTACCTTCAAAACACCTTTTGGAATGTCCCCTTATCGCATGGTCTATGGCAAGAGATGTCACTTGCCCGTGGAGCTGGAATATCGAGCACATTGGGTTGTTGCCCAACTTAACCTCGACTGGAATGAAGCAGGTGAATCAAAGAAGTTCGAGATCCAGGAACTCGACGAGATCAGACTTCAAGCCTACGAAAATGCCGGTCTATACAAGGAAAGGATGAAGAAGACCCACGACCTTTTGATTAAAGAAAAGGAGTTCCATTTTGGGCAACAAGTGCTGCTCTATCAAGCTCAATTCCCAAATGGAGCTGTTGAGATCAAAGATCCCAAGAATGGGAAGATTTTTAAAGTCAATGGCCAGCGCTTGAAGGCCTATCTTGGGCAAGAACAGTTTGTTGAGGGGGAACCATCTGGGTTTCTTGTCGAGGAGGACCTCTAACTTCTAAGGAGGGGGAGTGTCGTGCCCAAGACCTTAAATGGGGCGCTGTCCAAGAGGCAACCTGGTTAGTTTTTAATTTTTCGTTATTTTTTTTCATTTATTCTTTATTTTCGTACACAAATTATGAAAATAAAAAAAAATAGCTAGTTTACGTTTTAAGTATTTTATTTCAGAGTATTTAATTTTGAAGCATTTTATGTTCGAGTCTAATCATAAGGGGAAGTTTGTTTCTGGAGTGTATTTGTGTTTTTAAATATGCAGGAGATGTTGAGAAAGATGCAGGTTGTAGATCAGGATCCACTGTAAGGGAAGGAACTGTGGGAGTGGAGCAAGGGTTTTTGGGCAAGAACAAAGTTGTCGGTCAACAACTGTTGAGACGGTTACTGTACCCCTAAAACTACGCGCCCTTTAAAACCACCCTACCACGTCTATACCCCCACTACCCGATTTCAAATTCAAGTCTGCAACCTCTCATCTTCTCTCTTCTCTCTTTCCATCAAAACTCCCAAATTCCCTACAATGGTGTCTACTCGTCCCAAAAACAAACTCAACAAGATCCCTACCAAAACCAACATTGACCTCACCACCGAACACCTCACTACCACCACCGCAAAGCCCAAAATCACCACCAAGAGAAAACTACCCATGGAACCCTCTAGCCCTTCTGCCGACCAAAATCCCGAAATCACCATCGGAACCACCATACCCAAAAGCCCGCCTATCGATGCCACACTTCTGATGAGCGATGAAAACCCTAGCCTGATGGAAGAGGCGGAGAAGCAGCAGGAGGAGGAGATGCAATCGAAGCAGGTTTTCGAACAAGAGGAGTTAGAGGAAGAAGCAGAAGAGGAAGAACATGATGGCAAGGATGAAGAGGAGGAGAAAGGTGATGAGGGAGAGGGTGACAATGGCAGAGATGAAATTGATGAGGCCATTGAAGCAGAGGCGGCAAGGTTAGCGACGGAGGCGTTGGTGCAGGCGAAGACCAAGGCCAAGGAAAGCCCGAAGAAGAAAGGAGCCCAGGAGGCAAGAAAACGCCCTCACGGTGGCGAGGGGACGCCGGCAAAGAAGCACAAGTCTGCTGCTTTGGATGCCGGGTCTTTTCAGCCGTCGATTTCAAAGGGAACAGCTGCCAGCGAACAAGAAGAAGAAGGGGACGATGTTGAAGAGGAAGGGGATGATGAGCAGTCTACCCCAACAAATGGAAAGAGCAGGAAGAAGAGGAGGGGTCCTACAGTGATGATGTGTAGGAAGCACAGAGAATGAAAGGTGACTGCGCCCAGGGTTCTCGACTTCAAACTCTACGAGAACCTGGGTGTTGCTCAGGAAGTTAGGAAGCTATTTGAAGGGATAGGCTGGAGCAAGTTTTTGGAGTGGCCTGTGGAGGTCTATGAGGAGCAGGTTAAGGAGGTGTACAGCACGGCGGCAATAACCAGTGATCCAGAGAATGGGGTGAGCATGATCTCTTTCTCGCTGTTGGGCGAAAAGTATGACTTTCAAGTTAGTGCCCTTAATCAGATTCTGGGAATGGTGAGTTTGAGAGACTTGGCTAAGAAAGAGTTCATGGAGGCCAAGACTAAGGTGCCACCCCCAGGAGATGTGGCTTACGAGGAGCAGTGGAAGGAGATCGGGAATGGAACGCTGTACTATGGGGCCAACAACAAGGGAACCGAGCTAAAGACTCACGCCATTAGGCTTTGCCATCGCATCCTTGCCTATAACTTGTATGGCAAGAGCAATAGTGGCAACAGCTTGAGCAACAAAGAGCGGGTATTTACTGTGGTGTATGCACACCAAGACCAGGGTCAACTTTGCGGCATTCCTTGGTGAACAGCTCAAGACGGTTCTAGCAAAGCAATCTCTGGGATGCACTTGTGGCCATGTTGTGACAGCCTTTACGCATGGAGTTGGGGTCTACGGTGAGCTGAAAGGGAAGCCGGTGATGGTGGTCAGCAAGCTGGGAGAAGCTGCCTTGAAGAAGATGAATGATATTGAGATAAGGAATGGCAGGTACGTGTTTGTTGAACACGACAAACCAAAATCCACCAGGCTACCACCCTTGGGCAAGAAGGAGGAGGCAAGCACCAGCACAGCGGTGCTGCCCAACATCGAGATCGAGACCAGACTGGCTAATGTGGAGAGGTTGATGACCGAGATCAGGGATGCCCAGCTGGCATTCTTTGCACACCAAGGATTCAGGTATCCACCTGAATCTTCTCTTTGCTTTGTGTTCCTCCCTTTTGTTAGTTTAGGTTTTTATTTTTTGTTTTTGTGTTTTATGTTTGTTTTGTGTTTTGTTATGTCTTGTTGGTCGAGAGGGCGATTTTATTGACTTCACCCACAATTTGCCCAGCAAATTGTGTGGTGAAGACCTTATTCCCTTCTCGGTTATGTGAGTTAATATTTGTTGAGTCAGTTTGTTTTTTGTTTGTTTGTTGCCCAATAGTTTACCCACTTTGACTAAGGCAAAGTGTGTGGGTGTTGGGGTGTCAGTTTGTGTTTTTAAAGTGTGTCTTAGTTGTTGATCAGCATGTTGGCATGATAGTTGGAATAGGTTTCTATATGATGCCGTATGTAAATAGGTAGGACAGAATGAGACATTGGGTATTAACTGTGAGGATTTGAGCTTTTAAAATGATATATACATATGCAGCATTATTCTTTCTTGTGTGATAATGATCAGTTAACATATGTTGATCTAGAACTTGTCTGCATCTCTTAATTAAAGCTTCATGTAACTTAGTCGGATTACTTAGATGAATTAGGCAATTTTTGTTCAAAGGAGCCCATGGCCTAAAAATTCCCTACCTTGACATTTATCCTTTGACTAGCCCCCTTGAGCTTGATGATAATTCTTTCTAATCACTTATAGAAGCCTGGATTTTAAGCCGTCCCGGTCAAGAACTCAGGTCTAGAAGAACTAGGGAAGGAAGGAAATGTTGGGCAAGTTGCAACCAACACTTAAGGGCAAGTGTAATTCAAGTGTGTGGGTGTGATGAACCCATATTTGTGTCCATCTTTTCTTGTATTTTTCTTGTGGCTTTAGTCTTTATCGAGTCAATATGTGTCTGGGAGGACACGCAAGTCGAGAGATAATGTGCAGGGAAGAACAGGTGGATGCTGGGCAAATTCGATGGAAAATCTGTTGTTGAGATGGCGATACGATGCGAATGGGCATAGGGCTGGAAGCTTGTAGCTGGGCAACATCGAAATATCTACTCTACAAGTTAGAAAGTACCTCCCCATATCCCTTAAGCTAACAGACAGAGTACTCGGAGGAGCCAAGATCTTGGTCAAGACCGGAAGCAATTCAGGATGCAGACGATACAGGGCAGGAACAGAGTCGGACCAACTTTTCCTTCAAGGAAGAGGATAAGGATTAGATATTTCTTTCCTTATCCTAGTCAAGCCAAATCAAAGGAGATATCTACCATGTAAGGAAAGAAGAATCGTGCATGTATGAAGAGAGAGGGCAGATGTGATATGCATGGAAGAGACCTTCATCAACAAGGAAACTTCCCTAAACCCTAATTTCCATCGCCTATATATATATAGCCGACTCCATTGTGTATTACACACTGATTATTCTTAGTTCTGCATTCTAGGTTGAGAGAAAGTGAGGAAGAAATAAGTCTTACGGGCAATTTACTTTTATTTCGTATTTTTACTGCTTTAAGTTTAGTTGTTGGCGTGAAGCCAAGACCCTGGTTGCTGACTACGCTTTTGGGCAGCAACCTGTTTTCAGATTTATGCTAAGTATGTTTTCCTTTATTTGCTTTGTATTTTTATTTAATATTATGTGTAGCTAAGTTTATTTTTTGGGTTGGATGTAGATGAAGTGGTTCTAAAATTACTCGTTCAAACTCGTGAGGTCTAATTGGTTAAGTTCGTTAATTGATTTTATTCCCGAAACACTTAGGATTAATTCTAGACTTAATTGATATTGAAGTTGATTGATCACCATCTAGATATTGAGATTAAGTCATTAACAGAAATTGGGATTAACACGAGAGTGTCTTTCGTGCCCAAGAAGGTAAAGGGTGTTGGAGAGCAGTCGATATTGACCTACCTCTTGACTGTCTTAGGTCTGTTTATTCTTAATGCCTGTTGGGCAGCATTGTTACTAAAGTGTCTTCTTGACTTTGCTGATCAAGAGAGGAGATCTTGCCTTCTGGTCAAGATCTGTAAAATTGATTAGACATAGGCTAAGTGTGTTTATATTGTGACTTCGTGACCTTAGGGTATAAACTAATCTTTATCTTAAACCAAGTAATAAAATCAGTTAATTGAATATCTCTGCACCAATGAACAAGTAAAGAGTAATTAGGATCATGGATTCGAAACCCAATCCAAATTTTTTTTGTGATTTGATATTTTTACTTGTTGAGTACAAGTTATTTAGATACTTCGTGACCAAAATCCTTTTGTTGAGCAACATCGGAAGAACAGATTACACCAGGTCCCTTGAGTACGATCCCACTTGCCGCTGACTACTACCTTGTTGGGTAAGAGGTGTTTATAAATATTATTTGTACGAAGTGTGTGACGACAACGCTCCGTCAGGTGGTAGTGGCAGAGAGAAAAGGATGAGGCAGAGTAGAGGAGGAAGGCGAAGAGAAGAGGAGCAGGTGGACGCAGGTGGTGGTGGCGGAGAGAAGAGGAATGCGGAGAGAAGAGAAGGAGGTGGACGGAAGTGGTGGTGGCAGCGGCGAGAAGATGGTGGTGGTGACGACCCCGAGAAGAGAATGGTGAAAGTAACGTGAAAAATGAAGAGTAACGATGAAGAGGAGAAAAAAAAAAGATAACAAATGAGAGAGAGAAAGTACAGAAATAGAGTAACAAAAAAATAAAATAATGAAGAATGTGAAAGGTAAGGGTAAATAAGTTAAAAATTTGAAAAAGGGGCTAGAATTTCAAAAAAATAAAGCTAAGGGCTAAATTTTCAAATTTGTTGTTGACAATGGTTAGAAAGGGGGGTTTTTCTCTTTTAAAAACTATAATAAGTCTAGGACACACTCCTAAAAGCCATGTTATTATGCTCTCATTCGTTTTCAAGTTATTACCACCTCTTCCATACTTAGTCAGTTTCTTGACAGATTTGTGCAAGTTATAAACTCAAACGTTTTGACCCACTTATACTCCAAACTAGATGCTCATTTTTATACACGTTGCAGCCAACCTCCAAGGCTTTCATTAGAAAGTGGATTAATCAATTTTCAATATATAGATTGAGAGATATCAGCCTTTAATTCACACACAAGTGCAACATATATGCTGTCAATTAACATATTCTCATAGAAACAAACACCACTTAGTTTAAAACACATATAACATCATCTTTACTCATATGAACGTAATTAAACATGTCTTGGGGTAGAAATATATCATGCTAATCAATTTTTCATCACCTTATTCATGCAAAATGAAAATAAAGAGAGTTAAATCATTACCTCCTTTTATGATTTTCCTCTACCCTCTCTCTCAATTTCGTTCCTTGTTCTTGTTGCCCAACTCCTCCCTCTCTCCCTTACTAGGTTTCCGTCGCCTCCTCTTCTCCGATGGTGGCCGACGGCGGCGGTTACGAATGGTGGTGGTTATGGCGGTGATGGATGGTGGTAGATGAAGGAGGGGTTATGGTTTGATGGAGAAGATGGTTTGCAGATGATGGTGAAAATGGTGAGTTTCATCTGCAAATTTACCGTGAATGCAAGGGAGGGAAATCTGTAGGCAATTATGAATATTATTACTCTTAATTCAATTTGATTGGGCACTATGGGAGGTGATTTTTAGGAGTGTAAAAGGGATAAGAAAATTTGCTCTCTCTCTCTCTCTCCCTTCAGCCGTCTTTCCCTCTCTCCTCTTAATCCCTTTTCTTTTTCTTTTTGTCTGTTAGTAGTTACTAATTATCCTCTTAATTAAATAAATAAATTAAAACTTCCTAATACACATTTATACACACGCACACTTACGGCACACACACAAGTACACGCACACACTTACATATATAATAGAGTCAAATACTAGAAAGGCCACAATTATAGTAAAAACACAATAGTTGTCTAGTAACTTAATTTACAATTATAAAGGCCAACATTTCCACTTTCGGACCAAAATACCCTTCATTTTGACCATTCCTTAAAGTTTAGTGAAATACGACTTTGAAATTTTGTACCACCGTCTGCCACCACCACAACGGCGGCCATATACGATATTGGAATTTCGTAACATCGTATCACCATCAGCCACCTGTTTCGCCACCACCAATGCGACGATATACGATTTATAGGAATATCGTACCATCGTAGCATCCTCCCAATACGATTTATGGAATTTTGTAACATTGTACCACCGTCGGTCAAACGTACTGCCACCACCATCGCCACCACTGTGGCGACGATATACGATTTATAGGAATATCATACCATTGTAGCATCGTACCAATACGATTTTTAAAATTTCGTAGCATAGTATAATGGTCTGCCACCCAATCCGCCACCGCCACCGCCACCGCCACAGCCATCGCCACCACCGTAGCACCACGATTTATGAAATTTCGTAGCATTGTAACATCGTACCACCATTCGCCACCGCTACCACTGCGGCGGTGAGGTACGAGTTTTGGAATTTCGTCTCATCGTACATTACGAATACTGTCTTTTCATAGCACCGTACAATACAAAATATTGTCATTTAAAACACGAAGGCACAGTGATGTAATCCAAGATTGAAGAATCTTCCATGTAGGAGAAGAAGGGCACCACGCCTTCTTCCAAGAATCCAGGGAAGAAACAGAAAGTGGTGGAGTTTGAGGAGGACGACGATGTCGAGATAGTGGGGGAGAGGATAACAAGATCCGCTGCTCGGAAGGTAAAGAAGGAAGAGTCTGAGTCGAGAGGGAAGAAGAAGGGAAAGAAGGCTGAGGACTTGACGGCCAGGAAGGTGTTCGTGCCCAGGGAGGTCGATTTTGATGACCTGAACTCCTTGGGCATTGCGATGGAAGTAAGGGCCCTGTTCGATGGATGTGGCTGAGGAAGATTGCTGACACTACCCTACCACATGTATGAGGACCTGGTGAAAGAAACCTATGGGTCTATGGAATTTGTGTTAGATGGAGAAGGGAACTCGTCCTCAATCGAGTTCATTTTGAATGGGTAGCTGTTTGTGGCTGGACTGAATGATTTGAACCAGATCTTGGGGTTCGCCATGATGATGAAACTACAAAACCCGGAGTTCAGGAGGGCAGGAAAGAAGGTGCCAGTGGACCTTCCAAAGGAGGAATGGATTCAGATGTGGAAGGAAGGTCAGCGTGGGGACGAAGTTTAAGTTAGGAGATAACAAGGCATCTGACCTGAAGACACCAGCCCTCCGCATTGCGCATAGGATTCTTGCCTATACAACATGTTTGGCAAGGGGAATAGTGGGAAGTCGCTGGATTCTTGCCTAAGAGCTGTGATGGGCAAGGCAGGGCAGAAGTACTCGTGTGGATATTTCGGTACAACCTATATCGAGGGGTTGGAGCTTCATGATGAGGTGAAGGATTTTTAGGTAACACCGTCTGATGAGTCCATATTTTGTGTCTTTTTAGTCTCTGTTTTAGGTAGTTTAGATCGAGTGTTTGTGTATATTTTGTTTAGTTTTAGTGTCTTGGAGGACACATTCTGGGCAGGAGGTGGTCTGTTGCCTTGCAGATGGAAATTGGGTAATATAAGGAAGGAAAGCTTCATTTCTGGAAGCAGCTTGAGCAGTTGAGAGCTGTGATGGGCAAGGCAGGGCAAAAGTACTCGTGTGGGCATTTCGTTACAACCTACATCGAGGGGTTGGAGCTTCATGATGAGGTGAAGGATTTTGAGGTGACGCCGGCTGATGTGCTCAACACAGAGAGATTAAGCAGGATGAAGGAGGTTGTGAAGCATGGAAAAGGATGGCGACTGTTGGAGGCGCATGAGAAGGATCAACCAGCATCAACGCGTTTGCCGCCCAAGAAAGTCAGCCAGGTTCTGCCCAGCTAAAGAAAGTCTTGAAGAGGCTGGGCAAGACTGAGGAGTTGCTCAAGGAGCTGTGGAATGGGCAGCTGATCATGCAGGCTACTCTCAATAGCCTTTCCCATCACTTGAAATTGGGGTCTGCTTCTGATCTTTCTACTTGATTATGTCCTCCTATTTGTTTAGTAATTTTTGTGTCTTATTTTGTTTTGTATTTTTTTTTTCTTTATGTGTCTTGAATTTGTGTAGTGATCGAATACCTCATCCACATCTTTTTTAGTAATTTTTGTGTCTTTATTTTTTTTATTTTGTAAAGATGAACCTAAAACACAAGTGTGATGAGTGTGGAGAGGATATCCTAAAAGCTCACAATTCTGTCTTGACTTGTTTGATGGCATTGCATTTTCTTTTCCCTTCACTTGCAAATTATTTAGAAAGATTGTTGTGTTGTTTTGACTAACTCCTCAGTGTTGATCATGTTTGGAGTCTTTTGTTTTGTTCTTTTGTTTGTGTCTTAGGCAAGTTGTTTGTACACACTTGAGAACAAGTGTGGGTTAAGTGTGTGCGCATGATGAGTCCATATTTTGTGTCTTTTTAGTGTCCGTTTAAGGTAGTTTAGATCGAGTCTTTGTGTGTGTTTTGTTTAGTTTTAGTGTCTTGGAGGACACATTCTGGGCAGGAGGTGGTCTGTTGCCTTGCAGGTGGAAATTGGGAAATACAGGGAAGGAATGCTTCATTTTTGGAAGTAGCTTGGGCAGAGATACGAGGATCCTGTTCTGACTTTTCACCAGCGTCAGCGTACTTCGTTCGGCTCCGTCCAAGTTCAACCTGAGATTTGCCACCCTCAAGGAGCGTGAGGCAAACCTCTCCCGGTCCCTATTGGTCTAAGCTACCTCCCTTTTAAGGAATCTGCCGCCCTCCAATTGCTCACTGGCCACATGAACTCTTGGCACAAATAGACCACTTTGAAATCATTGCCTAACGCCTCAGAAACACACATATATATAGCTTTCCCCTTGCCCAAATCAACATTACGATTTAATGCCTATGCAGTGTCATCTTGCCCAAACACAGATTTGTATAATTACCTAGGCATAAAGTAAAGAACAAGAAAAGAAAGAACAAAATAGGTAAAGAACTTTAATTAAAATAAATTCGGACGACACTAACATCGCCGGCAATAAAGTAAAAAGTTAGTTTGCACCCGAAGGGGCAAACTCTCGAACAAAAGAAAGAAAACCCTAGACTAAAGTAGATAAGAAATTCAAAAGATTCGAAGAATAAGAAGATAAGAGATACATATGGCTTGCTATCTAGGAGTATTTATAGAGGTGAAATTCGTGGGTCTTAGAGGCTCAACCCATTAGGTAAGTCAGTTGCAACTAGGTTTGGGCGAGCTGTCTTCCAGCTGTCAGCTTCTGTTGACCAAGAGACTTTCCTTATTTAGCAGATTTTGATATGGACGAATCTTCATGGATAAAGATAGAATTAATTCCTTCCTTGTTGGCTACTTGGATAAGGTTGATCTCTTACTTGGTCCGCACTCTTTCCTTGTAGATTAATCTTTTTCTTGCGCTGCACTCTTTCTTGATATGCTGAACTGTCGCAGATCTCCATGCCCAAGACATACACTCCTTCCTCTCTTTTGTGCTCTGCTTTACGCCTTGGCCTTTTTGTATCTCTTCTTGCCCAAATGACTTGATCTCGCATGGTACTTGATTTGGTCAGGTTGTGATGCGAGCAGCTTTAGTTCTGAATGTCTACTTCCTTGGCCAAGTTGCGAGCATCATTTCCTTGCCCAAAGTGCTTCGTATATGTGTCCAAAATGTCTTTTGCGGAATTTGATCATTTCTTGCTCATTTCTGCCCAATTTTGTCATGGTTTGCCCTGTACGTCCCTGCCTTCACAATGTGTCCTCCCAGACACTAAAGACAAATAAAAATACACAAAACGACTCGATCTAGACCTAAAATAAGACTCGAAAATCATACAAAATTTGGTCTCACAACGTGCTTATTAAGGTAAAGGAGTTTATATTTCCTGCAGATTTTGTGGTACTTGACATGCCCGAAGATGACAATACTCCACTTATTCTTGACCGACCGTTCTTGGCAACTGAAAGTGCATTGATCGATGTTCAAGATGGTGAGTTGACCTTCCGTTACAATGATGAAAAGATGACTATCTCAATCTATGAAGCCATGAAGAAGCCACATGAATGGAGGTTGAAGAGTGTAATTTCATTGATTCTTATTCATCTTATTCTCAAGATTTTTTGGAGCATTGTATTGCGGATTCTATTCATTCTTATTCGGATTAGATGAGGTGTATGATAAGTTGTTGGAGTCTATTGCTTACATTGATGCAAATCAAGGCATTCCCTTGGAGGATTTGGGGTATTTGGATCTTTATACATCCATTGAAGGATGAGTGCCGGAAGGAATGCCAAAGCCAAGCTCGCAACCAACTTTGGAGTTGAAACCTTTACCCGACCATCTTAAGTATGCCTTATTGGGTAAGGATGAAATTTTTTCGGTTATTGTGTCTTCATTTCTAAATGATGAGGAGTTGGATAAGTTGATGAGGGTTTTGAGGAAGTATAAGTCTTCTATTGGGTGGTCCATTGCTGATATTAAGGGAATTAGCCCTTCTATATGCATGCACCTGATCTTATTGGAGGATGATGCTAAGCCAAAGGTTCAACCTCAACGACGCTTGAATCCGGTGATGCAAGAGGTTGTGAGGAAAGATGCATTGAACTCTTTGAGCCGGGATCATATATATTATATCCGATAGTGAATGGGTGAGCCCAACTCAAGTTGTTGCCAAGAAAAGAGGCATAACCATTGTGGAGGATGAAAAGAATGAGCCAATTGCCACACGTTTGCAAACGTGGTGAAGAGTTTGTATCGACTATAGAGCTTTGAATGTGGCCATAAGGAAGGATCACTTCCCTCTTCTCTTCATTGACCAAATGTTTGATAGGCAAGCCGGCTATGAAAATTATTATTTCTTGGATGGCTACTTCGGCTATAATCAAATTGCGATAGCTCCAGAAGATCAACATAAGACGGCCTTCACTTGCCCTTATGGGATCTTTGCATGCCGACGGATGTCTTTCGGTCTTTGCAACGTACCCACCACCTTCCAATGATGCATGATGGCAATTTTTCATGGATTTATCGAAAAGATTATGGAGGTCTTTATGGATGATTTTTCCGTCTTTGGTTTGTCCTTTGATGATTGTTTGAAAAACCTTTCTCAAGTCTTGCAAAGATGTGAAGAAACTTCTCTCTGTCTCAATTGGGAAAAATGTCACTTCATAGTGAAAGAGGGCATTGTCTTTGGTCACAAAGTATCAAGAAATGGATTAGAGGTTGATCGGGCTAAGATAGTAACCATTGAAAAGCTTCCTCCACCAACCAATGTGAAATCGATCTGAAGTTTCCTTGGCCATGCAGGATTCTATCGAAGATTAATTAAAGACTTTTCGAAGGTATCCAACCCCCTTTGTTCTTTGTTGGAAAAAGATTCTAAATTTGACTTTAATGATGCATGTTTTGAGTCTTTTGAGAAATTGAACAAAGCTTTGGTGTCTACCCTCGTTTTGATTTTGCAGGATTGGAAAGAGCCCTTTATATTGATATGCGATATGAGTGATTGGGCCGCTCGAGCCGTTTTGGATCAAAAGAGATACAAACTCTTTTGGGTTATATATGATGCAAGTAGGCAAGTAAGACACTTGATTTGGCTCAAATGAACTATACAACAACCGAGAAGGAGCTTCTTGCGGTCGTGTATGCTTTTGATAAGTTCCGCCCGTACCTAGTGGCACTCATTTCATCGTATATACATATCACGCTGCCATTAGATACCTTTTTGCGAAAAAAGATTCCAAGCCTCGTCTCATCAGGTGGATCCTTCTTCTCCAAGAATTCGACATGGAGATAAGAGATTGAAAAAGGTGAAAATGTTGTTGCCGATCACCTATCCCGTCTTGAGAACCTGGTCGAAGAAGAAAACTCTTGGGTACGTATTAATGATTGCTTTTCCGATGAACAAGTTTTGAAGTTGGTGGATTACATACCTTGGTTTACGAATTTTGTTAGTCATTGGTGAATTACCGGGTGATCTCTCTCATTATCAAAGGAAAAAATTCTTGCACAATGTGAAATTTTACTATTGGAAAGAACCCAACTTATTTCATCATTGTGCCGATGGCATTATTCGCAAGTGCGTGAAGTAAACCGATTGGGTAAGAGTCATGGAGGAATGCAATAACTCTCCAAGTGGTGGTCATTTCGGTGCTCATCGGACCGCTATAAAGGTTTTCCATAGTGGCTTCTTTTGGCCATCCGTCTTTAAGGATTGCTTTGCTTTTGTCAAGTCTTGCTATAGGTGCCAAAGAATGGGAAATATCTCCAAGAGAGACGAGATGCTGCAAAATATCATGGTGGAAGTTGAGTTATTCGATGTGTGGGGAATTGACTTCATGGGACCCTTCCCCAAATCTCAAGGTTATATTTACATTCTACTTGCGGTGGAATATGTATCTCGATGGGTGGAGACGATTTCCCACGGCGAAGAATGATTCAAAGGTGGTCCTCATATTCATGCAAAAGCACATCCTTACTCGTTTTGGGACTCCAAGAACTTTGATAAGTGATAGGGGATCACAATTCAATAACAAGTGGTTGGGGAGTTTACTTTCTCGATATGGGGTGAAGCACAAGATTGCAGAGCCGAGCTAGCAAATAGGGAGATAAACAAATTCTTGAGAAGTCGGTGGCGCATAGGAAGGATTGGGCTAATCATTGATATCAAGGAAGCTGGTTATACAAGGCTTGAGAAGCTTCTTGAGCTTGATGAGTGGAGAAATGAAGCTTTTGAAAGTTCTCCGATTTACAAGGAAAGGACAAAGAAGTTCCATGATCGTGCCATCCGTTCCAAAGATTTTGCTTCCGGTGATGAGGTACTTCTTTACAATTCTCGTCTTTATTTATTTCCGGGCAAGTTGAAGTCGAGGTGGACGGGACCGTATGTTGTGTACAAGTACAATGGTAAAGGAACGTATGAACTTCTCAAGTCCAATGGAGAAACCTTTGTGGTGAATGGCCATCGTCTCGAGCACTACATCAATTGTGAGCCGGACCGGAATGTTACAGTCACACTTCTTAATAATCCATGAAAGTGAGGTATCGTCTAGCTTTAGACGTTAAACAAAGTGCTTGTTGCAAGGCACCCCAACACTTGCATTTTCTTTTCTTTTCTTTTCTTTTTCGTTTTTAGTTATGGTTTTTTATGTTCGTTTTTGTGTTGAGTGATAGTTTTAATTCGTTGCATTTGTATAGTTTTGATATTCTCGTTTCATTTTTCTCCATAAAAAAAATCGCATTTTATGCTAACCGGTGGTTTAGCCGGCTAACCGACAACCTAGCTGAACTGTCGGTGAGCTGCCAAAAGTTTCTGGAAATTTTCCACGCTTTAATGCCGACCGGCGGCTAATCGGCGCCCTAGCCGCCGGATCGCCGGTCAACATAACCAAACCGCCTTTTAGCCTTAAAAAAAATTCAGCGTTTTTTTTTCTGCGTCTCTTTTATTTTTCTCCTTTTTCCCTTCTTTTTTTTTCTCTTAACCGCACACCCCCTCTTTCTTTCTCTTTCAAAATTTTTCTATTTTCTTCTCTAAATTTCTTCTTCTTCCCTTCAAATCTTGCACAGCCCTTCCACATATCTCCTACCCACCACCGAAGCTACCTTTCCATCCAAACAAATTGTGTATTCATCCACAAAATCCTCTCAACCCAAGCTTTGGAGTTTTTGCCCAATTTTTCTTATTTCTCTTCGTTTTAAGGTAAATTCTTCTTTATTTTTTCGTTTTTATTGCATTAGTTGTTTATTTTCATAGTTAATTTTGTTAATTTTTGTTTTTTATTTTTGGGTAATTTTTCTAGGGCAAGAATTTCGAATTTTTTGGGTTTTTTTGGGCTTAATTGTTCAATTAATTATGCTACATTGTGAGTTTTTGTTGTTTTATGCTTGTTAGTTGATTTCTTAAGGAGTTTATATATTATCTTGAATTTTTGGAAATCTTAGGTGATTAACTAGCTTGGAGTATTGAATTTAAATGTTGAAAAAGCATGATATTGTAGCTTTGAGGATTGGTGGTAATGTTATTGTGCTACATTGTTGATTATCGGAATTGTAGTTGATGTGGTTTTTGTTTCTCGATTATGCAAATGTGGATGTTGGAGACTTGTTCTAGTGTGGCTAGTGCATAGAGATTATAATGGTTTTGATTTGGAGATTGGAGACTAAGCTTGTGTTGTGTAGGGTAGGTACAATGACAAAAACCAAGGATGCCGGCAAAGCTAAAAAGTGAGCTCGTGTAGAGACGGCATCAAGCCAACCACCTCCACTGCCTCTGGAGTCTTCTTCCTCCTGTCCGGCTGGGTGTAGGAATGAGTTCATAAAGAGCCTTCTTCAAGATATCCAATCCAAATATGTCCAAAAGTTTGACGAACCGTATGATCCCGCGGTGTACGATGTCGCTTTCTGAAAACCAGCACATAAAGAGCTTTTTGTTCACTTAGCCAAACGGGGCCTTGGTTCGAGTAAATTTTTTGATCAACAAGTCTTAAAAGATCTTGATTTGTGGGATAATGTGAAGGAGCTATTTGATCGGATAGGATGGGGCTCTATTTTGACTGGAATGTGGCCAACAATTCCAAGAGCTACATTGAATTTCTTGCTACTTTGGTTCTTCCTATACCTTCCTCCAAGATTCCCCACACGGCGACTTTTCAACTAGATGATAAAGTTCATTCACTGACTATGCAAGATATTAATGAGATCTTAGGATGCTGTAATACCCCAAACTTTTCTAAGTCTTTGAATGCGTTTTAAATAAGTTTATATGCCTATATGATGTGCCTTGAGTGATAAAAATTTTCAAGAAAATAAATTTTCTTGTGAAATGACTGAAATGCCCCTATGTGCTCTTATGTGATTTTCTCATTTTGATTATTCGAATCGAGTATGTGATGCATTGTTTGAGCATTATTATATGAGTTTGAGCTTGAGTTTGAATTTCGGAAAGTTCTGAGAAATTTTTACTTTTTGATGAATAGTAACGATAACCGAGATTTCACTATTCATCAAGTAATTCTGAATTCTATCTAATTAGTGTCTTTTGAGTCTATAAATTATTTTAAGACTTTTGAGCTATGACAGAGAATTTTCTGAGATCGTATGAGAGAGTTTTAAAAATTATTTCTTAACGGTTTAATTAACCGAGCAATTTTTAAGTTTTTCTTCGTTAGTTGAAATTTTGATCTGAAAATTTGATATTTAGATTCCTTGATTTATTTGGTGTTATATAATACAAATTAGAGAGATTTTCGACGTGGAGAAAAAGTCGAGGAGAGTTTTAAATTGTTTAAGAGATAAACGAAATAATGGGGATATTTTCTACCGAAAAACTTTTTCTTCCGAGTATTTTTAGCGGATAAAAATATGCATCCTATCTAAATAATTGCTCACAACTCTCCCCCACTCTCACCTTTTGAGCGTGTGGTACACTCTCTCTTTCTCCCTTAATGTAGTCGACAACTACACCCTCCCCCTCTCTCGATTTTTCCTCTCCAATATCATTATATTCCTTTCACTCATATCATTCATATTCCTTTCACAAGCGACATTCATCTCCCCTCTCATCTCTCTCTACCGCAAGAACACACACACTACACACACTAATGAAGAACCTCCATTGAAGAAGCTTGAAAGCTTGAAGCTATGAAGTAGTTCTTCACCTCTATCCATTAAGATCATCAAGAAGTAAGTATATATATCCATCTCTTCCATTCAAGTTTGAATCAAGCTAAGAAATCCCTTCTTTTCCTCCTATTTTCCATCGACTTTTATAGTCTTTTAAAACAAGGGATTTGATCTTTATCATCCAAGCTATGATTCTTAATACCTTGTATTATTTTCATGTAAGGGACGAAGTAGGAAAATTCAACTCTCTCCACCCTCAAATCTGCCGATTTCT
This sequence comes from Schizonepeta tenuifolia, assembly GCA_029490685.1. Classification (NCBI taxonomy): domain Eukaryota; kingdom Viridiplantae; phylum Streptophyta; class Magnoliopsida; order Lamiales; family Lamiaceae; genus Schizonepeta; species Schizonepeta tenuifolia. Next base: position 20,670,107 of record CM055958.1, on the reverse strand, counting down.
TCATCAAGCTAAGGAGGAGTTTGATTTTAATTTTAAGTATGATATTCTTTAAATTTTGTATATATGTATATGTATGTGGAAAAGAGATAAAGGAAAAACTATGCATGTTTATATTATGCTTAGGCAAACCTTAGGTTTTTTTTAATGATGATCGATGATGATGATGATAAGATGATGGAAATGAGTTTTAAAAACTAACATAGGAGTTAAAAGGTGAGAAGTAAAAGAGAAGAATTTTTACAAGAAAATCGAAGAAAAAGAAAAAGAGGAAAGGAGTTACTTGATGATTATTTGATGATTTTCTTGATGATATGTGTTTGTGATGATTTGAGTGATTTATATGCATAAACATGAAGTTGAGAATTTTTATAGATTTATGCATATATATGCCTATTTATTTGATGAAAAATGAAGAATATGTGTTAAATTCTTATTTGTGGATTTGATGATGTTTTTGGTGAATACAAGTATATAAAAGCATGAAAATATGATTAAGTTAAGAGTTTAAGTTATTTCTTGAATTTTATGAATTTTCATGAAAATCTCAATATATATGTACATGTGAAAATGATGAATATATGATGATATAGATGATAAAAAAAATGAAGTATGATGATGTTGATGATTTTTAATGACCTATGATGAAATTGATGAATTTGAGTGAGTTAAGATGCATGAGAATTAAGAAATGAAGTAATATGAATTTTTATTAAAAAAAAAAAATCGATTAGTATAAGTATATGAATATGTGTTCTTGATGTTCTTGAAGAACATGAAGATATGGAGATGAGTTCATAGTGTTCTTGATGAAATTATGAAGATTTGAATATGAAATAAAATAATTATTAATTAATTATTTTTAAAAGAAAAATCGAAATATATTTATATTTATTAAATTATTGGATTTCATTAATATAATTATGAAAATATAGATTAAATGAGATTTTGAGCATGTTTAGAGTTAATTGAGAAAAGAATAAAATTCTATAAATTTTTTTTTTAGAAAATTCAATATAAATATATAAATCATAGAAAATAAAGAAAGAAGAAATAATGATTTTTAGAGTTATTAGTTTAAATAAAACAAAGAAAGATATTCCTTTGTTAAGAATGTGAAGATTTTGATGCATAAGAGAAGAAAAATGCATAAGTATGATGTTTGAGTATTTTCAAGTAATAAAAGAAAATTAGAATATTAATATTAATATTTATTTGAGGAATAAAAGGAAAATAAATTTTCTAAGAGGAACTATCTTAGAAATTGAGTATAAGAGCTAAAGAGATGAGTTATACGTATTTGAGTTCGTTTATTCAGTTTGATTGAGAAATTGATCAAAAGATATTATTGGAAGAATAAAAATAATAAAATTGAAATATTCAATTTAGTGGAATAATTCCCTAAAAACTAGAAATTTCAAATGATATGAGATATGAGTTGAATGTTTACATGCTTGAGTATGTTTGAATGTTTGGATGATGATTTTATGAGATGAAGTGTTATTTGAATGAAGTAGAGTTATAAAGTTTGAAAAATGAACAAGTTTGCATGTTAACATAGAAAACAATGAATTTGAAAAGTTTTAATATTTAGATGTTGGGTTCTTGATGTTATATGGAGTATTGAGTGATTTGATGATGATGTATGAGTGAAAATATTCAAGTTTGACTTTTGAATCATTGGAATCGGAGTTAAAATGTAGAAGTTATCAAGCATCGAAGTTTTAAAATAAAAAACCGAATTTTTATTAAATAGTTTTTAATTGAGAAAAAAATTAAATAATATTAATGGAGTTGAGTTATCAAGTTGAGAACTTATACGAATTTATGTTTGTATTTTGAGAAGTAATGGCGTGGTTTAGAGTCGAGTAATTTTTAAATAGAAGTTTGAATTTTAAATTCAAAATTATTATTATTTAATTATGAGTCTAACGAAATTATTTTCGTTAAAATTCGAAGTTATAACTTTCTAAGGATGAAAGTCGAGTAGTAATAAGTGAGTATGAGAGTGCATTTGAAATGTGAATTAAATTTTGAGTTTGTTTCTATGTTTGATTGCTCAATTATTGATGTGAACGTTTTGATGTGAATGAATTGTGATATTAATAATTAGTTCTATAATTTTCTGAGTTCATATAACTCTAGAAATCGAGAAATACGAGACGAGATAAATAGTGAATTTTCGTTTTGTGTGAAATATTTAAAATATTATTTTAGAGTCGAGAGTTCGAGTTCGAGAAATTAATATAGACAAGAGATCAAAGAAGAAATCGAATTAGATAAGTTAAGATAAGAACGACCCGAGTCAAGTAGAAGTCTTTCAGCCGAGCCCAACGTCTATTTTACGTATTACGTTTTACGAGATAATAATCTCGTCTTTAATTGAGGTTATTCTTGAAGGGCCAAGCGGGATTGAAAAGTAACGAGGAGACGTAAAGAGTAAGCTACCTTGACTAAGTTTCCAGCAGTCATGTGGGCTTTTCTAAAACCGAAAATCTGATGAATGCTATTATTTATTGAGTATTATTATTATGTGAGTTTTTAAAGTTAATTGACTTGCCAATTATTTGAGTTTGGTATGCTTTATCATCTGCTTGAGTTATTATTATCCTGTGTGAGGCAAGAACCCACGTGTGGTATTTGAATTGTTTAAGATGACTGTAATGCTTTACATCGGTTTAGCCGGTCACAGTGTTTGAGAAGGAGGCCTACTTCTCGACACAAAGAGGATGTGGTAGATGATTCATAGCTATGTTAAATATTATATCTTGACTGCGCAGTCCATTTAGAAAATGAAATGTTTTTGCATTCACAAGTTAAATGTTTTAAATTACACTAACACTTGTGATGCAACGGCAATGCAAGTTCAATTATATAGCTCTAATGAGCAAAGCTTTTTCAAATTATTTTGGCATGTGTTCACTGAGTACGAAGTACTCAGCCCTGCATGTATTTCTAAACGTGCAGGTTAGCATGGATGGAGATGGCAAGGATGGTTTGGTGGTGTGTTTTGAGTCGAGTCGTTTGGTTATGCTGGCAATTGCATATCTTCATACATGTAGTTGTTGAGATTTAGTCGAGTCTCTGCTGCAAGACAGTTTCTTTCAATATGTCTTTGATTTAATACTCTGATGGTTTGTTGATACAATGAGCTTCGTGCTCGATACAATTTCCTATTTTCTTTAATTTCCGCAAGACTTGAATTTGGTATACTTATTATATTTTGTTGAATCCATGGAAATTATCTATGCTCGTTTATCGTTGAGTTGTTCCTTGAAAGCATGTTAATAATTGTTATCGCCTTCGGTTGATATTCTCTTGTTCCCAAGCATGATTCCTTGTTGAGTTGAGTTTAATTTGATGGTTTCATATTCATAATTTGATGGAGTCTACTGTACTGTCGCGCCTCGAGAGCGGGGTATGGCAGATGCCCTCCAGGAGGCATATGTCAAAAACCTCGAGAGTTTGATGCAAAAACGATGGGGGCGGCCATGACAAATTCTTCTAGGTCTTTTGACTCCGAGAGTCCTAAGGCCACATCTATTCGCAACCCCGTCTTCCGGGTGATCCAACGTATTTTGGCGCACACCGTTTTCCAAAGAGGGGAAAATAGCTCGTGTAGAAGCACCGAGCTCTTTGTTATTTGGGCAACGCTCACATCAACTCGGCTAAACTTGGCCCAACTTCTTATGCGTCAAATCCTTGCTCAAATGAATCAATCTACCGGAGTGCTTTGTTGTGGTGGTTTTATCACGCCTATTGTCATGGTTCTTTGCCCGGCCTCTCCTAAATGGAAAATGCTCTCGGATTCCATAGTTATTGATGCGGTAATGTGGATGAGTATGAGAGTTCTTGCCTCGGCTTCTCCACCGTATTACTTTCGGCAACATAAAGACGAGAAGCTTAAGAAGGGAGAAAAAGAGGTTATAGAAGTGTTTCCTTTGCCTGATCCCGTTCTTACATCGGTGACTACATGGACGCGTGTGGAGTACATTGAGACATATTGCACTCAATGGGATAATGAATTTGCGGTGATGAGGAATGACATCCAAGCTATCCGTCTTCGGCAACAAGAAATGGCCGAGCTCCAACGACAATAATTAGCAAACCAACAAAACTTCCAAGCCTAGATGTATCAAAGGTATGATGAATTCCAAGCAGATTTGTATGCTCGGCAAGAAAGTTTCCAACAAGCTTGGTTTGACCGGCAAGATTCTTTCCAACAAAACTTGTACGCGCGTCAAGACCATTTCCAATAAGAGATGTATGCTCGGAGTGACACTAGTCAAGTCCACCAACAAGAAATGTTGGAGCCTATGCGCCGTTTCTAAGCTCATCAAATCGATCAAGGTCAAGCGGGGCCACCGCACCCTCCTTCCCAATAATGCCCCGAGATATGGTTGTATTTGTATTCTTTTCTTCCCTCCAAACTTATTTGTCTACCTTTGGTATTTGAATAAGTTTGGGGGAGGGGATGAGATGAATTCAAATACATTTGTAAATATGTGTGTGTCGTGTTTTATTGCTTTTGATAGTTTGTTGTTTTTAGTCGTGTTGAAACTTTTGGAAAAATGTTGAAAATAATGTTTAGTTGCTATGATTGTGGGGGTTGAGCTCAATAGTGACTTAGTGAAATGCTTATGATGATATTGTTGTGTTTTGTAAAAATTTTGTTGAGATCGAGTGTCTTATGTACGGCTTGCATGAATGGTTGGTGTGTCGGTTTTAATTTCTTAATGAATGATTGAAACCCGTGAGGTTTTGAGCATTGATTTGCTATGCATCATGTTCCTTTCTTGTGAGTTTGATCATGCATGCTTATTTACTTCTAGAACTTGTTTTGGTTCTTCGACAAGAATGCGTGTTTATGCAAGAATCTTGGAAATGATCTTAGGCCATCCTTGTTAGCTATTTGTAAAATTCAAACACTACCTTGTGCTTTAAATTATCCATTGTTAGATCTTTTGAGCTTTAATAGCTTTTCTTTATCAAACTAGAGAAAATGAGGTGATGGAGTGTAGGGGTATCCCGGATTGGGTTTTAATGGAGAATTTTTTGAAAAGGGTAGCTAAACTTAGGGGGCTTGTTGCTTTGAAAATCTTAAATTCCCATGAGCTCACTCGAAGATAAAAAAAAAAAAAAAAAAAAAACAAAATGAAGTGAAAATGAAAGAATTAAATTGTTGAGTTGTGATGAAAACTTTTGCTTACAATGGAATGGAAAGGAAAAAAAATGGTTGAAATGAGAGTATAAGGGAATGAATAACGGTTTGATTGAAAATGGTGTGTAATTGAGCCCTTATTGTGGAATGTTTGGTGTAGAAGGAAGACGATTGAATGCGTGCTAGTTTTGAAGAAGATATAAGGTTGGTGAATAATTTGATTAGTTACTTAGCCAAACTTCCCTTCCTAAACCAATGTGCTTACATTACAACCCAAGAAAAGCCCTTTATGATCCTTGTTCTTGCATAATTTGTTTTGCAATGGAGATGTTAGACGATAAGCAAGCTTATGGTAAGTGGATTTGCATTGTATGATTTCGATGAGAGTTTTAAACTTAAACACTTGAGAGTTGAGGGATACACTTCTTTAAGAGTTGCATTTGTTGAGTTGTTGAGATTGACATGCCAATAGTTTGTGTGAGTTGTGAAAGAGATGCTCGGTTTTAGCATTGAAATTGTTTGTGTATATTTAAGGCATTTAGGATCCAAAGTTGCTACTCCATTCGAGTTTATGTTCTTGTTCGGGGACGAATAATACCTAAGTTTGGAGGAGAGATAAACACTCATTTTTGTAGCAACTAAACGTGTTTACTATCGCATTTTGCTTAACTTTTGCCAAATTTGTGATTTGTTTGATATGAATTCATCTATTTTGGAATTGTATCACGTTTGATGGAGTTTTTGCTTGTGTATAGGTGAAATAAAGATTTCTAAGCTAGAATGGATGTTCAAGGAAGAGCGGAATCAAAGAGTCGGGATGAAGAAGTAAAGAAATCGGACGAAAGGAAATTGGAGAGCTAACCGGCGGTTCAGGGCTAGACCGCCGGTTAGCACTTTTAAACCGCCAAAAGTTTCTGGAATTTTATCCTTTGTTAATGCTAACCGGCTACTAACCGGTGCCCTAGAGCTGGATCGCCAGTTAGCCGGTCCAGACTGTCGGTTAGCACGGCTGGACCGCCGATTAGCACATTTCGTACCAAAACTTTCTATTTTGCTCTTTTTACGTTTTTAACATGCTTTAGCACTTCTTGTGCCATATATAAAGGGATCTTAGCCCCAAAAACGAGATAACTCATACCATAGCTTAATTTCCTCTTTCCAAAATTTTCTTTTAGGGTTTGATTTAATTTTTAATCAGAGAGTGTTTTCCATTTAGGAGCGGTCGGGCAAAGGACCATGGAAATAGGCATGATAAACCCACCACAACAAAGCACTCCGGTAGATTGATCCTTTGAGCAAGGATTTGATGCATAAGAAGTTGGGCCAAATTGAGCCGAGTTGATGTGAGCATCGCCCAAATAACAAAGAGCTCGGTGCTTCTACACGAGCTATTTTCCCCTCGTTGGAAAATGGTGTGCGCGAAAATGCATTGGATCACTCGAAAGATGGGGTTGCGAATAGATGTGGCCTTAGGACTCCCGGAGTCAAAAGACCTAGAGGAATTTGTCATGGCTGCCCACATCGTTTTTGCATCAAACTCTCGAGGTTTTTGACATATGCCTCCTGGAGGGCATCCTAAGATCTCATTAATATCTTGCATAGTCAGTGAATGAATTTTATCATCTAGTTGAAAAGTCGCCGTGTGGGGGAATCTTGAAGGAAGGTATAGGAAGAACCAAAGTAGCAAGAAATTCCAATGTAGCTCTTGGAATTGTCGGCCACATTCCCGTCAAAATAGAGCCCCATCCTATCCGATCAAATAGCTCCTTCACATTATCCCACAAACCAAGATCTTTCAAGACTTGTTGATCGGGAAATTTGCCCGAACCAAGGCCCCGTTTGGTTAAGTGAATGAAAAGCTCTTTATGTGCCGGTTTTCGGAAAGCGACATCGTACACCGCGGGATCATACGGTCCGTCAAACTTTTGGACATATTTGGATTGGATATCTTGAGGAAGGCTCTTTATCAACTCATTCTTACGCCTACCCGGACGGAAAGAAGAAGATTCCGGAGGCGGTGCAGGCGGTTGGCTTGATGTCGCCTCCACACGAGCTCGCTTTTTAGCTTTGCCAGCATTCTTGGTTTTTGTCATTGCACCTACCCTACACAACACAAGATTAGTCTCCAATCTCCAAATCAAAACTATTATAATCTCTATGCACTAACCACACTAGAACAAGTCTCCAACATCCACATTTGCATAAGCAAGAAACAAAAACCACATCAACTACGATTCCAATAATCAACATGTAGCACAATAACATTACCACCAATCCTCAAAGCTACAATATCATGCTTTTTCAACATTTAAATTCAATACTCCATGCTAGTTAATTACCTAAGAGTTCCAAAAATTCAAGATAATATATAAACTCCTTAAGCAATCAACTAACAAGCATAAAACAACAAAAACCCACAATGTAGCATAATTAATTGAACAATTAAGCCCAAAAAAACCCCAAAAATTCAAAATTCTTGCCCTAGAAAAATTACCCAAAAATAAAAAACGAAAATTAACAAAATTAACTATGAAAATAAACAACTAATGCAATAAAAATGAAAAACTAAAGAAGAATTTACCTTAAAATGAAGAGAAATAAGAAAAATTGGGCAAAAACTCCAAAGCTTTGGTTGAGAGGATTTTGTGGATGAACACACAATTTGTTTGGACGGAAAGGTAGCTTAGGTGGTGGGTAGGAGATATGTGGAAGGACTGTGCAAGATTTGAAGGGAATAAGAAGAAATTTAGAGAAAAAAATAGAAAATTTTTGAATGAGAAAGAATGAGGGGGCGTGCACTTGAGACAAAAAGAACGAAGGGAAGAAGGAGAAAAAGAAAAAAGAAGAACATGAAAGCAGAAAAAAAAAAAATAACATTGATTTTTTATTTTTGAAGGCTAAAAGGCAGTTTGGCTATGCTGACCGGCGGTCCGGCGGCTAGGGCGCCGGTTAGCCGCCAGTCGACATTAAAGAGTGGAAAAATTCCAGAAACTTTTGGCAACTCACCGGCAGTCCAGCTAGGTTGCCGGTTAGCCGGCTAAACCGCCGGTTAGCATAAAATGCGATTTTTTTTATGGAGAAAAATGAAACGAGAAGATCAAAACTATACAAACGCAACGAATTAAAACTACCACTCAACACAAAAACGAACATCAAGAACCACAACTAAAAACGAAAAAGAAAAGAAAAATAAAGAAAAGAAAATGCAAGTGTTGGGGTGCCTCCCAACAAGTGCTTTGTTTAACGTCTAAAGCTGATGATACCTCACTTTCATGGATTATTGAGAAGTGTGACCGTGACATTCCGGTCTGACTTACAATTGATGTAGTGCTTGAGACGATGGCCATTCACCGCAAAGGTTTCTCCATTGGACTTGAGAAGCTCATACGTCCCTTTACCATTACACTTGTACACAACATACGGTCCCGTCCACCTCGACTTCAACTTTCCCGGAAATAAACAAAGACGAGAATTGTAAAGAAGTACCTCATCACTGGGAGCAAAATCTTTGAAACGGATGGCACGATCATGGAACTTCTTTGCCCTTTCCTTGTAAATCCGAGAACTTTCAAAAGCTTCATTTCTCCACTCATCAAGCTCAAGAAGCTTCTTAAGCCTTGTATAACATGCTTCCTTGAATTCAAGATTAATCCGCCTCGTAGCCCAATATGCCTTATATTCAAGCTCAACGGGAAGATGACACAAATTTTCAAAAACAAGCTGAAATTGAGACATATCAATGGGAGACTTGTATGCGGGGCGATAGGCCCAACGTGCATTGTCCAAATAATTAGCCCAATCCTTCTTATGCGCCACCGACTTCTCAAGAATTTGTTTTATCTCCCTATTTGGTAGCTCCGTTTGGCAATCTTGTGCTTCACTCCATATCGAAAAAGTAAACTCCCCAACCACTTGTTATTGAAGTGTGATCCTCCATCACTTATCAAAGCTCTTGGAGTCCCAAAACGAGTAAGGATATGCTTTTGCAAGAATTTGAGAACCACCTTTGAATCATTCTTCGTCGTGGAATCGCCTCTACCCATCGAGATACATATTCCACCGCAAGTAGAATGTAAGTATAACCTTGGGATTTGGGGAAGGGTCCCATGAAGTCAATTCCCCACACATCGAATAACTCGACTTCCACCATGATATTTTGCAGCATCTCGTCTCTCTTGGAGATGTTTCCCATTCTTTGGCACCAATCACAAGACTTGACAAAAGCAATGCAATCCTTAAAGATGGATGGCCAAAAGAAGCCACTATGGAAAATCTTTATAGCGGTCCAATGAGCACCGAAATGACCACCACTTGGAGAGCTACGGCATTCCTCCATGATTCTCACCTAATCAGTTTGCTTCACACACTTGCAAATGATGCCATCGACGTAACGCTGAAATAAGTTGGGGTCTTCCCAATAGTAAAATTTCACATTGTTCAAGAACTTTTTCCTTTGATAATGAGTGAGATCACCCGGAAATTCACCAATGACTAGATAGTTAACAAAATCTGCAAACTAAGGTGTGTAATCCACCAACTTCAAAACATGTTCATCAGGAAAGCAATCATTAATACGTACCCAAGAGTCTTCTCCTTCGATCGGGTTCTCAAAATGGGATAGGTGATTAGCAACAACATTTTCACACCCTTTTCTATCTCTTATCTCCATGTCGAATTCTTGGAGAAGAAGGATCCACCGGATGAGACGAGGCTTGGAATCTTTCTTCGCAAAAAGGTATCTAATGGTGGCGTGATCCGTATATACGATGGAATAAGTGCCCATTAGGTACGGGAGGAACTTATCAAAAGCATACACGACTGCAAGAAGCTCCTTCTCGGTTGTTGTATAGTTCATTTGAGCCGAATCAAGTGTCTTACTTGCATAATATATAACCCGAAAGAGTGTGTCCCTCTTTTGACCCAAAACAGCTCCCACGACCCAATCACTCGCATCGCACATCAATATAAAGGGCTCGTTTCAATCTGGCAAAATCAAAATGGGGGTAGACACCAAAGCTTTCTTCAATTTCACAAAAGACTCAAAGCATGCATCATTAAAGTCAAATTTATAATCTTTTTCCAACAAAGGACAAAGGGGCTTGGATACCTTCGAAAAGTCTTTAATTAATCTTCGATAGAATCCCGCATGACCAAGAAAACTCTGGATCGATTTCACATTGGTTGGTGGAGGAAGCTTTTCAATGGCTACTATCTTAGCCCGATCAACCTCTAATCCATTTCTCGATACTTTGTGACCCAAGACAATGCCCTCTTTCACCATGAAGTGACATTTTTCTTAATTGAGACATAGAGAAATTTCTTCACATCTTTGCAAGACTTGAGAAAGGTTTTTCAAATAATCATCAAAGACGAACCAAAGACAGAAAAATTATCCATAAAGACCTTCATAATCTTTTCGATGAGTCCATGAAAAATTGCCATCATGCATCGTTTAAAGGTGGCGAGTGGGTTGCAAAGACCGAAAGACATCCGTCGGCATGTGAAGATCTCATAAGGGCATGTGAAGGCGATCTTATGTTGATCTTCCGGAGCAATCGCAATTTGATTATAGCCAGAGTAGCTGTCCAAGAAACAATAATATTCATAGCCGGCTAGCTTATCAAGCATTTGGTCAATGAAGGTAAGAGGGAAGTGATTCTTCCTTGTGGCCGCATTCAAAGCTCTATAGTCGATACAAACTCTCCACCCCATTTGCAAACGTGTGGCAATTTGCTCACCCTTTTCATCCTCCACAATGGTTATGCCTCATTTCTTGGCAACATCTTGAGTCGGGCTCACCCATTCACTATCGGATATAGCATATATGATCCCAACATCAAAGAGCTTCAATATATTTTTCCTCACAACCTCTTGCATCATCGATTCAAGCGTCGTTGAGGTTGAACCTTTGGCTTAGCATCATCCTCCAATAAGATCTGGTGTATGCATATAGAAGGGCTAATTCCCTTAATATCGGCAATGGACCACCCAATAGAAGACTTATACTTCCTCAAAACCCTCAACAACTTATCCAACTCCTCGTTATTTAAAAATGAAGACACAATAACCGGAAAAGTTTCATCCTTACCCAAGAAGGCATACTTGAGATGGTCGGGTAAAGGTTTCAACTCCAAAGTCAGTGGCGAGCTTGGCTTTGGCATTCCTTCCGGCACTCCTCCTTCAATGGGAATGTCTTGGTTTGCATCCATGTAAGCAATAGACTCCAACAACTCATCATACACCTTATCTAATTCCGAATAAGAATTAATAGAATCCGAAATACAATGCTCCAAAGAATCTTGAGAATAAGATGAATAAGAAACAATGAAATTACACTCTTCAACCTCCAATTCATGTGGCTTCTTCATGGATTCATAGATTGAGATAGTCATCTTCTCATCATTGTAACGGAAGGTCAACTCACCATCTTGAACATCGATCAATGCCCTTCTGGTTGTCAAGAACAGTCGGCCAAGAATAAGTGGAGTATTGTCATCTTCGGGCATGTCAAGTACCACAAAATCCGCAGGCAATATAAATTCCTCCACCTTAATAAGCACATCTTCCCCAATTCCTCTAGGATAAGAGATATAACGATCGGTCATTTGCAAGGCAATAGTAGTAGGCTTCAATTCTCCAATCTCCAACCTCTTTAATATCGAAAGAGACATGAGATTAATACTAGCATCCAAATCACACAAGACTCTTCCAAAAGTTCGGCCTCCAATCATGCAAGCGATAACAAAACTCCTAGGGTCCTTTTGCTTCAATGGCAACTTCCGTTGTAAAACGGCACTACACTCTTCCGACAAGTTGATTGTTTCAAATTTACCAATCTTTCTCTTCCTTGACACGGTTTCCTTCAAGGACTTTGCATAGCCCGACATATCTCTCAAAGCATCGAGCAAAGGTATATTGATTTGGACCTTCTTAAACATTTCAATAAACTTGGCAAGCTTCTCATCACCTCTTGCCTTGTCAAGTCTTTGAGGATAAGGAGCCTTGGCAACCACGTCTTTAATTGGCAAAGAAGAAGAATGATTGGAAGGAATAGCTTTAGAATGTACCTCCTTGGGAACTTGAGGCTTCTACACTTAAGGAACGGGCTCCTCCACTTCCAATTCTTCATTCACAACTTCATCTTGATCCTCCAACTTTGGATAACTCTTGTAAGTAGTTTCACTCCTCAATTGAATGGCATTACATTGATTCTTTGGATTAACCTCCGTGTTGCTTGGAAATTGTCCCGCTTATGTTGAGAAGCCACTTGATTAGCCATTTGGCTCATTTGCCCATCCAACATCTTCATTTGCTTAGTCAAAGCCGTGACGGTTCCTTCTAAACTTGTGATCTTTTGCCTCGTTGCACCCATGAAAGCATTTTGATTTTGGAGAAGTTGTTGCATTATTTCTTTCATGGTCCGAGTTGTCCTCTGATGGTCCCGATACGAGTTACTGGTGTATGGGGGGGATACACCAGTTAGGATTTTAAAACTAAACTCCTGAAAAATACTTCAACCGAGTAAAAAGACTCAGTTGGAATCTCACAGCTGAGTATGCAACATCAGCTGGAAGAGTGGTGTTGTGCGGAATGTGGTGGAAATTAACAACTCGTAAAACAATTCACGCTTTTGTGCAAGTTCGATCAAAAACCAAGACAGTTGATAATGCTAAGATCAGTTTGTATGCTGGTTAGAAGGTCAGTTGAAAATGCAAGAAATAAACAAAATAAACACTAGCACACAGAGATTTACGTGGTTCGGAGAAACCTCCTACGTCCACGGGGAGTTGTGAGTCCACACAACTCTATCCAAGTTCTTCTGGACAAACCACTCAGCTTACGCGGGCTGAGCAACCGTTAAGGATAAGTTTGTGGGTACTTATCAACCTTACAATTTAGTTTTCGGGTACTAAACAACCTATTTACTCAGTTGCAGGAAGAGTAGGATCCTAAACCTTTTCAGGTGAAAGAAAATGGGGTTCCAACTAAAAGCTTGAACACGAAGTGAGCTATGATCTAATACTCTACGAACTCTCACTAAGTGATGTTCTCAAGGTTCGATCTACAGACACAAAAACTAACTAACTCTCGAACTCTCAACAAGTGATGTTCTAAGAGATTAAATTCAGTTCAGCTCGTGAAGAATATTGTTCTTTCTTTCGCTCTCTGGTTTCTTCTCGCGTGTGTGTCTTTTTTTTCGAATGAATAAAGGCCTCTATTTATAGGCGGAGAGTATCAACTAGCCGTTGGAGGAGCTGTTGATCTCTGTTCTTTGAAAGCGATGGCTTGTCTCTCATCTCTGCAGACTTTCCTGATATGGCATCTGTGCTCTTCTGCTTTCCATCTGAGATAGCCTTGTGTTGGGCCAAATGGGGTAATGACTGAACGGTCAAACCCTCACGTGACTTCCTTTTTGAAATTTAAATCTTAACAACAGACTTCCAACAAGGAGTGGTCGGTTAAGACTTTCGATCTTCAACTAACTTGTTCTTCAGCCGATGTTCTATCTGACAACTAACAGTTGAACTCTCAGCTGACTTCATCTTCAAGCTGTTGATCTTCTCGATTGAGTTCTACAACTGATGTTCTGAAACTGAACACTCAGTTGTCTTCCTTGTAGCCCATAAATAGGCACAAAAACCAAAAATTACAGCAGTTGCTTGAAAACTAACTGAGCTAAAATTGTAGCCCATACTTACTAAAGATCCTAACAAAAATCTCTCTCTTGGTAGGTGACTCCTTAGAAATGTCCACTCCATGCTCCTTGCAAACCTGCCTCGTCTCAGCTGCGATCTTCGTGCGGTTCGGGTTGCTAGAGTTTGGGAGAAGAGGAGGCCGATAAGTAACCCTCTTGGGAACTGGAACTGTGTTCAAGTCCAGGTTGGCGTCAATCATAGCCCGCCTGAATTGACTGAACATGCCCGGGTCTCCTGAGTGCAACTCGGTCAGCGTTTCCTTGAAAGTTTTCCTCGGGTCATCAGTTGCGTAAACCTTCCTATAGTAGAAGTCGTTCACGAACTCCTGCTTGAACAACTCCCGCTCTTCATTCGACTCGGTCGGCATCCACTTGTCAACATGCCTAAACCGACTCTCGACCTTGGACTTTGCTGACAACCTTTGTTGCTTCAACCGAGCTTCCGCCTTTGATTGAAGTTTGTTGATGCGGCGTCGGCTGCGGGAGGCAACGTTGCGGTCCAGGTTCTGGGACAACTTTTTCAACTCATCCTCGAACTGGTTCACCCTCCTCGCCTGGCTGGCGGCAAACTTCCTGATCCAGCTCGGGTTCATATAATCCTTCTCCTCTACATCCATAGCCTTGGCCGCTGCAATGCACTCTTCGGTTGTTATCCCATCGAGTTCAGAATCCAGCTCGGCTGCGATCTCGGCTATGGTAGGAAACTCCAAACTTCTTTGCCTGCTCCAAGTCTTTAGACATCTCAGCTCCACCGACTTCAGTTGACTTGGGAGCAGCAGACTTCCTCTTCCTCAGCTGAGATTTTGATGATTGAGCAGCTGGCACTCCTTGTTCTTGGGTCTCTTCTTCTTCCTGCGCCTCAACCTCCGTCTCCTTCTCTTCCCCCTTTTTGGCATCAGCAACAAGGCTTGCTACTGAACCATCCAGAGAGTTGAGTTTATCCTCGGTTAGTTGAACACGGTTGAAGAGTTCATCAACCGCACACTCCAGCTCAACCTTCTTCGCCAGTTCGGAGTCCTGGCACTCTTGTTCAGCCTTCTTCAAGACAGAGAGGTTGTCGATGACCTTTGTCTGAAAAGCAGCGAACTCAGCCCAACGCGACTCGAACCTGGACTCCCATTCTGCATCCTGTGTCTGTTGGGACTTGGCAAGATTTGAGTCGGCCAAGGATTTGAAGACGTTGAGCTCCGACTTCAATCCCAACAGAGTTGACTTCAACTCCGACACTTCTTGACTGGTGGAGGAGGAGAAATCATTCAGCTTGGTCTTCAGTTCAACATTCTCTTCTACCAGTTGTTGGTTCTTGACTTCTTGTGCTTCCAACGCCCTCAGTTGGTCATCTTTTTTATGCTGGAGGTTGGCAAGCAGTTTAGTCCTCAGTTGGTTGACCCTCTCAGCTACCAGCTCATAGATTTCTTCAGTTGAAGGAGCATGCTGATCAGCTGGAGGGGCTTGAGCAATCAGAGCAAGAGGCTCAGCTGTGACCATGGCTTGTCTGTTGGTCAGGTACAGCTTCAGTTCTTCTTCTTCTTCTTTCGCTGCTGCGGCAGCCGCATCCACATCCTCAAGGAAATCAGCTGATTTAACCAACATGCTGTCTAGAAAGTCGACGCACTCCTTTCCAGCTACTTCCCTGGTGTCCGTCCCTTCAGCTCGACTCTAGTCCAACCGATGACTGAGCAGTGCAATCCGGTTGTTGTAAGCCACCTCCAAGTTGGAATAGTTGAAGTAGGCTCGGATGCGGGACTCATCTGACTTCAGCCTGTCCCAGCTCTGCACCCTGATCGTATCTTCTTTGACATACCAATGGCTAAAGATCAGGTGGAACTGGTACAAGAGCTCGGTTCCCAGAGTGGCGAAGACGGGCATGTTGCGAGCCTCAGGGAACATGCCTAGCAGCTTTTGGAAGCAGTAGGCCACCCTTCTCTCGTGCTCCAGAGCAACTGCCTGAAGGTCCTCCGCTTCATTTATTGGGGAGGGGTTAAGATTATATGGCTAAGGTTCAAGAGGTTCATCGATGTTGGCCAAAGAGTCGGTCGCAACATCGGCATCGAGCTGAGAGCTCGAAATTTGGGATTCGGTTGGGAGAGCGGTTTCAATGGTTTCCTCAACATCGGCCGAAGGAGCGGTCACGATGTTGGCATCGAGCAGAGTGCTCGGAATATCTGGTTGAGAAGGGGTAGAAAGAGCAAGAGGCTCTGGGGGCGGTACGGCATTATCTCCTGCCGTGGGGGAGGTGGGAACATCTTCAAAGTCCTCAGATGAGGAGGACGCATCCGACGTCACTTCTATCTCCATTCCCTCAACCTCATCAGCTCCGGGAGCTCGAGGGGAGATCTCATAGATGGCAGCCTCAGTTGAGCGGCTCGATTCAGATGGCTCTTCAGCATGTGCCAACTCAACTGTTGCATCTTCCTCAACAGGAGCTTGCTCCTTAGCTGGCATTTCCTCCTCAGCTGGCGCAGACTTGACCTGTGCCTCTTCCTCAGCTGGAGCTTGCGCCTCAGCTGTCTCCTTAGCTGGTACATCAACTGGCTCATCAGCTGTCTCAACAGCTGGCACCTCAGTTGGTTCATCGGCTGGTTCTTCAATAACAACCTTCTTTTTGAGTTTCACCCTCAACCTTTTCTTAGGGGGCTCCTCAGCTGACTCCTTCTCCGACTCAGCTCGTCGGCGTGCAGCTTTGGACTTGACGGGGCGAGCGGCAGCTGGTTCCTCCTCAGCTGTTGACTCAGCTGTCTTTCCAGACTCCTTCTTTTCCTTAGGAGTGTAGACACTCCTGAGCACCTCCTGTGCTTTCTTGGCTGTCGGGAACAACAGCAACTTCTTCAGCGGCGTCTCCTCGCAGTCTGCCCAGACCATGTTGCGGTCCTTGGTCGTTAGCAAGATGAGGGCAGAGATCTTGCAGCCGAAGTTGAGTGTCCCCTTTACACTCAGCAGCTTCTCTCCCGACTCGGATGTCGTCTCGGTGATCTTCGACTTCTCCACCATCAACTGGTTCAAGAAATATTGGAACCAATTGATCTTGTGTTGGTGCTCCAAGGCCACCAACTGCTTCAATTTGGGTCGGCTGATGTCGCCGAATGCGCCACTGTAACCGAACACCACCTTCGACACAGCATCGAACAACAGGCGATGTTCTGGCTTCAGCTTCGTCCGTTGCATGTTGCTCCTTAATCTCTCCGGCTCGATCAGAGCATTCTGCAGAAACTCATCCGCCTGCTCGTCGGTAATATTCTCCAGGAACTCTGTGGCGGTGTGGTTGACGGGAATGATGTATCGGAGGGCATCGGAAACGTCGATGGGAAAGGTGACATGACGTATGGTCCTGGCCGGAACACCTCTTTACCGGCAGGAGACTTCCGTAGATACTCCTTCTGTAGATTCAAGGGGGGCCTTCAAGTTGACGTAAAACTCCCCCACTTGTCGCCTGAGAAGATGGGATGGGCAGAGCTTGGCCCATTCCAGGAGGCCATTCTCATGGAGAGTATTGGCGAGGGGGGCCAACACCAGCGACTCCAGATCCTCGTCGGAGAGGATTTGCTCGAAGTGTATCTTCGATACTAGCATATCGAACGATTCTTCATATGTGGTAGGGACTAGGGATGGTCCGGATGAAGCCTTTTTCTTACTTTTTGGTGCCATTTATAATCACTGCAAAGGGAATATATATAGAGGAAAGGAAAGAAGATCTTTTTGCAGAAACGAGTTAGGCAAAAACTGTGAAGATGATGAACAGTTAAATCAGATATACACGAATGAGGAAAGTAGGAGATTTCTTCCTGATTTTTCGCCTTATATAGGTCTTTGACTCAGATGAAATCGACGGCTAGGGTTAAATGGCGTGAATCCGTCAACGGCTGAGATTACGCGACTGTTGACTATCTTTGACTTGACGTTTTGATCCGAGTTCCAACCAGCACGTGAGAAGGTGTACAGTTTATCTTGTCAGCCTAGTCGCACTATAAAGTAGGCTATGGATGTTCAGCCGTACTTTACATTTAATGCGACATGATGGCTATTTTTAATGTAACTGACTAGTTCAGGAATGTTTGAATTTATTTCAAACATTCTCATTTAAGAACATATCACCTTCAGCCATAAATATTACCTGTCAGCTGATGTTGGAATCAGCTGAGTTCCCATGTTGCAGCATACCATCAGCTGACTCGAGTTCGTCTGTTCAGCTGACGTCTGATTCCTTCGTTGGCAATCTGCATCTGATCGGCATACCATCAGCTGACTCAAGTTCATCTGTTCAGCTGACGTGATGTCTTCAGTTGGCGATCCGCATCTGAGATTCCCCCTTCATCTGAGCTTCCCCCTCAGATGGATATCTATTTCTTTACTTCAGTTGACTCCTCATCTGATGGATCCAACAGTCCAAGGAGGTCACATAGCATGTTGAACCGTGCTTCAGCTAGAGGTTTGGTGAAGATATCAGCTCTCTGAATCTCAGTTGGAATCTTCTCCATGAATACATCCTTCTTCTCAATATAATCTCGGATAAAATGATGACGGATGTCGATATGCTTTTTCCGAGAGTGGTGAACAGGATTCAGAGAGATAGCAATGGCACTTGAGCTATCACAATGAATGGGAACCTGTCCAGTTGAAACTTCATAATCTCTCAGCTGTTGCTTGAGCCACAATACTTGCATGTAACAGCTTCCGGCAGCCATATACTCTGACTCGATTGTAGAAGTGGCAACACATGCTTGTTTCTTGGAGAACCATGAAACCAGCTTGCTTCCCATGAACTGACAGTGTCCAGATGTGGACTTCCTGTCCAACCGATCTCCTGCTAGATCTGCATCTGAGTTTCCGGTCAACTGAATATTGTCGTCAGTTGGATACCATAGTCCAACATTGACTGTACCCTTCAGATACTTGATGATGTTATTTGCTGCTAACATGTGTGCTTCCCTTGGTTGGACTTGGAACCGAGCACACACTCCAACCACGTAAGATATGTCTGGCCGACTTGCGGGTAGATAGAGCAAAGAGGATCTAGCGAGCTTTCCCAACTAGCATGCACTGCAGATATGTGTTGTTGAAAACACTCGGTTTGGTATGCCTCTTGCTTTTTCTTGTCTGGCAAGTCGGTTCATAGTCTTGAAGTTCAGATGGTTGAGCCTTTTGTGCCACAGCCAGCTCACATCTGAACTGCTCTTTGATAACAGGCAGGTGTCAGGAAGGATGCTGTTCCAGTCAGCGTAGTAGACATTCCCGGTTGGTGATCGATTTCCCAACAATATCACCTGCTTTGATCCGACATTTTTAACCCTGCAACCCTGTGCATCAAACTTGACAGAAAAACCATTATCACAGATTTGGCTGATGGAGAGCAAGTTATGCTTCAATCCATCAACATAAGAAACATTAGAGATTGAAACATGATTGGTTTCAAGTGTACCGTAACCTCTGGTGTAACCTTTTGAGTTGTCACCAAAGATAACTAATGGACCTTCTTTCTCCACGAAACTTCCAAGCAAATCCTTCAGATTCGTCATGTGTTTCGAGCATCCACTGTCCATCACCCACATTATTGCAGATGCTTTATTCTTCCTCAGCTATTTCTCCTGTACATGCAAAGAGAAACTCGCTTAGGTCCCCAATTTCAGTTGGGTCCTGGAAGGTTAGAACCAGTTCCCCCTGGAACTGTGCGTCGCTTTTCCCTGTATACTCGGATGGATTTATCATTCCAAATCACTTTTCCTTCATCATCAACTATAACAACACCTCGGTTATCCTTAGGTTTGTTGTTAGTAGTGATGTTTTGTTTCTTGGGAGGAGTTGGATTTCTCCCATTCTGAGCTTTCGGAGGAGAGGCTTTCCCCCTATTTTGATGGCGATTCTTATCCTGTTGAATTTGTCTGTGAGGTCGGACGCCATGTTGGAATCTTTGTGGCTGATTCTGATTCCAACTCCCTGAGTGTTGTCTGTAGCTGTTCATGCCCTGTTGGTGATTCATATTATGGCATGAATATCTCCAGTTGTTCGACCTGTTCCTCATTGGTTGACTCGGTTGGAACCTTTGGTTGAACTGATGTTGGAACCGCTGTTGATTGAGATGATTGAACCCTTGTTGGTTCTGCGGTCGGTTCCATTCTTTCTGATGTTGACTCTGAACTTGATGCAGAGGTCGGTTCTGATTCTGAGTTCTGTTGTGATTATGCCTTCGACGCCTCTGATTTCTCAAGTCGACTCGTCTGAACCGAGGACTGAGATCTGAACCAACATCCTCAAGTCGACTCGTCTGAACCGAGGACTGAGATCTTCTTCTGTTCACCTTATACTCATTTCCCTTTAAAATTGAGAACAATCTTTCAGTTCCCATTTCACCAAGGTCAGCTCGGCTCTCGTGGATATTGGTGAAAGTATCCCACTCAGCCGGTAGAGCTTGCAACACTTTGAGATTGATTTCTCTTAGTGTATATTTTCCTCTTCGGATGGACTGGATTCTTCTGAGGATGTCCATAAACCGGAGCTCTAGCTAATCAATTGTTTCATCTGTCTTCAGACAAAAGTTGTCGAAGTCTTGGTATGCATGTGAGAACTTGTTCTCCTTCGTCTCATCGCTTCCTTCACTCAGCGATGCCAGGATATCCCACATTTCTTTGGCAGTCTCATACTCTTCAATCCAAGGAAGATAATCTTGTCCAACAGTGGACATAATCGTGCTTTGAGCCCAGATATCCAATTGGCTTACCTTGGCTTCCTCTGGAGTGTAGTCTTCCGGCTGCTTCTCCACAAACTCCACAACTGTATCCCCATCGTTGGGATTTGTAGGAGTGCGAGCTATTCTTTCTTTGATGATGATCGGTCCGGAAGAGAGTACTTGTTGCATCCTATGATGCTTCGACAGTAAGATCTTCTTCATCCGTGTCCTCCAGGATGTATAATTTACTACCGAGAACATGACAACGATCTTGTCCTTGACATCCATCTGCACACAATAACAGAACAAATGTGCAAGCAAATATGCACTAGCGTGGAAAATAGATATGTTCAGTTGACCACTGAAGAAACTTTCTCGAATTCACACCTTGTGAAACAGAGTCAGTAGTCTTTTGAACCACTGCTCTGATACCACTTGATGGTCCCGATACGAGTTACTGGTGTATGGGGGTGGATACACCAGTTAGGATTTTAAAACTAAACTCCTGAAAAATACTTCAACCGAGTAAAAAGACTCAGTTGGAATCTCACAGTTGAGTATGCAACCTCAGCTGGAAGAGTAGTGCTGTGCGGAATGTGGTGGAAATTAACAACTCGTAAAACAATTCACGCTTTTGTGCAAGTTCGATCAAAAACCAAGACAGTTGATAATGCTAAGATCAGTTTGTATGCTGGTTAGAAGGTCAAATGAAAATGCAAGAAATAAACAAAATAAACACTAGCACACAGAGATTTACGTGGTTCGGAGAAACCTCCTACGTCCACAGGGAGTTGTGAGTCCACACAACTCTATCCAAGTTCTTCTGGACAAACCACTCAACTTACGCGGGCTGAGCAACCGTTAAGGATAAGTTTGCGAGTACTTATCAACCTTACAGTTTAGTTTTCGGGTACTAAACAACCTATTTACTCAGTTGCAGGAAGAGTAGGATCCTAAACCTTTTCAGGTGAAAGAAAATGGGGTTCCAACTAAAAGCTTGAACACGAAGTGAGCTATGATCTAACACTCTACGAACTCTCACTAAGTGATGTTCTCAAGGTTCGATCTACAGACACAAAAACTAACTAACTCTAGAACTCTCAACAAGTGATGTTCTAAGAGATTAAATTCAGTTCAGCTCGTGAAGAATATTGCTCTTTCTTTCGCTCTCTGGTTTCTTCTCGCGTGTGTGTCTTTTTTTTCGAATGAATAAAGGCCTCTATTTATAGGCGGAGAGTATCAACTAGCCGTTGGAGGAGCTGTTGATCTCTGTTCTTTGAAAGCGATGGCTTGTCTCTCTTCTCTGCAGACTTTCCTGATATGGCATCTGTGCTCTTCTGCTTTCCATCTGAGATAGCCTTGTGTTGGGCCAAATGGGGTAATGACTGAACGGTCAAACCCTCACGTGACTTCCTTTTTGAAATTTAAATCTTAACAACAGACTTCCAACAAGGAGTGGTCGGTTAAGACCTTCGATCTTCAACTAACTTGTTCTTCAGCCGATGTTCTATCTGGCAACTAACAGTTGAACTCTCAATTGACTTCATCTTCAAGTTGTTGATCTTCTCGGTTGAGTTCTACAACTGATGTTCTGAAACTGAACACTCAGTTGTCTTCCTTGTATCTGATCAGTTGGGTTCGAACGCTCAGATGGCTTCCTTTCATCTAATGTTCTCTTCTCTTTTACTGCTTCTCATCTGATGAACGCTCAGTTATTTTCCTTACAACTGATGTTCTGTCCGAGTGATGCCTTGTTGCCATCTTCAGCTGGAGACCTGTAAAGATAAAATCTTAACAATGCTCAAACAGCGAGCCTACCTACTAACATTAGGTTCTGGCAACATCTACTCGGTTGGGGTCAGTTGGTTTTGGAATTCATCAAAACTCTTACTAATAAATTTCCCAACATCTTCTTTGGCTCATTTATTATTCCTTGAGATACCGAGAATCCGGGTGGCGGATGAATAGCATTGTTTGGGTTAGAGTATGACAAATTTGGATTCCTATAAATATGATTATAGATTTAATTCTCCGACGGGTAACTCGAACGGTTGTAGTTGCTATAGCCTCTTTGATTCACATAATTAGCATCCTCGTAATGCATATACTCCTCACCTCCTTGTTGAACCAGTTGAGACACCATTTTCACATCCATCTTCCCCTTCCTTTTGGCCTCATAGTCTTTCTTGACCATAGTGAATTGCTCAAGGAGATCATCCTACCTATCATCGGAAATGGAAGCAACTTTTCTTGAAGAACTCCTCTCTTGTGGCCAATGACAACTATTGGCCGACATGTCCTCCAAAATCCTCACCGCTTCATCATAAGGCCAGTTAGTCAAACAACCACCGGCGGTGGCATTCACGACCTCTCTTGTATGATTGGTAAGCCCTCGATAAAAGTTTAGAATTTGTTGCTCCTTTGAAAACTCATGTTGAGAGCATCTCCTCAATATATCTTTGTATCTCTCCCAAGCTTCATAGATTGATTCATCTCCCATTTGAGAGAAATGAGAGATGTCCGATATCAACTTTTGAGCACGAGAGAGAGAAAAGTACTAAGCTAGGAATAGCCGGCACATTTGCTCCCATGAAGTGATCTCCAAATGATCTAGGGTCTTGTACCATGTTTTTGCCTTATCTCTTAAAGAGAATCCAAAGAGCCTTAGCTGAATAACATCATTGGAGACTTCTTGGATCTTGATTGTCTCGCACACATCGAAAGCACTAAGGTGTGCATCAGCATCCTCACTGACCCCACCTCCAAATTGTTCCGCTTGAACCATGTCGATCAACCCTAACTTTAGTTCAAAGTTGTTAGCGTTGCACTAAGCGCCCCACCCCCCATCTTGAAATAAATTGACTTGAGGTTCAAAAATTTGGTTGATAGAAGGCGGAGGTGGTTGATTGGCTTGCCTTGCTTGTTCCTCCATTTGCCGTCTCAATACTTGCATTTGCCGCTCCAATTCGGCCATTTGATTCGGCCCTTGATTAGCCATTAGACCTTTTCTTCTTTCCCGACTTGCTCTCTTGTGAGTTACCTCAATTTCCAAGTCTAAAGAAATGATTTCGTCTCCCTTTCACCTTGTGATCATGCACTAACTCACCTACAAAAGCAATCCAATACCAAGATAAGAATTAAAGGAAACGAAAATAGAAAAAATAATGTTTGAACTAGTAATCTTGGAGCAAAAATTATTAACACTAAAAGTTCTAAATAGTCCCCGGCAACGACGCCAAAAAGTGATCAATAAATTACTTAGCAATTATATCCGCACTTTAAACGGGTAATTGTAGCAAATAGCAAACGAGTATCGTATCCTCAAGGACCATTTGACCTAACTTATGTAGAAATGAAATTTATGCCTTTCCTACTATTCAAACTCTAATTTCAACATGATTTTTGATTGAGTTAAACATTTAAGTAGAAAATCAAAGCAAATAAAGCAATCACAAGTAATTAAGCAAGTAATAAATGATCAAAGATTCAAAAATGAGAAAAAAGTTGGTTCTAGGGACTTGATTTGATTCTAGATGGCATGGCATTGACTTCCTAATTCACATAATCATATTTAATCATCTAAATGATGAGCATTCACGAAGCTAATCACTACCCTCTCTCGAAATATAGCAAAAGCGGATCAAACTATCGACTCTCTCTGCTAAGACTCAAGACGATAATTCGACTCCAAACGGCACAAAATTTAAGCTCCCATGCATGCATTCATCACTTACTAGGTCTCAAAACCATGCATGCTATAACAATTTGATTTCCATGAATGCAAAATCCTATTAAGAAATTCCATAAACACTTGGCATGCAAGAAAAATGATCAATAATTCTCACATGAAAATAAGATCCAAATCCATAATCAAATAGATGGAGGCAAATAGAATTAAAAAGCTAATATCAAATCCACCATTGAATCATCTCAAATCCCCACAACCAACAAAAGGAAATTAGCTAGACATCAATGAAGAAATAGCACAAGAAATGAGAATTAAATGCATAATTAGAGATACTAAGAACCCAAATGGAGAAATCTTCAAATAAATCTTCAAATCCAACCTTGAATTGTAATACAATGATTAAAAACTAAATCAAACCCTAAAAGGAAACTTTGGGAAGAAAAAATTAAGCTATGGTATGAGTTATCTCGTTTTTTGGGGCTAAGATCCCTTTATATAGGGTACAACAAGTGCTAAAGCATGTTAAAAACGTAAAGAGGGCAAAATAGAAAGTTTTGGTACGAAATGTGCTAACCGGTGGTCCAGCCGTGCTAACCGGCGGTCCAGCCGTGCTAACCGGCTAACTGACGGTCCAGCTCTAGGGCACCGGTTAGCATTAACAAAGGATAAAATTCCAGAAACTTTTGGCGGTTTAAAAGTGTTAACCGACGGTCTAGCCCTGAACCGCTGGTTAGCTGCAGGTTAGCTCATTTTGAGCGTCGGTTAGCTCTCCAACTTCCTTTCGTCCGATTTCTTCACTTCTTCATCCTAACTCTTTGATTCCGCTCTTCCTTGAACATCCATTCTAGCTTAGAAATCCTTCTTTCACCTACACACAAGCAAAAACTCCACCAAACGTGATACAATTCCAAAATAGATAAATTCATATCAAACAAATCACAAATTTGGCAAAAGTTAAGCAAAATGCGATAGTAAACACGTTTAGTTTCTACGAAAATGAGTGTTTATAAGAGTGTACGTGTGTGAATGAATTATGTAATTATATTGTGATTTGAGAATGAGACCCATGTGTAATGTGATTTGAGATTGAGTTTGGTAATTTTCATTTGTATAATTAGGATCACGTTTAATGCGAACATTCCAAAAATAAAATCCAACCACATTAATGGTGGACGGAGGGAATACATACATGATAGTAGTTTCAGAGTAGTAATGTGATCATATACGCCTAATGTGTATATATGATTAAATACACACATCTCTTATTACAAAGGAAGATACAAATTAAAGCAATTCGATCATAATAGATTAATAAGTACTCTATATCATTTTTTGACACATACGTACGAGGTGATCAATTGATCATCTCAACTCTTGAATTCCTAAAAAACATTGTGATCTACTACTCTACTCACTCTTCCACCACATTAGTCTTCCATTTGGTTGAAGGCGCTCTAATGAGGGGCTTAACTTTCTCCACCGCCATAATAATCCCCCAAAACAACAATCTATACACAACCGCCATCCCAATAATCACACCCAAATCCATCCATTTCGAACGACCCGTTTCCATCTGCCAAACCCGCCCCAGAATCTCCGCCCCGCTTATCTGCCCGGACTGCCCGTCGGGCAGCGTCAGCCCCTCGAATTCGTTCTTGTAGAAACCCTCGTTGGCGTAGCTCTGGAATGAGATGTAGTACACCGGATACTTCCACACGGCCTTCGGAAGGTCGCCGGGCAACCGGAAAAAGCCGTCGTTGAGGATCATGAGGCCTTGGACTCCGGCTCCGGCAATGATTCCGATGAGGAAGTCCGGCACGACGGCGGCCACCACCATCATGAGGCTCTCCACCAGCAGCATGCAGCTGAAGAGCAGCAGCGCGAAGTAGGCGAAGTGGTCGGCGCTTCTCTGGAGGCCGATGAGGTAGTACGCGATTGCTCCGGGGATAATCGACACCAAGAATAGGTACGGCACGGAGGATATGGTGTTTCCGGCCACGAACGCCGCCACGCTGTAGTGCCCGTTCAGCCGCTCGCGCGTGAATATCTGAACCAATCGGATTAATTAGTTTTATTGAAATTAATATATAATTAAGATTGAATTATTTACACACGTGTAAAAGTTGAAGTGATAATTGGAGTTAATTACTTTCATGTCCTCCACAAAAGAAGGGAAGCCTCCAATTGCCATAAAGGTCATGAAGGATGAAACGAAAACCAGCACCGAAGCCCTAGCCTGTCAAAATTATGAGAGAAAATTAATTATGAACCAAGTTGATTTTATCAATTCTATTAAGTGATGTTTTTTCTTAGAATAAATTGATGTTATTAATTAGGTACATGAACACAATAGATATCTAATCAATGGGACTAGAGAACAAATTAGAGAGATGACCTATTTGTGGTGTTTGCTCGTGTCGAAGGCTCAAACTCAATAAATTTCACAAAAAATTGTGTAAAGACTATCTAAAAATTAAAAATTGATATGATTGGTCAAATATTAGATTCAATATATCTCTCTTGTTCTTTTTTAAATTCAATATCTACTACCTCCGATCTTGAAATAAGTTTCTAAGAAGAAGTGACACAAGAATTATTGAAAACGTTCTTGGGAGTGGAAAAAAAATAAGAGTATTGTGGGTGTGATAAAAATAGATAGGAAACTATTTGGAAAAGAAAAAATAGAAAGTTATTTAGGGACGGAGGTAGTATTTAAGTACACTTATCAGCTTCTAGACTGCCACAAATAGCCAGGTATAAAAGCTTAAGACAGCTTAATTAATTTATCAATACATAAATATTTTACTTTTCTTTCTTTAAATTAATGAATATGAATATTTTTCTTTTTCTTCATTTGAATTTCACAAAGTATACTCGTATTAATTAAAAAACGTACGTACCTCCCTTTAAAAAAGAGTAAAAAAAAACGTACCTGAATTGAATTATAAGTTGTGCCAATATCATAAAACACAGTTCCGACGCATAAGCACAAAGCAATATAAATTCCAAAACGAAACCAATAATAGCTGACGTCACGAAACATGTTTAAAGATGATCTTCGTGTTAGAACTACACATTGACTTATCAATCCTGCACTTGGCCTCCCTTTCCTCTCCACCCATCCATTTTTCTACAAACAATTAATAACAATAAATCAAGCATTAATTCAATACTTGTTAAATTTAATTGAAACAAAAAATATAATTATGTTAACTAAATAATTAAAAATATATACAGAATCTTATCTTACGTACAAGAAAAATAAAATCTTATCATAAAAAAATCAAATTCACATGAACCTTATTACTTATTATCTATCGATACAAATGGTATTATTGGCAATTTTGCTAGTAAAGCTAGAAGAAGTCATTTCGTGTGATTAATAATTTCTTTTTATATGTATTGCATTTTTATGTTGGTAGCTTGAGCCACGAGACCCATTTTTATTGCTTCGCTCCGGCTTCATTTTTGTCCGAACCAGTCCAAGTGGGTCCAAGTGGGATATATCATATAGTACGATGATAATTACCTGTAGATTTAGATGATCCACAAATTGTTTAAGATGTCGGAAAGTATCTGACGAGTCGTACGCCTTAACCAAAATATTAATAGCATCCTTTGCAGTATTACTTCTTTTCTCGTCAAATCCTTGTTCAATATCCTACATGCATATATATATATATATCCATTAATTTATTCGTATTAACAATAATCATAATTAATGTCTTAGTTAATTAAATCCGTTCTCACCAAATCAAAGTCCTGATTGATCGTTCTCAGATAGTGATCACAAGGGTTCCTCTTCGGTGGACAAACAAATCCATTTCTTTCAAAAAACTGTCACAAAAACATATGCACAGTTAATATAATAATATAATGGGATTAAATAAACTATGTGATCAAATAAATCAGTTACCTCATTCGCTGCTGAAGTTGAGCCAAAATAGACTGTGTGACCACTTGAGAGAAGGCAAAGATTATGGAAAAGCTCAAAAACTTCAGTACTAGGCTGATGAATAGATGCAACAACACTTATCCTCTCATGCTGGGCAAGTTTGACGATCCGTTTCATCACATGATACGAGGCCGCGCTGTCGAGGCCGCTCGTCGGCTCGTCGAGGAACAGCAGCTTCGGCCGTCTCAGGATTTCTATGCAGATGCTAACTCTTCTCTTCTGCCCACCACTGAGCCCTCTCACATGCCACCCTCCGATCCTCGTATCTACTGCGTCGCTCAGTCCCATCTCTCTGATGGTATCCTCAGCTCTGTCCCTCTTCTCAGATTCCGACATGGAATCTGGAAGCTGGAGCAGAGCTGAGTAGTAAACCGCTTCTCTCACTGTAAGTGTGCTCACTAGGGCATCGTCTTGGGATACGTACGCCTTCAAAAGCAACAAATCGGTGAAATGTCCATAATAAAATAAAGGGAATTGTAGGATAATACTCGCTCCAATCTATTAAAATTGTCATGTTATTATTCAGCATGGAAATGAAGAATAAGGAAAGGATCAATGTGATTATTTCCTTATATAGGTTATATATTTTCATCTTCAAAATAAGAAAAGTTTTAATTCTTCAAAAGTGATTTCTATCTTCTTAGAGGGTGTTTGGTTGAGCTTTTAATCTTCTTAAAATAGTTTATAAGCTACTCACTATTAAAGATTTAAGTGCTTACGTAGTTTTAGGTAGCTTTTAAGCTCACTAAATATTCAATTAATCTCCGGGTCGAATAATAACATGACAATGTCAATGAGATTTATATTTATTTTTTATATTTGGTAATTTGTGTTTCCGCTTACAGAAGTGCCAAAGGCCAATTGTTGCTTATGGCCGTTGACGAGGATTTCTCCCTTTTGTGTGGTGCTGGAATCGAGTCTTCCTGTATCAATATCAAATCAAATTGTTAAGAAACAACACGCGCACATAATTAATTTGATCGTGTATAATTAATATATATATATATATAAGTGCTCACCTGCTAAGGCATCGAGGAGAGTGGACTTGCCGCTGCCGGAAGGGCCCATGATGGCCAGAACCTCGGCGGGCTGGACATAGCCGGTGAGGCCGCGGAGGATGGGCCGCCGCCCCACCGCCTTGTCCACCACCGTCACCCAGAGGTCCTGCCAAGTCAAGTGAATATTTTCTGGATAAGATTTTGATGAAAGAGATCCTAATTTATTCAAAAATGGTATTGGAGATGATGTTTCAAAGGGGCCAGGGCTACTCTCTATTGTACTCTCCATTTTTCTTTCTGCCTTAGTTTGTGTGTAATAAGTGTTCAATTTGTTGCTTGTTTTGGACCTATATATACTTCTAGATGATATATTTAACAGAAAAATATGTTAGAAAAGGTACATAGTTTAATAAAAATTAAAAGGCTAATTTTAAACATAACTCCATTTTCACTCCTTGTAACCCTTTCTTTAAAAAAATAATAAATTTAATCATGAATATAATATTATACCCCATAACCCCAAATTTATATGATTCTACAAAAACCTAAAAAAGAAAAAAAAAATCACAGCTCCATATTGCAGTTACAGATCTGACAAGCATAAAGAGCATCTAATTGATGATAGCACGGGAAGAATGTGGGTTATTTATTGTCACACCCCAACTCCCGAGGTGCGACTTAGGACACTAACACTACTAACCATCCATCAACTCAACTCAAATAAGGAAATCATGCTCGGAAAACAAGTGAATATTGACTGAAAGCGATTAACAAATAAGAACATGCTTCCAAGTCACAATGAAAATATCAAACAAGCATGGGTGATTTACATAACAATCCGAAACGGCATAAGAATATCAACTTCTCAAAAACATGAACCAACAAAAACCTTAAATTGTAACGAGCATAATGCTCTCAATCAACAGAGTAATAAGTATGGTTCAACAAATATTAACAAACATGGTTTATCAAAACATAGCAGCAGAGACCTCAACTCCATCCCAACAATCACATGTATGAAGACATGCAATTGCTAGTCCAACTTCCGACTCAAAAGAAACACACCACCAAGCTGTCCACGCCATCCACATCCTGCTAACCTGCACGTTTAGAAATACATGCAGGGCTGAGTACTTCGTACTCAGTGAACACATACCGAAAACATTTGAAAACTTGCTCTTAGAGCTATATCAATTGAACTTGCCTTGCCGAAGCATCACAAGTATTAATACAATGAAAACAGTTTTACTTGTGAATGCAAAAACATTTTACTTTCTTGAAACGCCAGCGCTGACAAACATATTATATACTCAAGCAGTATGTATCATCTACCACATATCGCATTCTTTGTGCCAAGAAGTAGGCCTCCTTCTCGAATAATGTGACCGGCCCAACTGAAGCAAGGCTCACAGTCACCTCAAATAATCATCTAATATTTCTCGACTCAAAATACGGCGTTGTTTCCAAAATATGTCGTCTTTTCTCAACTTCATATACGTATACAAGTACATACTATTATTTATTCTATTATTATAATGTCTCTTTTCTTTATTCTCAATTAAACTCTTATTTTAATAAAACTCGTTTTCTATTTATTACTCGACTTTTAGAACTTCATCTCATTCCTTTTATTTTATGAAAACTCGACTCTAACTCCAAATCACGACTCAATTCTTAAATTAATCAAAACTCAATAACTTAATTTAATACACAAAACTTAATAACCTCGTTGATTTATTTCAAATTAAATCGATTTGAAAAACAAACTCGATTAAATACTCAAGCATCATTAATTATTAAATACTCAAAATAATATTCATAAACGAACATTTAAATACTCAAAATAATATTCATAAAGGAACACTTAAATACTCATCATTTAATAGACTCGATTCTTAATTCAAAAACAAGTCTTATAAATTTTCTTCTCGTTTCTCTAATTCTTCTCATTCAATTTAATAATCAACTATTAAACTACTTTAACTCAATTTCATTATTTTAATGAATAACATTTACTCGATTCTATACTCATAAGCTTCTCTTACTCGACTTATCTCCTCATAAATTATTATTTGATTATCTAAGCTCGACTCGATTTATTACTCTTATATTTTATTATTTCTTATTCAATTAAGAAATTCCTCTTATATTGATTAACTCTAACTTTATTATTTTTATTTCAAATTCCTCAAATAATTTATCATCAAATGAGTAAACGAACTTGACTCGATTAAACTTCTCACTAAGTTTCTTATGCTCGACTCCTGTAATCTTTTCTCTTTTAGAAGAGAATTTATTTAATTTAAAATTTAACTATTATTATTATTATTTCTCATTTTTTTACGTTCAATTGAACGACTCGACCTCGTCTACTCGACTCAAAATTTACACTCGACTTCTAACTCCATTTCCTAACTCCAACCCCTCTTTATTCCTCATTTATTATTTCCTCTAATTATTTAACTCAATTAACTCTTCCTCTTAAACTCTTATTATTTAGTAAAGAAATTACTTTCCTTTATTTTTCTCAATTTAATTTTCTATTTAATTTTATTCTCAAAGACTTTTGGTTATTTAATTAATTAATTTTAATGGTATTCAAATCTTCATGTTTTACACCAAGAACACCTAGAACATACACTAATCTTCAAAAATTCATATCCCTCGATTTTTATGTCTTTTATGCCTAAAATTCTATTTTCTTCATTTCTCAAATTCTCCTTAAACATCTAATACTCTAAATTAAACATAGACACATACAAATCATCCATAACATCAGAATCATTCAAAATCATCAAAATTTATTTTTCCTTCTATAAACTCATTTAGTTCGATTTTTCTCATAAAAATAACATAATAAATTAAATCTTCATAACTCATAATCATCTCATGCTCCTATCATCATCATAACATCAAGAAATAAATCAAAATAATCTCCTCTCCAAGCCTTGAAAACTCATGGCAATCACATAGAATTAGGGCATGGATTTTTCTCAAATTCTTCATGCATAAATCCCATTCTAAACACATTTATAAACACATATAAAGTATTAAAACATCAAGAAATTATGAAAATCAATTTTTCTCCTCTTCTTCCCCTAGTCTCGGTTTTCAACATATTATAGGGGTTTTTATTTTTCTTTTCTCTTTTAAATTCTTAGATTAATTTCCTAAGCTCGATTTTCCTAACGATTTCCTCACTCGAATCTCACCTTGAATCCCTAGTTTGCCTATGCGTAAAATAAATATCATGTATGCATGGTTCTTTTCTTTAGAGATTAGGGATTACAAATATACAATTAATCAAATAGAAACCTACTTTAGAAATTTAAATTGAAGCTTCCTCTCTTGATTCTCCTTGTGTCACAGCCCCAAATTTCGAGGTGCGGCAAAGTCGGGGTGCGACTAGGGATTGGACTAAAGAAGCGGGGAAGAATGGAGAATAAATGGATAAACAGACATTCATAACAGAAAATACTATGAACTGGACTTTATTGAAATAAAGAGAGTCGACCTTGAAGGATCGTTCGACAAAGTAGTTCTCAAAAAGGAACTAAGTTCGTTGTACGGGACTTAGACAAAAGGATATACAATAACTCAAAAAGAAGAGTTTGGCAGCGGAAAGCGTAAAGCTTGACATACAGTTCTTCATTCTAATTACACCTCTCCACCGCTCCCGTCGCTCAACCTGCACATTTATAAAACATATGCAGGGCTAAGTATAATCATACTTAGTGGGCACGTTGCCGAAAACATATCATAAGTATAGATTAATCAGGCATCTTATAAATAGCGCATCGGGGTTTTTCATCAAATACCCGTGCCTATTAAACATTTTCTTTCACTTTTCACAATATAGCTTGCAAGCATTTTTCTGACAGATGTTACGTTCGATTTGCCCAACATTCCTCACCGTGGCTGGCTACCCCTCAACAGGGTACCACACACACCGGCTATCGTGTACACAAACTCTGGAAAGTCCCCCTTGTATACTAACTCAGAGTACGATCGATTTAGTTAGCCCCATTGTATCTAACTCATAATTTATGGAAAGCATTCGACTAACTCAGAATGGCACAAATGAACTCACATAAAACAAATATTTTCATGCCTTGATAATCACTTTAAAACACAATTATCAAAGCTGTAAATAAAGATTTTCGAGCATCGCTCATTTTATTTCGTATATAGAAAAGCCCACCTTACTGATTACAAAACTATTATAGCTTCCATCTTTTGTCTTCCGTCCTATCCTTGGTGCTGACTTCCTAATTTTATCGTAAATAAACAAAATTTAAAACTCGATTGTAACGATAAAAGAAATAGGAAATCGAAATCGGTTTTAGTCTTTTAGGCCTTTGCACTTTACTACTTTCTTTTGATTTAACGAATAAACGAGACTCGATCAATTCTCATTTATAAACTGACTCGGCTCATTACTCGACACTTAGGTCAGTAGATAAATGGAAGTTGATAGCTTATAATGACTTAAAAGTTCAAAAGGAACGAAGTTGAAAAGGATTCAACTTAAGAAATTAGGTTTACTTAAGTTTCTGCACAAAGCAGAGGTTCTGGAGTTCATACAGAACAGGTTACTTAGAAACAGGGGATGTGCTCTGTATCAAAAGAAAGCCACGGGTGTCTAGTTTACTCTCCAATTTACGGATCTCGATTTCGTTAAGAGAGCTAAAAGTTATGACAGTTTCCGTACAAGGTCGCAAAACAGCCCGCGCGAAACCCTAATGCTCGATAAAACTCGACGCACGATTCCCTAGGTTCGATTAATGCTATTCCACTTTTATTCTTACGAAATTTCCATCTTAAGTCAGTCAATACGCAATATCCTTTATGACAAATTCCTTCATATCTCTTGATTACAAACTCGACGTATAATTCCTCGTCTTTCAACTAATCCAATTACTAAACCAATTCAATTCCAAATTCAAATTCAATTTCTATTTCAACTTCTTGTTTATAAACTATATCTTATATCATCTCGGATGGAAATATCGTCAACTACAAACTTGTTCATTAAACGACAACAATCATTAATATCAAATTGGTTTTCCTTATTCGACTTTTCTATCGGCATTTAATCTCGTTTCTTCGTCTCTTATTAAAATTCCAATCTTCTTAAAATTCGTTCAAATTTTCCGGTTACGATCATTAACTGACAAGATTAACATATATTCGAATCATAGACCTAAATCATTATTCATTCTCGACTTATTGACGATTCCTCGTCTCTTAGCAAAAATTCGACATTCTCCGATTTCGCTCAAACTTTACAATATCGATCATCATCTATCTAGAATCATTAATACGTAAACCATATACTCAAATCATTAACGAATTTCAACTTATCGATGAGTTTTCGTCTCTTACGATTTTCATTTTATTTTTAGAAAAATTCCAAATAATTATATAGTCATCCTCAAACATACTACATCCTATTTCTATTATCATAACATGCAAATCATAACATATACTACACCAAAACATTACTTCTTCATCTCTTACATTTCTATTTTTATTTTTAGAAAATTACCAATTAATTCATGTAATCATCTACATCATATAGAACACTAATCCATCAATCAATCCTCAAGAAAATCGAACTACATCAAACCCCTAATTCCTCTATAAATTTCGGTATTAACAATAATATTAGGAGGGATGATTTCTTCATGATTTCAATCCATAAAACCAATCCTAAACATACTATATCATATATTAAACATAGATTCATCATCCTACTTCATTTCCAAAATTTCGAAAAAAATAAAGGTTGATGGAAAGAGTTTTTGTTCGGTTCAATACGTAGAGGAAGTTCCTACCTTGTCGAATATGAACTCGGATCTAAGATCGATCAGTAGATGAGAGACTTGTGGAGCTTTGAAAAGCTTGAAGGATGTCTTTCAATGGAAGAAAGTGAGAGAGAAGAATGAGAAAGAGATTGGAGGTAGTGATGAGAGAGAAAGGAGGATGACTAGGTTAGTTACTATTACATAAAGTGAAGAAATATCTAACTTAAGGTGATGACTCATGTATGGCGGTTTGTTTGTGATTTTTAAGCCGGAAATATCTCGTTTACGGGTCTAAAACGACGTTATAAAAATCGAGAAATAATTTCTTAGATGGTTACGCTTTCGACGAAATCTAATTCGCCCGTTAGATTAGAAATAAATCACATACTCGGAAAGCATATTTCGTTTTTCAAAATCCGATAAAAAGTCGGGATAAGACAGTCCAAGATTCGCCCAGAAAAATCATAAAAACTGACTTTCTCCGGTGAACTCGTATCGAAGAAAAAGTGAATGTAAAGTCTGACGGTTTTTCGATCTGAGTTTTCGGACGAAAATTTTATCGGACACGAAAACCCTAATACAGTAGTCGTTCGACCGACTTTTGGAATTTATTTTTCAGAAACGGATTTCACCGTTAGTCTTAGAATCAAAAATCCTTAACTTAGGCGTGCAAAGCCTTAATTAATAATTAAATTTTATTTTTCTTGGAACCAAATTGAAGGGGGATTAGGGCTCAAAATCTTGGCTTGAAATTTTCCATGATAGAATCCACCTTAAACCTCAAGAAAAATGAAACAATAATTAATCATCTCCTCAAGGGCATGTATGCCAAAATTAAGAGGAAATTAAGAGATGATTTTATTTGAAATAAATCTCAAGATTTGAAGGATTATTACCTCATCAAGTAGAGTTAGAAAAATTAGAGAGGGTGTTGATAATTTTCTTTGAAGCTTGGAAGCTTAGAAGGTTAATGATTGAAGCTTCAATGGAGATTCTCTTCAACTATGTGCTTATGTGTGTGTTACGGTGGAGAGGGAAGAGATGGGGAGAGATTTTTCTTTTCTTGTCTTGCTTGGTAAGACACGTGAGGGAGAGAGTTGTGAGAAATAGATATGATGATTGGAAGATGAATGTATGTAGCAAGCTTCTCAAATAAGCTATTGACTAATTTTAAAGAATATCATTATTGTTATTCCTTGCAAGGTTGAAAATAGTGATTTTAAGAGAGAAAATTAGGAGAGAGAGAGAGAGATAGGTCGGTGGAGAGATAAGGGAGGAGAGAGATATTTTCTCACAGGTATAATTTTATCCGAGTGAAAAAGTTTTTCAGTACAATATACCCGTATTATTTCATTTATGCTAAAAATGACTCTAATCTCTCCTCGTCTCGATTCCGACACTAAGAACATCTCAAACCTATCTCATGTCTCACAAAATAATTCAAGGATTCCGAATACCAAATTTTTTTTTTAGGTCCAAATTCCAAGTAACGAAGAAAACCTAAAAATTGCTCGACTAATTTATCCGTTAAGGACTAAACTCTTGAAATTCTCTAATGTGATCTCGGATGAGCTTCTAAATTATCTCAAGGGTCTTAGAATTAATTCTAGATTCAAGAGACACTAATTAGGTCAAATTCTAAGTTTGTCGGTGAATAGCGTTTTCTCGGTTCGCGTTACTATTCACTAAAAAATAAAAGTTCTTGGATTTCTCTGAAAATCATACTCATGCTCAAACTCATATAGATATGCTCAATCAATGCATCACATGCTCAATTCGAATAATCAAAATACATAAACTCACGTTAAAGCACACAAGGACATTTTAATCATTTCAAGAAAATATCTTATCTTGAAGAATTTTCATCACTCAAAATTCATTAATTAAGCTCATAAACTCATTTAGGGCATACTTAAGGGCTTATAAAAGTTCGGGGTATTACATTTATTTGGGATGAAGCGCCATTTTTTGGTTATCTATTGTTATTGTTCATGTGAAGGAGAGGTGCTTGGAAAATGTCATAACGAGATTGTTGGATGATCCACACATCCTCACCGGCGGCAGCAACGATCTGCCGGAGCACTTGGTCAACCA
This sequence comes from Schizonepeta tenuifolia, assembly GCA_029490685.1. Classification (NCBI taxonomy): domain Eukaryota; kingdom Viridiplantae; phylum Streptophyta; class Magnoliopsida; order Lamiales; family Lamiaceae; genus Schizonepeta; species Schizonepeta tenuifolia. The sequence goes on along the minus strand of CM055958.1, from coordinate 20,633,051 downwards.
TTACACAAAATTCCTTGTCACAACCTTTATTTATATTTACTAATTTGATTGTATGATTGAAAGGGTGAATACAGTTGTTAGCAATCGAACACATGTCAAAAGTGAAGCCTTCAATATGAATGCAATGTTATATTTCTAAAAAAAAAAATTAATCACAAATTCCACATGTTATTTCGTGGAATTCACAAATAATGGAACTCCTCCTTACTTTTAATATGATTTGATTTTACGAAAGAATGATTCCACTATATTCAAGGAGATTACAATCTTAGCACCAGCTGGAGAGGTTTCTGTGCAGAAAGAGGCTATGAATTTTCTTTTTAAAATCATAAATCGGGGGTTATAGGCTATAGGGTATAATAGTATATTCTTAATTGGTATTTATTATTTTTTTTAAACAATGGGCTACAAATAGAGAAAAGGGGGCTATATTTAAAATTGCCCTTAAAATTAGAGGCAAATGGTGATATGTCATTACCCTATATGGTAATAACAAATTTTGTCAAAAGTACACTTTTGACAAAATTTGGGTAAAATTGTACCCAATTTGACAGAAATACCCTTATAGGGTAGTGGGTGAGTGTACGGTTATTATTCAAAATAGATTTACAGAACTTCTCTCTCTCTTCCCTCTCATTCTCTCTCTCCCCCGTTTTCTCTCTCTCTGCGACGATACATCTCCCCTTCAAACCCTACCGCCGCCGTCAACCACACCACCACACTCCTCCATCACACCGCCACACTCCTCCATCTAAATGGCGCCGCGAAGAAGAAGCAGAGCGAAGAAGCAGCAGAGCAGAGCAGACGCCACCGGAGACGCGCGAAGAAGAAGGTGAAAAAACATTGCCGCCGCGGGCAGAGGAAGAAACACAGCCGTCGCCGCCGCGAGAAGAGGAAGAAGACCAGGCTACGCTGCCGGACGAGGAGGATGAAGCCGAGGAAGAAGATGCTTTCGAGCATTTGCCGGTAAGATTTCCAGATCTGAAATTTACGGTGGTTGCATGTTTGATTGTCACTTGATTTCTCCGATTTCGCGGGTTTATTATGTTTTGAATATCAATTTCGTACCTAATTTGTTGAGTAGAATGGAAATTAGGGTACGATTTGCAGATCTGTGATTTTGGGGGAAAACTCTACTGGTACACCGGGTACGATTTGTGAAATACGTACTGGTAATACCAAATATGTCATTACTGGAATTGAGGATAGCTTCTTGTTGAATAGCTGAGATTGTTTATACATGATGTATTTTGCATTCTGATCATTTGAATATGCCCTTGTTTGGTTAAAATTGGTACGATTTTCCCAAATACGTACCAATAAAACTAGTATGTTTCTAGTACACTCGGTACACATTTTGAAAAACGTACCGAGTGTACCAGTTTTTTTATTGTAATATAGGTAAGAATTTACAAAAGCGTACCTACTATACAGGTACACTTGGTACGATTTGATAGTGTGTCATTCTGCAATTGGTAAACTGAGTACGATTTTGTAAAAGCGTACTAGGTGTACCAGCGTAGAATTGGTACACTCGGTACGATTTTATCAATTCGTACCAGGTGTACCATGTTGTGTGAGTACACTGGGTACGATTTTGTAAAAATGTACCGGGTTTTACCAAGCAGATTATGACTAAACAGTGAATATGTGTTTGTTATTGAATTTTTTTTTTCTTATTGCAGAGCCGATGGAAATAGAAGAGGCTCAAGCTTGAAGGTTTGAAAAACATGACAATGACTCACGGTTATGAGTCCCTTGTTTATGACATCAGAGCATGCCTCAACGCAAGTGACACCGGAGTGCATGAATTTCGATGTACTCAATGAAGGGAATGAAGGCAATTGAATGAACAGTGCATTTGTGTTAAATATTTTGTGCATGATGGATAGTATTTTGTAAATCCATAACTATTATCATATGCTAGGGATTAACTATGTATATTTTTGAATGTCAATTCTGGTACGCTCAATACGCAAAAGTAATTTCTTTACAGTTTTTCTAGTACGCAAAGTAAGCAATTATACAAAACGTACCAAGATTTACTCGAACAATTGGTACGCATTGAGTAATGCGTACCCGGCGTACCAAGTTCTGATAAGCAAACTTGGTACGAAATTGTAAATGCGTACCAGGTTTACCGCATCCGAACTTGGTAGTCCGGTACATTTTTTGTCCAATTCATAACAGTTTTCCTAGTACGCAAGGTAATCAATTAAACAAAACGTACCAAGATTTACTTAAAAAAGTACAAACACTACACAGCTAATATTTGACACAATATTGATTAAAACGTCAAAAATTTCAAACGAAAAAACATGACAAACCCTACACAGCTAATAGAATTAAATAAATATCCACTTATCAAACAAATCTATGTGGATCTTGACATGTTTGGCGAGTATGACCCGCAACACCACAAATACCACATTTCTTCGTTTTGCGGGTTCTCGTTTTGATGCTTGGTTGGTTGCTACTCCTTTCTTCTTCTGGATTAATCAAGCGGCGTCTTAGAGGACATGTACTCATATAATGACCTTTCTCATGACACCACAAACAACCCCGACTGCGTTTGGTATGAGATCCAGTTGGAATCCTCTTTGTACGCGGTCGTCCAGCTTGCTTAGGTTCCTTAGGTGTAAGAACAATCCTTGAAGCAACATGTGGTGGCACAATCCATGAATCTTTATCCGGAATAGGCATCACATCATCGGCATAAATCTCACGCCACGTCGCAGTAGAATAATATTCATGAACATATGACAGTGGGGATTCCTTCTTAAACCTAAAAATGTGTAAAAAAATAAAATCTTCACCGAAGGAAAACATGGTACGTATATATAAAAATGTACCAGGTGTACCAAGTTCTGATAAGCAAACTTGGTACGAAATTGTAATTTCGTACCAAGTTTGTTCATCAGAACTTGGTACGCCGGTACGTTTTTCACAAACGTACCGGCGTACCAAGTTCTGATGAACAAACTTGGTACGAAATTACAATTTCGTACCAAGTGTACCCCATCGTAACTTAATGTCCAGGTACGCATTGATCAAAGCGTACCTGCATACCAAGTTACATGAGGTACACTTGGTACGCATTTACAATTACATACCAGGTATACTAAGAAGTTTTGGCAAAATAGGTATGAATATGTAATTAATACCAACAAATAAAAACTTCAACCTCACCTAATTGCTGCAGTAGCGTGAGAGCAAGGTATTAAATCCAGATCCTATGCCCGACACGAACACTTTCTGGAAGCAACATCAACAACATTGCTTTTTAATCCACTAAAGAAGAAGGCCTTACCTGCACCGAGTAAATTTGGTAGGCATTAGTAAATGCGTACTGCATACCCAGTAAACTTGGTACGAATTAATAACTACGTACTGTGTACCAAGTACACTTGGTACGTAATGATAAATATGTACTGCGTACCAATAAAACAAATTAAGGTACGCGGTGCGTTTTTATCAATACGTACTGCGTACCAGGTAAACTTGGTACTCACAGTACGAAATTAAGAAAAACGTACCAAGCCTGCAACCAGAAAATACAATCGCCGGAATTTACCTCCATAGCTTAAAATCGCAACCAATAATCGCCGAAAAATTACAAATCAACCAACGTAACACTTGCTAAACAAAAATAATAGAATAAAACAAAGCAAAATCGCATAAAAATTTGCAGGCGGAGATGACGAACAAAAGCACAAAATCACAACAAATTGTTGTAAAATCACAACAAAAGCAACTACACGACGGAGATGACGAACAAGCCGGCGACAACAAAATCAAAAGCCACGTCGACGACGAACATCTCTCGGCGACGATGATGGAGGAAAAAGCTACAAACTATGGCGACGGCGACGGCGATGGCGAGGACGACGACAACGGCGATGGCGACGATGATGACGGAACGAAATGAACAAAGTCGACGACGTTGAGCGGAGAACAATCAGCAGAAACGAAAAACTTGAAGAAGAAGAAAACTGAAAAAAAAAACGATAGAGAGAGAGAGAGACGTGAGCTAGGGGAATAAGAGAGAGAAAAATGAGAGAGAAAAATAAAGTAGAAAAGTAGGAGAGAGAATGTGTTAGAATGGAATAAGGTATAAATTATAAGGGTATAAATGTCCAAAAAGTAAACATATGACAAAAATTGATAAAATTTGAACTAGTGACCCTTTTTTATATTACAATTGAGCTAATGACATATGGGTGCATTTCTTCATAAATGTACGTACTGCACAATTCACGAGATCCTCAGAAAAAATTTTAGTGAGTAGATGGTATACATGTACTAAACTTATTTCTCACATGTGAATATTTTATAATATAATTTATATTAATAAAATATTTATATATGAGAGATATGTGTAGTACATGTACATATATTTAAGAATTTCTAGAAGACGAGGATTAAAAATCCAATTCTCTTCCAAAACTTTGAAAGAAGAGAAAAGAAAAGATTGAAACATTAATAATAGAGAATATCATGTGATATAGCCAAAATGAGTATTGAAATATAAATTATGGTCCACCCTCTTCATAAATATAAATTATGGCCATTTTTTTGAACTTAGGACCTAAATACCCCTTTCTCTCATTTATTTGTGATCCATCACTCTTTGATCCATTTTATTGACACTTAATTTCTTTTTCAATTTCTTTTTCTTTTTTTACTATTTTTTTTTATTTTCCAGTTTTTTTTCTTTTCTTTTTCTATTTTTTTTCTTATTTTCCAGAATTTTTTCTCTTTTATTTTTTATTTTTCAGATTTTTTTTTTCTTATTTTCCAGATTTCTTTTTCTTTTTTATGTTTTTTTTTATTTTCCAGATTTTTTTCCTTTTTTTCTGTTTTTTTTTTTATTTTTCAAATTTTTTTTTAGTTTCCAAATTTTTATTTGCCTCTTCATTTTTTTGTTTGCCGCTTCTTCTTTGGTCAAAATTCGAGCGAGGGGAGCCGAAGGCCTCGGAGCGAGCCGAAAAAATTTAAATTATTGCCCGACGATTATCCTTATATTAGTAATCGGAGCGAAGGCTGAGCCGTATAATCGGAGCCGAAGGCGGAGCCTCAAAATCGGAGTAGTATAACTTGAAATAATTGGAATGTTCGTCCCAAGAGTACCATATCATAACTTGGAACATCTGGAACTAATTTGACAATTTGTCCCAGTTGTACCAAATCTTGAACAATTGGCACTAATAAGGCTAAATTCGTACCAGATGTTCTAGAACAATTGGTACTTATAAGACTAAATTTGTACCAAAAGTACCAAATGCCTCATACCCGCCCGACCCGACCCGCGCCCGCCCGCGTCAAACCCGACCCGCTCAGCATTTCATTAAGGGTATTTTCGTCCCAAATTGAAAAAATGACCAAAATTTATATTTTTGAAGAAGATGGGTCAAAATTTATATTTTAATGATCATTATGGCTATTTCAAAATATATCTCTTAATTATATGTATCATTTTGATAATATATTTAGAGAAGAGGTAAACCCCATTTCTAGCCATTTTGGGTTTGTGTTTTTAAATTTTAGCCATTAGCTAATTTTTTTCAAATTCTAGCCATTTTTTGAATTTTTGAACTTTTTTACCCTTCCAATTACATTTTCCTTACTTGTCTTTAGTTACTTTATTTCTTGATTTTTGTTTTCTGACTTTTACTTTCTCTCTTTACTCTCTCTCTTGTTTCTTCTTTTCTTTTCTTTCTACTTCTTCTTTCTTCTCTTCAAAATTTCTCCAGATTTCTATTTTATCTTTGTGATTCATCTTTCCTCTCTTTAAATGTTCATCTTTCTCTCTCCGGCGCAACCACCACCATCTCCTCGCCGCCGCCACCACCACCATCTCCTCGCCGCCGCCGCCGCAACCACCACCACCACCTCCTCATCCGCTTCTTCTTCCTCTTCTTCTCCTCCTTTCTTCTCTTCTCTCTTCTCTCATCTCTCTTCTCTCCTCGCCGGAGTTGGTACAGCAGTCGCCATCTCCTCGCGGATCTCCTCCTTTTCCTCATCACCGCCATCTCCCCGTCGCCGCCATCCGCCTCGCCTTTGCCGCATACGTCGCAGAGGATCTTCATATGATTGGAGGATAGATTTGATGATAAATTTCTGTAAATTTCTGTAAAAAATGCACCGCCGCCTTTCCGAAATCCCTAGATTTGATGATGAATCTGTTACTTCAAAAATTGTTACTTCACAAATTTTGTTATTGTTTCTTCACTATTTTTAAATATTGTTACTTCACTATTTTTTCTCACTGTTACTTCAATCTTGTTGCTATTATTCAATTTCTCGTAATTATAATATAATAGCACATGCTTTTTTGTCCTATGTTGCTATTACATTTACTTTACAATGTTGGTGTTTTTGTCTTATTTTTTTGCTTTCGCTAATGAAATACTTCATTTTTCATTATTGTCTTTTGTTACTTGATTTTTAGTTACATACCGAATTGTTACTTCACTAAGATTCCTTTATGTTACTTAATTTTTAGTTACCTCACAATTGTTACTTCACTAGGATTCTTTTTTGTTACTTCACTATGTTGTTTCCATTATTTCACTTATCCAAAATTTTTTACAAAGTCACATACTTTTAAAAAAAAAATTTGTGATTGTATTTATATTTGTTTCGTCAGATTTTTTTTTGTTGAGTCACGAAAAATAAAATTGTGACTACCGGCGACGGCGGCGGCGGTGGCGCCGGCAACTAAGAAGTTTATTATTTGTTTCTTTGTTCAGGCACAAAAAAAAATTCTGACTTCACAAAAAAAATTGTTCAATTTTTTTTTGTTCAGTTTTATTTTTTTTTTGTTGAGTCACAAAAAAAAAAATTTGTGACCACCGGCGGGCGGCGGCGGCGGCGGCTAAGAGATAAATAATAGAAGGTGAGAGATGAAGAAATAAAAGGGTGAAAACAAAAAAATAAAATAAAATGCATGGTAACAATAATAAATTTTGTGAAAGGACTAAACAGTTGTCTAAAGGAAGGGTATAAAAGTCATAAATGACTAAAATTTAAAGAAATAAAGGGAAGGGCTAAAATTTAAAATCTCTATGAAAGAATGGCTACTCCTAAAATTGCCTCATAAATTTTTATAACAATCAAACAAATTACAGCTAATAATTTTAATAATTTTACTGAAGTATATAATTAAATTGAACTAAAAGGATCAACACTAGTAAATGAAAACGGGAGAATTGATATAATCTTCTTGAATTTAATTTTAAAAAAATAGTTTTCACTTTCTAAATTAATTATTATAACTACAAAACAAATTGCATCTAATAATATTCTATCAATTTTCAATGGGTTACACATTAGTTTACTCTATTTGAATGTTTATCGTCGTACATCCCCTAATATTTTAGAACCGAATGCCAAAGCATAATTATAGTAGATCTCAAGCCATAACTTCATGAGTTATGTTTATTCAACAATTTACACTTGTTCGTATTTAGATGTTAGATTACGTTGCCTACCCATGTACGAGAAGAAATAATGTAATTGAATGTTCAACCACCTTAGAAGTCGAAGAGACGTACCATTGCTATTTATCACGACAGCACGATATTGACATACATGAAAATGATAAATCAGTCATTTAAGTTAAAACGAAGTTGAAAATATATGTACCCAAATCTTGGAAATATTCTTTATTAATTTGACCATTTGTTCGGTTTTGAGACAACTATATTATTTTAAGTTAGTGATATGGCTTTTTTTTTCATTGTAGTGTAATGAGTCTGACATGCTATGACCAAGACATGCGTGCGTGTGATTAATAATTGAGTTCAACAATTAACGCTCTCATATCACATATTCACATTTAAATAAAGCTTGAAACTATTAATTTGACAATTCTCAAGACCTAAATGTGTGAATATCGTTTTATGTAGTACTCGAATTCAACAAACATACTTTTAACGTTTTAATATTAATACTGTCGTCGATTGACGAGACCGATTGTGTTGGATCGCACATTATGTGGAAGAAAATTAATGTGATATAAATACATTTTGTACTCTGGCGGAGAGAGCATGGCCATGTGTAGGGGATGAGGGGTGGTCACGATTCAGTTCCGATTTCGAACCGAACCACAACCAGCTATTCTTCATTCCTATGGAATCGGAACCGAATTATGTACATCTTCTATCTATGATAATTAAGTGATCTCCGATTTTTTTTTTGGCCGTCCATGATAAGTATAGTCATTTAGGCTATCTGCATTCCTTAGAGCACCCTTAGGGTGCTTTAAAGGGTGCTCTAGCACTAGAGCACCCTTAGAGATCTCTACCCCTGCATCCTAAGGGTGTTTCTAAGGGTGCTCTATCTTTAATATTAAATAATTCCCTATTTTCATTTATTAAATTAATTTATCTATTTGTAAATAAATTAAAATACACTAATTAATAAATAATACGAATTTTCCATTAATATTTGAAAATTGAAAAATTACATACTGCACACAATAAAAAAAAACACTACATGCTGGAATAAAAAAGTACATAAAACTAAAAAATACGAAAAAAAAAAACTACGTCCACCCCCGACGTTGCTTCACCTCCTCCACCATCTTCCTGTGAACTTCCTGCTGCTCCGGCGTCATAAATCTCGTGTCCCTGGAGACAACTTCCAAGTCGGTGGCATCACGTCTCTGCTGAACATATTCAGATTGGATGCGTGCATTTTCTAGCTTCGCTCGAGCTGATTCCCGCAACGCCACCGCGATCTCATGCTTGGCCTCGGCGAACTGGGTAAGTCGGTCGCCATATCGATCCATGACGGATTCGAACTGGGACGAGCCCTCTACCGGCTTCTTTCCTTTGGACCTTGCCCTGGCCCTTGCCGCATCTCGACCCTCCGGTCGGGGAGGCGCGCTTTCTCCTTCGGTGGACTGGGCCTCCTCCGCAGACGGCTGGGACTGAGAAGATATGTAGTTGCTCTCCGCCGTAGTCTTCGTCCTCTTCATAGACTGTACGTCTGGGAAATTGGCGAGGAGGAACTTGGGGTTGTCTTTGAGAATGTCCCAAGTTGTGAAATAGCGAAAAGAAGGTGCCTGAGTATTAGCCTTGTAAATGGCTTGGGCCTGGGCAATCACATACCCGTCATCGGCGCCGCTTGGCCGGCGAGATTGGGCTTTCTCGAAAGCTCTAATCCAGGCTTTAACGGCAGTCTGGATGCGGCCGAAGAAGCTCCTCACGGCTTTCTTGTTGAGCCCCAAGTTGAACTTTTTGTTGAAGTGCTCTTGGATAGCGCCCCAATATCTCTCGCCGGACTGGTCGCATCCGACGATGGAGTTGCAGGTCTCATCCACCCAAATCTGTGCCATGTAGCTGGCTTGTGTTCGTCGGTGTAGTTGTGCCGCTTGGCCCGGATGGGTTCCGAGTCATCTTCGGCGGCAGCGGCGGCAGAGGTGGCGATGGCTTTGCCCTTCCCCTTATTTTTTCTTCCTTCGGCAGCGGGCTGGGACGGCGGCGGTGCCACAATGAGGCGATCCTCGGTGTTTGTCGCCGGACTGTCGGCGTCGGGGGAGAACGAGGGGTAGGATTCAGCGGAGGTCGGAGTGTTGAGGTTGATTGAATCAAGCCCCGCCCCCGTGAAATAGTTCATGTCGTCGAACATGTCGGGATACTACGCCGACGAATATGGGTTATTGGGATCCATAATTTTTTTCTCGGATGAATTTGTTGGAGAAATGAAGGAGTTGAAAAAAAATTGAGAGATGAAAGGAATGAGAGGTGTGAAAATGAGGGAGATGAAATGGGTATTTATAGGTAAAATAAATAAAAAAAAAAGGAAAAATGCAAGTTACCGTTGCCGGAAAAAAAAAAATGCCCATTGCTATTAATTTTTTTAAGGTTGGCGCGTGTATAACACGTGCCCAACATTTTTTATTTTATTTTTTTAAATTTCTGTCCTCTCGAGCCACCCTGTGCTCGATCCGGGCTCGAGCACCCCCGCTCGAGCCCCGTTGCAGATAGTCTTAATAATGGAAATTATCTAATTCACCAAGCACAATAAAAATGAGTCTTATTCTCCACTCACAATATATCTCTCTAACTCACTCTGACCCATCCTCACATTATTAAAACACGTGTCAGTCCCTCTGGGTCACACTTATCGTGAAATAGGGGAGTATTTTTTTTTTTCTATTTTTTTGCTAATTTTTCTTCTTTAGTTGTAATATCATGCATTCTAATGTAATGTTTCGGTGAAATAAATATGAATTACGACACAAAAGATAACAATGTAAAAGATAAAAATAGTAGGAGGAACTAGTAGTTCGAAACTGAAACTGAAACTGAAACCGCCGGTTTAGGTTCAATTCTAGTTATTTTGGCCACATCTAGTCTCGGGACAAGGGGTCTTTGAACCCCTCAACAATTTGTAATATTAGTAGGGGTATATATATGCAATTTCACAAATTTTAAATAAAACTAGAAAAGAAAAATATAATTATGGACAATATGATTTTGAATCAAACCAATTTGTTTATAAAGAGCTTTACTGTAAATTGGGGGATATAAATTTTACAGATTCAATTCTTTTTTGCAAGAATCAACACATATTATTCGTGTTTTTATAATTTGTTCAACATTTTGAGTAATTAGTTTGGATTTCTAAATATTGTGGAATTCATTTTATTCAAACCAAAACAATAATATGCGACAAAATTGCTGATTGAATTTACTTTGTAACTTGTAGTTATTGAAGCTAACTTGTTATTTTGACGCCGTGATGTGATAATTTTAATTGTACTTACTTATTTATGTACATAGTTCCATTTTACTTTGTGGCCCTTAATTCAAAAAAAAATTATTAATATTTAAAGTATACTGTTTTACCCTTCCTAATAACCCCCAAATTACTTTCAATAAAATAAACCCACAAATTTTGTTTAGAATTGTTGCATCGGCATAACGCCCCTAGCCCCTCATATGAGTAATCCGCAACAGTTTAAAGGCCTTAATTTATTTCTGGTAAACTCCTTTTCTAGTGATTAATTAAAGGGGTTATTCATTCGACTTCATAAATTTCGAAAGGAATTTCGATTTATGTTGCAGACATGAAATCCGGAAGAGAGAAACAAGTTCCTTTAATAATGAATTCGGAGGCTTAGTCGATAATTAAAGTATGTAATTTTTCTAGTGAGGGGATAGATCAAATAAAAACTTTATCCTAGGTAGAAACTAGAAACTTTTCTCTATCTTTCATCTTAGTTCAGATTATTTTTGTATTTATTTATGTTTCTGACATTTAAGGAGGGCGATTTATGTATTTTGTTCTACAATTGTAACTGACTTTAAGCTTAAATTGAGGGATACCAACCCGTGTGTATAATTATGCTATAGTTAATTGTTGACATGTCATCATTTAACAGTTTTTTCCCCTTTTTATTAATTTTCATTCTTTCATCTAGGATTATGTGATGTGAACTTGCCAAAGCAAAATAAAAATAATAATCTATTTTTGAAACAGCGCAAACTATCTTTTTTTCTTTTACCAGTATCTATGTTTTTGGAATTTATTATTGAGTATTTATTAGATAAATGTATTGGATATAACATTTGTTATTATTCAATTTAGTGTTCAATTGTTTCTTAGGTGAAATATTATTTAAGAAAATTTCCTTCAAAATTACAAATCAAATAGTGATCATTTCGAATCGAATATTTGAATACTATGTTTATAATCAACTCAAAAAATGAACTGAATATTCGATTTGAATCGATATTCACAAATATCATTCCGAATGGAATACGAATAAAAAAAATAAAAAATTCGAAGTCGATTCAAATATGTAAATAATATCACTAATCTGAATCAAATACACTACTATTCGATTCGATTCGATTCGATTCGATTCATTTACAATCCTACTTTCTAGTGATATTATAATTATGTTTTAGTTAATGGACTATTGAGTAAAATGGGGTTATGTTAAAAGCTATTCAAATGGACACGTCCATATACCGTCTTAATCAACAGGGCCTAATTATTATCATGGCCTAGAAAAGTGGGCCTAATTACTTATCATAGCCCAGATGTCTTGGGCGGCCGAAAGTTTTACATTAGCATTATTTATGGGAAATTTGTTAAATCTTAATAATTTAATTAATCCTAATTCAATTAATTAATAAAAAATAAAAATAATGAGAAAACTCTGCGCTTGGGTTTTAGTTGCACGATACGACCGTGGTGGCATTCGTGTGTTGCTTATGTTATACCCACTTCGTCCCGTTCATTGTGTTTATCATTTTTTTAAATAGACGTCTCAATTATCTTGTCTATATCCAAGTAAAGAAAAAAATAACCCTTCAAAATACCGTAAAAATAGGTTAGAGATAGATTAAACTCTAAACACCCATTGGTGAGAATTTGACTCCGCGGGAAATTGAACAAAAAGCCGCGGAATTGGCCTGCTTTAAAAGATTCTATCTTAATAGATCCCCTTTTTAGATAGATTGGAGGGATAGATTAGGGTATAACCATACCTATTAAGAAGGGATTACCATTAGATTTACCATAGATGGATAGAACTCATTTGGCTAGTTTATTTTACAGATTCCACTATTTGATTTAAGCGATTGAGTCCTTCTTTCCTTGCTTTTGCTTTCTTTAAGGTTAGTGGCAGGTTGGTAGCAAATAGAGCACTACTTATCTTTTAATTCAAAAGTAAAATTCATCTACATTTTTTTAAGAGGGAAATTTAAAAGTAGTCATTCTCTCCTTGTGATTTTAAATTATAGTCATTCCCGTTTTTTCTTTAAATTTTAGCCATTTTTTATATTTATACCCTTCCTTTAGACTGGAAATTTCAATTATTGACCAGTCACAAATTTCATGACTGTTACCATACCTTTCTATTTTTTCACAAAAACTTCCCTACAACCGGTTGCATACAATGCAACCGGTTTGACCCGCGCTCAACCCGACCCGCGAGTATTAAAAAAAAAAGAAAAACTGCCGACTAATATTATATAGAGTATTATCTACAAATGTTAATACATATGTGTATGTTGGCGGAGTGGTTGGGGGCGCGGTGTTAGAGCTGTGCTCCCCCCCAGTTTACCCAAGTTCGAAACCTGGTGGCTGCAAGTTTTATACCTTTTTGTTTTATTTTAATATTTGACTTATTGGAACATTTTTAAAGTGTCCCAATTACGTATTTCTAAATATATAATCTATTGGGACACTTTGAAGTGTCCCAATTGCTATTGTCTAGTTTGTTTTTTTAATATGTTTTTTTTTAATTTTTTCATTTGTTTTTATTTTTAAATTATTTGTTTAAATAATATTTGTTAATATACAATTACAATTTTATTTTTATTTTTAAATATTTTTTTAAGAAACTTAACTAAACATAAGAGTTGTGGTGACTAAAATCACATGTTGTCGTGAATAAAAGTAATAATCATTGTGAAAAAAGTAATATTTGTGAAACATTACCTTTCTTAATATCAATAATTACGTTTCATCACGATAATAATTAGTTGACGAAATCACTAAAAGTACACGTTATCGTAAACAAAAATAAATATTACCATGAAGAAAAGTAATATTTGTGAAACATTACCTCTCTTCATATCAATGATTACTTTTCATTACGACAATAATTACTTAACAAAATAACTTAAGGTACATGTTGTCGTGAATAAAAGTAACGATCGTTGTGAAAAAAAGTAATAATTTTGAAACATTACTTTTCTTCATGTCGATAATTACTTTTAGTCACGACAATAATTACTTAATTAAATAACTAAAAGTACACGATGTCGTTAACAAAAGTATATATTGTTATTAAGCAAAGTAATATATTTTTTAATTAATTTTTTTAATAAAAAATCCTTATAGAAAAAAGAAAATGAATAAATAATTAAAAAAAACTAAAAATAATTACTTAATTAAATTACTAAAACTACACATTGTCGTTAATAAAAGTAAATATTGTCATTAAGCAAAGTAATTTTTTTTATTAATTTTTTTTTTATAAAAAATCCTTAAAGAAAAAAGAAAACATGAAGAATAAATAATTAAAAAAAAAACTGAATAATATCTAGGACACAATATAATGAAAATGAAAATTAAAAAAATAAGAAATGAAAAAACGAAAAAAATAATATGTATACAAATGATATAAAACAGCATGCATAAACATAAAATTCCCTACTAATAATGTACCAAGATGCGTTGTAAGGGCAGTCCGGGTCGGGTTTCAGGGGCGGGTCGGGTTTATGGGCAAAAGCCTGTTGCATTGTATGCAACTAGTTGCATGGAAGTCCATCTCTTATTTTTTTTATCGCATTTCATCCCTTCATCTTTCATCTCATTTGACCTAGGGTAAATATTTTGCTTCCCATTTTCGTGCAGGGGCCGCAACTCATAGAATTTCATCCATTCGTTTCGCCCTTCTTCGTGATTCATCCGAAGATTGTCATCGATAATTTTCAGGTACTTAGAAAACGTCGTCTGATTTGTAGGGATGTTCTTCTTTCCCTTTCTCGAATCTTGGTTTCTGAAAAGATTTCTTCTACTTTTCGATTTTAAACATCAATATGGTGCCCAAACATAGGAAAATCTCTCCTTTTTCTAGAACGTCGATTTTAAACTCTAATTTTGTCTGCGGATCTGTCCTTTTACTCGAAATCGGTATTATTCACATTATAGTTTTCAATATCTTCAATTTTATTTGTTGTTTTGTTCTACGTTGGTGGCTACTCTTAATATAGATATGGAAGAAGAAAGTCAAGAACCGGCGAGTTTCTTGCTATCAACCGACACAACTACAATTGGCGGTCCAAGTCGAAGTTCACAAGATGTAGATCTGCCAGTAAGTTTTTCAGTAAATTTGCTTTTAGAGTATTTGTATTTCTGAAGTTTGTTCGACTTCTATTTTATGTTGATGACGTTAAGGAATTTTATTTTTTTCGTAAATGTCAATTTTTTTGGATCTGCACATTGACGATAGCAGAAATTTGTTTTCTTGGGTGATTGAAAAGTTACATTTTGTGATGTAAGGGAAAAAAAATTGTTGCATTCTTAGTGAAGAAGTAACAAAATTACTGATGTTTAAAAAATAAAGGTTTGAAAATATTTGTGAGGTAACAAAATAATTTATATTGATATATTTTAGTAACAACATTAGTGAAGAAACAAAGTTTGCGTAATCACAATAGTTAGTCACTAAAAATTAGTGAAATAACAATTTTGATTTAGTAACAAAATTACTGAAGTAACAAAAAATGTGTATTAGCATACTTTGGGAAGTAACAAAATTAGTGAAGTAGAATACTTAGTGAAGTGACAAAATTAGTGCATTCACAAACACATGAAGAATTTTGTGCATTCACAAAACAATGTTATTTTTTTTTAAGAACAATTTTTTTTGTGTGAAAGAACAATTTTTTTGGTTAAAAAATTTGTTATTTCACTATTTTTTGTGACTTCAGTAACAACGTTAGTGAAGTAACAAAGATTGTGTAATCACAATAGTTAGTCATGTCACAGCCCCAAATTCCGAGGGACGGCAGAAGCCGGGGTGCGACTGGGGTTGGGTTAAAGAAGCGGGGAAGAATGGGGATGAAAGAATAAACATACATACATAACATCTTATCTTCTATGAACAAAACTTTATTGACGAAAAGAAAGAGTTAATCTCGAAAGATTACTCGAGAAAGTACTTCAAAAGCTTCTAAGTTATATTACAGAACTTAGACTACAGTGATTAATTACACAACATCAAAAAGAGTTTAGAGTCTAGCAGCGGAATTGTGAACTATATACAAAGTCTTCCTTAATTCTTATTCAACTCTAACTCAACCAACGTCGCTTCGTCGCTTCAACCTGCACATTTAGAAAATATATGCAGGGCTAAGTACAAAAGTACTTAGTGGGCACGTTGCCGAAAATATAATCATAAGTATAGATAAACAGGCATCTCATTTTATAGCGCATCGGAGATTTCATTCAAAAGAGCCCGTGCCTATTAAACATTTGCATTTCATTCATAAAGTAGCTTCGAAGCATTTTTCATAGATGTTACGTTCAAATCTTGACCAGTCATAATTCACCGTGGCTGGCTACCCCTCAACAGGATACCACATACACCACAGGCTACAAGTGCACTAACTCTGGAAAGCCCCTTTTGACTAACTCAAAGCCGATCGTTAGTTAACCCCTTTTGATTAACTCATAAGATACAAGAGAACTCACATAAAACACAAAACAGTTCATGCCATGATTATCACTTTGAAAACACGATTATCAAGCGATAAAGAAAAGGTTTTCGAGCATTGCTCGTTTTATTTGTATATAGGAAAGCCCACCTTATAGATTACAGAACAAGACACATGCTTCCGTCTTCTAATCTTCCGTCCTAACCTTGGTGTCGACTTCCTCCTTCATCGTGAAAATCATACTTTAAAGCTCGGTCGCAAACGATAAACGAATACGAAAAGAATCGGATTAAGTTTTAGTTCTTTAGACATTTTAGGCATTTGCACGTTAACTAAACTCTTTTAGTTAAAAAGAAACGAGACACGAATGTATCTCGTTTGACGCTCACTCGGTTCTGTACTCGACACTTTAGGTCGGTAGAAAGAAGGTAGTCGATAACTTGAAACGACTAAAAAGGTCGAAAGAGTTCAAGTTGAGAAGAATTCAACTTAAGAAACTACATTTTGAACATACACTGCACGAGGTCAGTAAGTCTGCCCAGAATAGGGGATTACGAAACAGGGGTCGAATCTTATACCAAAAGAAAGGTACGGGTGTCTAGTTTACTCTCTATTTTGCGGATCTCAATTCCGATTAACGAGCTAGGAGATATCGCAGTTTCCGTGGAAGGTCGCAAGAACTGTCGAGTGAACCCTAATGCTCGATAAAATCGATGCCCGGTTTTCTAGGTTCGTTCTATGTTATCGAACCTAAACTCTCACGAATTTACTGACTCAAAACAGTGTACTCGTATCATTATACGTGATAGTCCCCTTTTCATTTCTCGTTTATAAACACGACGATCCAAACCTCGTCGTTCAAACTATACAATTACTAAACCAATTCAAGTCTCGATCAAAATCCTAACTTCTTGTTTCTACTTCTCGATTGTGACTACAACTTATCTTTTCATAACTCGGACGAACATGTCGTCAACTACAAACTCGTTCCTTAATCATTAATAATCATCAATATCCAATTAAAATCCTTAATCGTCTTTTCTATCAATACTTATTCTCGTTTGATCGTCTCTTACGAAAAATCCAACATCTTTAGAATTCATTCAAACTTTACAACATTATTCATCAACTATCAAGAATCATAAATACACAATTCATATCCTCATATCATCATCTATTCTCGACTTATCGACCGTCGTTCGTCTCTTACGTAAAATTTTACATTCTCCGTTTTCATTCAAATTTTACGACAACGATTATCATCTAACGAGCATTACTAATATGTAAATCATATTATCAACACATTATCGAGCCTCGACTTATCAACAAATCTTCGTCTCTTACATTTCTCGTTTTATTTTTAGAAAAAACTCAATTTAATATATATTCATCCTCATGCATCGTATATCTCATTTCCATTAAACAATCGAGCATATCATAACATTTACTAACCTAAATCGAGCCTTGTTCGTCTCTTAGGTTTTGAATTTTATTTTTAGAAAAATCTAAAACAATTCATACGATCAATTAACAACATAAGAAATACTAATCTAACATTCAATTGACAAAGAAATCGAGCACGAACCAAAAGCCCCAAATCTGAAAAATTTCGGTAATGACTAGAGGTTAGAGTTCTTGATTTTTCTTCATGATTTGATCCGTAGAACTCGATTCTAAACATCCTAGAACATGTATCGATCAAGAAATCACATGCTATTCAATCCCCAAAGTTTTCGAAAAAAATGAAAGATGGGGAAGACAAGGTTTGTTCGGTTCAAAAGGAAGGTGAAGCTCTTACCTTTCGTCTTATGAACTCGGATTTGAATTTGATCGGTAGACAGAGGAGTATTGATCTTGGAAGGAGCTTGAGAGGTGCTTCAATGGAGGAGAATTGAAGAAGACAATGAGAGTGAGAATAGGGGAGGAGATGGCGGTAATGGGGTGATGAAGGGAAGGTGATGACTCACCTATGGTGAGTCATAAGTAAGAAGAAATATCCAATAAAGTGAAATGACTCGTTAGGGACATGTTTGGTGAGGGAAAAATTAACGAAATAACTCGTTTCCGGCTCTTAAACAGCGTTTTAAAAGTCGAGAAATACATTCCTAGTTAGTTACGGATTCGACGAAATCTAATTCGTCCGTTAGATTGGAAATAATTTACGTATTCGGAAAACCTAATTCGTTTTTCAAAATCCAAGAAAAAGTCGGGACGTCACAGTCCAAAATTCGTTCGGAAAATAACAAAAATTAACTTTCTCCGGTGAACTCGTCTCGAAGAAAAAGTGAATGTAAATTCTGACGGAATTTGATTCCGAGTTTTCGGGCGAAAAACTTAACGGACGCGAAAACCCTAATACAGTAGTCGTTCGTTCGATTTCTGGAAATTATTTTCGGAAACGGATTTCACCGTAAATCTTAGAATTTAATTTCATGATCTTAGGCATGCAAAACCATAATTATTATTAACTTTCATTTTTAAAGACTGTAGAAAAAGTCTGGGGTATTACAAGTCAGCACAAATTAGTGAAATAACAATTTTGATTTAGTAACAAAATTATTGAAGTGACAAAAAATGATTGTTAGCATACTTCGGGAAGTAACAAAATTACTGAAGTAGAATACTTAGTGAAGTAACAAAATTAATTCATTCACAAACACATGAAGAATTTTGTGCATTCACAAAACAATGTTATGTTTTTAGAAAGAACAAATTTTTTTGTGTGAAAGAACAAAATTTTTGGTTAAGAAATTTTGTTATTTCACTATTTTTTGTGGCTTCAGTAACAACATTAGTGAAGTAACAAAGATTGTGTAATCACAAAAGTGTGTCATTAAAAATTAGTGAAATAACATTTTTGTTTTAGTAACAAAATTACTTAAGTAAAGAAATAAGTGTAGTAGCAGTCTTTGTGAAGTAACAAAATGAATGATGTTGGAAAATTAGTGAAGGGAAAAGATATGTTAAGCAACAAAATTAGTGAATTAACAAAATTATTGAATTAACAAAATCAGTGAATTATCATACTTTGTGAAGTAACAAAATTAGTGAAGTAGCATAAGTACTGAAGTTTAAAAAATTGTTCATTCACAAAAACATGTAGAATTTTGTGCAATAACCAAAAAATGTTACATTTTGTGGAAGAACAATTTTTGCTGTGTCAAGGAACAAATAATTCTATTAAAATTTTTTGTTATTTCACTTTTTTTGGGTTTGCAGAGAATTTCTTAAATTTTTTAGTTAAAGAAGTTTAAGATTGTTATTGTTATTTCTTCAATGTTTATATTTTTAACTTATCCAGCCGGGGTGGAGGTTTAAAAGACCAACATTATAAGGTGTAAGTTACAAGATTAACCATTATTATAAGGAGGAGGTGCTAGGAAGCATTAGAACAACATTGAATCAACATGGAGCAAATTTGTTTGCTAAATTTGAGAACTCTTGCTTTGGAAAATTTTATGATTTTCCTAGGAAGTTAGGAAAATCATTGAGCACCATTCATGAACTTATGACCTACCAAATAGAGTATAGAAAGGAACAAGCATACAATGTGCGAAAGCTGACTTTTTTGTGAAGGGAAAAAATGTGAAATTCAGAAGAGAGGAGTTTTCATTAGTGACAGGGCTGAATTTTGGTGGATCAGATTTTGATCCCCAAAAAGAGCCATTAGTGATGCCTAATGATTCGTTGTATGCGAATTGGTACATTGCTGATAAACCAAGCCATTCGCAGTTGTTTGATGACTTCAAGAGTAATAGGTTTGACACTGCTGATGAATGCTTGAAAGCTGCGAAGATATTGTTTGTGTATAATGTTCTCCTAGGTGTACCAAAGACATAAACAATAGCTGAATGGATCTGGTTGTTGGCTGAGGATGAAGAAGCCTGGGAACCATTTCCTTTGGGTAGCTACTCATTTCAATTCTTATCCACAATCTAAATTCCATAAAGACAAACAAGAAGGGGGAAGCCAAGAATCGATGTTATCATCTTAATGGGTTTGTGACTGCATTTTTGGTAAGTATGTTTTCAGTTCACCCTGTCTTATTAATCAGCACATTTATTTTGTAATTTAAAATATTTTAACCTATACATTTAATATTGAAGGATGGATATTCTGTGCCTTCTCGGAAGTAGGCATGGAGTCAAGATTGAGGAATGAGGATTGTATTCCACGAATGCTAAGATATGAATATTTGGCTGGGCTTCGAGAGTTGATGGAATTGATCATCTCAATAAGTTTTTCATTACATTATTTCAATTGTAATTTTGTTACTAATAACATGTAATCAAATGTGAAAATAGGTAGAAGAAACGTTGAAGCCGTCATAAGATGAGTTGGATGCATTATACTTGTCACAGCCCCAAATCCCTAGGGACGGCAGAAGCCGGGGTGCGACTGCGATTGGATTAAAGAAGCGGGGAAGAAGGGGGCTGACTAACTAAACATACATAAAAGACAACATACATTCAATGAACAAGACTTTACTAATATAAAGGAAGAGTTAATCGCGAAGGATTACTCGACAAAAGTACTCGAAAGTATCTAAGTTCAAGATTACAGACTCATACTACAGTGATTTAATAATGTACATGTTCTCAAAAGACTTAGAGTTTTGCAGCGGAAAGTAGGTTACAAGCTAAAGCTTCCTAACTTCTCAACTCGACTCAACTTCAACCACCGCCGCTCTCGTCGCTTCAACCTGCACATTTATAAACACATGCAGGGCTAAGTACGAAAGTACTTAGTGGGCACGATGCCGAAAACATAATCATAAGTATAGATAATCTAGCATTTCATAATTGTAGCACATCGGGGTTTTATTGAAAGGGGCCCGTGTCTACTAAAATATTTTCTGACTCATTTTCTCAATTTATTCGGCCGAGCATTTTCTGGTATGTTACGTTCAATCTTGACCAATTCTCATTCACCGTGGCTGGTTACCCCTCAACAGGATACCACATACACCACAGGTTACAAAGTGCACTAACTCTGGAAAACACTTAATAGCTAACTCAGAGCCGATCGTTAGTTAACCTATTTGATTAACTCATAAATCTGGAAAACACGAATGTTAACTCAGATAGGTACAAGAGAACTCACATAAAATATAAAACAGTTCATGCCATAATTATCACTTTGAAAACACAGATATCAAAGCGATAAAGAAAGGTTTTCGAGCATTGCTCGTTTTATTTTATATATAAAAGCCCACCTTAGCGTTTACAGAACTAAGTACGAGCTTCCGTTCTCCTGATCTTTTGTCCTTTCCTTACTGCTGGCTTCCTCCTTCATCGTAAAATAAAAACATTTTAAATCGGTCGTAAAAGATAATCGAACATGGAAATTCGAATTAGGTTTTAGTCGTTTCATTTCTTTAGGCATTTGCAAGGTACTAGCTTCATTTTAATTAAACGGGAACGAGACTTGAACAAATCTCGTTTAGAACTCAAAAGGTCTCATACTTGACTCTTAGGTCAGTAGAGAAGGTAGTCGTTAACTTATTATGGCTTAAACGACCGAAAGAAACTAAGTTGCAAAGAAAACAACTTAGTTAAACAAGTTCTGAAATTTTCACTGCACAAGGAAGTAGTTCTGGGGGCTGCCCAGAACAGGGGAATTGGAAACAGGGGATGAGCCCTGTACCACTAGAAAGCTTGGAAAGTCTAGTTTACGCTCCAATTTACGGATCTCAAATCCGATAAACGAGCTAAGATATATTACAGTTTCCGGCAAGGGTCGCAAAACTGCCGCGGCTAACCCTAATTGCTCGATAAAAACGACGTATGACTTCTTAGGTTCGTTCTAAGTTCTCGTACTCGATTTCTCACGAAATTTCACTCTCAAGGCAGTCAACACGTACTCCCGTACGTGAAGGACTCCTTTTCAAAACTCGTTTCTTTAGCACGACGTTCTAAACATCGTCGTCTCAACTACCAATTACTAAACCAAAATCAAGTTAACAAATTCTCGTTTCTATTTCTCGACTATAACTACAACTCATATTATAGTATTCCGAATGCTCATGTCGTCAACTACAAAGTCGTACCTTAGTCCATCATAAACATTATTATCAAATTAGAATCCTTACTCGACTTCTCGATTATTAATTACGACCACTTGTTCGTCTCTTACGAAATTCCAAAAGTTATCGGAATTCATTCATTTTCTAGGACATCAATCAACATCTAACGAGATTCATTATTATACATATCATCACCTCATATCATTACTTGAACTCCACTTAGATCGAGTTTTTAGTCTCTTATACTTTCATTAATATTTTTAGAAAATTCCAATTAAATTCCTAATATTACCTAATATCATTAGCAACATTAATTCATCAACAATTCATCAATAAAAACAAGCTACATGAAATCCTCCATTTTCTCATAATTTTCGGTATTATCATATAATTAAAGGGGGTGGTGATTTTCTTCATCAAACATCATCATTAATCCATTAATCATACTACTATATCATCAATTAAACAATTACAAGTCTAATTGCAACATTAAACAAAAATCCCCAATTCAAACCCTAGCCCTAAAATCGGTCCTCTTCAATATCATAGGGGTTTCGATTTCTTTTTGTTCTAATCACTAATTGAACACCTCCTAAGCATGATTATCCAACTAATTGAAGAATTCAAATTATCCTACAAAATCCCCTAATTTTCGGTACTTATTAGAACTTAGGGTTCTTGAATTTCTTTCAATTTTAATCATAGATCCATAACTAACCCATCCTATTACACTAATTAGAGATCAAAACATCTAAATCCCAACATCCATAAATTTCGATCCATATGAAAAATTAAAAGAAATGGATTTGGAATGCATAGAATTAGAGAGGAGATAAATACCTTGAAGATTACTAAAGGAAGTTAGAAGATTCGATGGAGGATTAGAGACTTGTGTGATTTCCTTGCTCAAGAACTTGAGGATCTTCAATGGTGAAATGAAGAAAGTAGAAGTATAGTATATGTGTGTGTGTTTCGAAATGGGAGGGATTGGGAGTGAGGATGGTGATGACTAATGTTAATTAGAATAGTAACCATATAGGTGTAAAGTGTTAAGTAATTATCTATATGATGATTCATTGTATAATACTATATAAAATGAAAATATCAAGCTAATGAGAGTGTATGATGTCGGCTAAGAGAGGGAAAAAGAAGAAATTACGCGCTTTTTCGGCGTGATACGACGCTACGGAAATCGAAAGACGAAAAACGTAGCTCGGCACAAAATCGTCAAATTCCGATTCGACCAAAAATTCTAACGTATTTAACTTAATCGGAAAGTAATATTTAAAAACTTAATTCCGAACACTCGAGATGACACAGTCCGAGTTTCGTCCTGAAAATTAAAAAAATGAACTTTCTCGGGCGAGTTCGTATCGCGATTTCGTGAATGTAAAAATCAGAAGGTTTTCCATTCTGAGTTCCAGAACTAAAAAATTTTCGTACGCGATAACCCTAAATACAGTAGTCATCTAACTTACTTCCGTAATTTATTTTCAGAAACGGATTTCACCGTTGGTCTTAGAATTCAGAATCGTAAACTTAGGCGTGCAAAGCCATTTTTATTAATAACTTTAAAATTTTAAGGACTGTACGGAAAATATGGGGTATTACAATACTGGGGGACAATTGACGGGGAGAATGAACAATTTAAAGTATACTTTCCGAAATATGTTGTTGTTGTGCCGGAGGTTGGACCATCTGACAATGAAGAACAATGAAATGAGGGGCATAATGAAAGAGTAATTCGAGTAAGAGTAAATAAGGGGCGAGGAGGCCATAGAAGAGATTGTTTATCTGTTGAAGACGCAACGAATTTGATAATAATAATTCTAATGAGTGATGAAGTAGTCAAGCAGTTTGCAAATGCCACAGTTACTTTGCTTATTACATGTGTAAACTGATATTATATTTGGTCTTAAAATATTACAGGAACCAAGAAGCACAAACAGTGCATGGCAAAACAATGATGGAGGAGATGTTAGCAGAAGGTCTGAAGAGAATCAGACTTTGGGTGATGGAGCAATTGTAGATAATATTGAAAAACCGGTATTATTAATATAGTTTTCTGTTATTTGGTTACATGTAAATGTGTTTGTGTTAGAATTTTTAAAATGTTTATATGTTTATATATTAGGTGAAAAGGACAGTAGAAAGGCACTTGCAAACAACACAAACTAATTTCTTCAGCAGGATAATGGAAGAAGCAGAGAAGGTAAATTATGTAGAAAATTTCAGTCTTTACTGTATATCTTTTCGTCGGAATTAACTAATATGTAAGCTGAAATCAATCGGTTATATAGGTTGTGACAGAGTCAGTTGAATGTTGTCCATTTGAAAATGTTATTGGAACAAAGTCTTGTGAAAGAGAGAAACCTACTGGTGAAAGAGAGAAGACTCATGATGTTGGGGAAAAGGTTTAAATGCAATGAGTACTAATTTAATTTTTGAAATAATTCATAACTGTTAAAAAATGATAATATTATAAGTCTTTTATCAATCATGTTACAGGTTATTGAACATGGTCCCGTGCATACTCCTAAGCATGTGGTTGACGCTCCGGATGATCTAGAAACTATAGCAAGAGCAGTGAAAGCAACAATTGGAAACAAGGTATTTAATGTAGTAACACTGGTTTTAATGTATTGTTTGTTGTATAAAAAATAGTTGAGAATAATAACGTAGTACATACTCTAGAAATTGAGCATGAGACTTAATGTTGAGAATAATTTGTGACTTCACTGAAAAGAATGATAATCACTATTTGTTCAGTAATTAAGAATGAACAATATAGTGAAAGGACAAAATTAAAATTTGTGACTACGTACATAATATGGAAATTGAGCTTGAGAAATAGTCTAGATAATTATTTGTGACTTCACTGTGAAGAATGATATTTTTTGGTTTAGTAACTAAGGAACAACATTTTTTTTGAAGTAACAAGAGTGTAACTATTTTGGAGAAAGAACAAAAATTAAAATTTTAGAATTAACAAACATAGCATTAATTTGGTTAAAGAACAAAATTAAATTTGGACAAAAAAAAAACATTACTTTAATGAAAGGAAAAAGCTTAAATTAGTGAAGAAACTAAATTAAAAGTATTGAGAATACATAATATGGAAATTGAGAATGTCAAATAGTCTAGAAAATGATTTGTGACTTCAGTTTTAGAGAATGACAAAGTCATTTTAATAACATTAATTTGGTGAAAGAACAAAATATAAATTTGTGAAATAACAAAAATAACATTAATTTTGTGAAAGAACAAACTTTACATTTGTGAAGTAACTATGTTAACAATGTTTTGGTGAAAGAACATATAAGAAGATGTGCAGTTATAAAAATAATTATTTTGTGAAGGAACCAAAAGTAAAATTGTTTGTGTAAGAAGGAAATATGAAATTGAACAGTACCTAAAAGTATAATAATTGGTGCAGTGAATTAATTTCTTTCCAGTAACAAATACTATATTGTGATTTTAACTTACAATTAATAAATTCTCTTTCTTTCGGTGATAGGATATTGAGCAATCGTTTGAAACTTCAATTCAAAATAAAGATTTCGAATATGATGACATTGCCTTTTTGAATGAATTGGAGAATTCAACACACGAAGTAACTCAATTGGATAAGGAGAAAAAAACGAAGACAACAAAAGAAGGAAAGGAAAAGAGAAAGCTGCAGAGAAAATGGAAGACAATGTGCCAGCATCAAATAAGCTTCGTGCTACTACAATGGAATTGGAAGAAGAAATTCCTGGGCCGAAGAAGAAGGACTGGACTTTGGTGCGTACTAGAAGGAAAGCAGCTATTTTATGCAGTCCATTCCTGGAGAATGACAAGCGCGGAGGAGACTACTTCTTGTTCAAAGATGCCAATGCTACGTAAGTTATAGACAAAGAATATTATTTTTTCAAATTGAATTCAACACGGAGTATGACTCAAGTAGTACTTTCCAAACTCATTGAGTTCCATTATGTAGGAGAAATGTAGGATTGTCATATCATGTTGCTACTCATTGGTTTCTTACTATAGAAAATGAGAAAGAGGAGATGAATACAGGGTAAATGGAAGCATATTTATGCTGCTTGCACAGCTTCCAAAATTACACAAAGGTTAAACAAAGAGATGATCGGGTCGAAATCATAACTCCACGCTTCCTGGTAAGTTCTACACATGGGTTATATGGATTAGTTACAAAATCAAGTTGAATGTAATCCTTTTTGTCACAGTCCCAAATCCCGAGGGACGGCTGAAGCCGGGATGCGACTGGGATTGGATTAAAGAAGCGGGGAAGAAAGGGGATGAATGATTAAACAGACATAAAAGACAGCATAATTTTTATGTACAAGACTTTATTAACGAAAGGAAAGAATTGATCTTGAAGGATCACTCGAACAAGATCTTACAAGATTCTAAGTTATAAGTACAGAACTTAAACCAAAAGTGATATTTATAATTACATAAGTGAGTCTAGAGTTTGGCAGCGGAATTGTAATCTATATACTAATGTCTTCCCTATCGACAACTCTTAACTCAACCCTCGCCGCTTCCGTCGCTTCAACCTGCACATTTAGAAAACATATGCAGGGCTAAGTACAATAGTACTTAGTGGGCACGTTGCCGAAAACATAATCATAAGTATAGATAATCAGGCATTTCATTTCTGTAGCACATCAGGGTTTTTCATTAAATTCCCGTGTCTACTAAATATTTTCTTTCTCATTTTCATAATGTAGCTTGCGCAAGCATTTTTCATAGATGTTACGTTCAAATCTTGACCAGTCATAATTCACCGTGGCTGGCTACCCCTCAACAGGATACCACATACACCACAGGCTACAAAGTGCACTAACTTTGGATAGCTAGTCTCAAAGTCCGATCGTTTAGTTAACACCTAATGGTTAACTCATAATTCTGGAAAGTACGATGGCTAACTCAGAAAGGTACAAGAGAACTCACATAAAACACAAAACAGTTTATGCCATAATTATCACTTTGAAAACACGATTATCAAAGCGATAAAGAAAAGGTTTTCGAGCATTGCTCGTTTTGTTTCATATATAAAAGCCCACCTTATAGATTACAGAACTAAGGCACGTGCTTCCGTCTTCTGATCTTCCGTCCTATCCTTGGTGTCGACTTCCTCCTTCATCGTAAATAATCATACTTTAAAACTCGGTCGCAACGATAAATGAATACGGAGAATCGAGTTAAGTTTTAGTCTTTTAGACTTTTTAGGCATTTGCATGCTAAACTAAAACTCTTTTAGTTAAAAAGAAACGAGATACAAACGCATCTCGTTTGACACTCTCTCGGTTCTGGACTTGACACTTAGGTTGGTAGAAAGAAGGTAGTTGATAACTTGAAACGACTTAAAAGATCGAAAGAGTTCAAGTTGAGAAGAATTCAACTTAAGAAAATAGATTTTGGAAATTCACAGCATAAGATCAGATCAGTAAGTTCGCACGGAACAGGGGATTGCGAAACAGGAGACGAGTCTTATACCACAAGAAAGGTACAGGTGTCTAGTTTACTCTCCAATTTACGGATCTCAATTCCGATAAACGAGCTAGGAGATATGGCAGTTTCCGTGAAGGGTCGCCAAAACTGCCGAGTGAAACCCTAAGCTCGATAAAATCGACGCACGGTTTTCTAGGTTCGTTTTATGTTATTCCACCTTATTTTTCACGAAAATACTGACTCAAGGCAGTCACTACGTATCATCATACGTGATGAACTCCTTTTCATTTCTCGATTATAAGCACGACGATTTAAAACCTCGTCTTTTCAAACTAAACAATTACTATACCAAAACAAATTCCAACTTCTCGTTTCTACTTCTCGTTCACAACTATAACTTATCATTTCATATCTCGGATGAACATGTCGTCAACTACAAACTTGTTCATTTAACACTAACGATCATTAATATCCAATTATTTTCCTTATTCGTCTTTTCTAACGATACTTAGGTTCGATTCTTCGTCTCTTATGAAAAATCCAACGTTATTAGAATTCGTTCTAACTTTCCGATTATGATCATTAACTATCGAGATTGACTACTACGTAATTCACATCCTCATATCATTATCTAATCTCGACTTATCGTCGATCGATAGTCTCTTACGATAAATTTTACGTTCTCCATTTTCGTTCAAATTTTACAACAACGATTATCATCTAACGAGCATTATTAACATGCAAATCATATTATCAAAACATCAACGAGCTCTAACTTATAGACACGTCTTCGTCTCTTACGTTTTTCAATTTATTTTTAGAAAAATCTCAATTAAATATATAATCATCTTCATACATCGTATATCTCATTTCCATTAAACAATCGAGCGTATCATAACATTTTCTATCCTAAATCGTGTCTTCTTCGTCTCTTAGGTTTCAAATTTTATTTTTAGAAAAATCTAAAACAATTCGTATAGTCAATTAACATCAAGAGGAACACTAATCTATCGATCAATCACCAAAGAAAATCGAGCTATGATCAAAGCCCCAAAATTTGAAAAAAAATCGGTAATACCCTAAAACAAAGAGGTGTGATTTTCTTCATGATTCAATCCGTAGAACTCGATTCTAATCATCCTAGAACATGATTCGATCAAAGGACAACATGCTTCTTACTCTCTAAATTTTTGAAAAAAATAAAATGATGGAACAAAAGATTTGTTCGGTTCAAATGTAGATGAAGTTCTTGTAATACCCCGGAAATTCTTTACGTTCTTAAAAATTTTAAGTTAATAATAAAAATGGCTTTGCACGCCTAAATTTACGATTTAAAATTTTAAGACTAACGGTCGAATCCGTTTCCGAAAATAAATTACGGAAGTCAGCTAGACGACTACTGTATTTAGGGTTAACGCGTACGAAAAATTTTTAGTTCTGGAACTCAGAACGGAAAACCGTCTGATTTTTACATTCACGAAATCGGGATACGAACTCGCCCGAGAAAGTTCGTTTTTATGATTTTCCGGACGAAACTCGGACTGTGTCATCCCGAGTTTTTGTCAGAATTAAGTTTTTAATTATTATTTTCCAAGTAATTTTAATACGTTAGAATTTTTGGACGAATCGGAATGTGACGATTTTGTGCCGAGCTACGTTTTTCGTCGTTCGATTTCCGTAACGTCGTATCGCGTCGGAAAAGCGCGTATTTTCCTTCCTTTTCCCTCTCTAGTCGACTTGCACTCTCTCTTTAACCTTGATATTTTCATTTTTATAAGGTTTTAAACCTATGACTCACTATAGGTACTATTCCTACTTTACACCTATTAATCCTAATAACCTAATGTTATAACTTTATAACATTTTTATCCATCTCCCTCACTCTTTCTCTCCCTCCCATCGGCTGCCTTCTCTCATCCCTCTCCCATTTTCATCTTTCCACCATTGAAGACATCAAGATCTTGACAAGAAATTCCACACAAGTCTCTAATCCAACCATCGAACTTCAATTCTTCCTTCACTAATCTTCAAGGTATTAGTCTCCTCTCTAATTCTATCCATCCAAAATCCATTTCTTTTATTTCTTTCTTTGGATCGAGATTTATGGGATGATGGAATTAAATGTTTGATCTTCGATTAGTGTAATTAGATGTGTTTAGACTTAATATCTAGGATTAAAATTGAAAGAAATCAAGGACCCTAAAAAACTAAGTGATTACCGATTTTTAGGGCTTCCAATTAGGATGTTTGAATTCTTCAATTGATGTTATAATCATGCTTAGGAAGTGTTCGATTAAGGATTAAAATAAAAAGAAATCGAAAGCCCTATGAAATTGATGAAAACCGATTTAGGGCTAGGGTTTGGAATTGGGGATTTTCAATTTAATGAGTAATTGGACTTCAATTGTTTAATGGATGATATAGTAGTATGATTTAGGGATAAATGGTGTGATTGATGAAGAAAATCACTCTCTTTAATTGTGTGTAATTACCGAAAGTTATTGAGAAAATAGGGGTTTGCATGTAGTTGAATTGGTTGAGGAATTGTTGATGAAATAATGTTGTAAATGATATTAGATGTTGTTATGAATTTATTTAGAATTTTCTAAAAATATTTCGTGAGTCGTAAGAGACGAAGAACTCAATTTAAGTTGATATGTAGTAATGATATGAAGTGATAATATGCATGAAAATGAATCTCGTTAGATGTTGTTTGATGACGTAAAATTTGAACGAAATCCGATAACTTTTAAAATCTCGTAAGAGACGAGCAATTAGTCGTAATTAATAACCGAGAAGTCAAATAAGAATTCTAATTAGATAATATTGTTTATGATGGACTAAGGCATAACTTTGTAGTTGACGTCATGAGCTTTCGAGCTATTATAATATGAGTTATAGTGATAGTCGAGAACTAGAACGAGAAATTGTTAACTTGACTTTGGTTTAGTACTTGATAGTTGAAAGCCGACGTTTAGAACGTCGTGCTATTGGACGAGTTTTGAAAAGGAGTTCATCACGTACGGGGGTACGTGTTGACTGCCTTGAGAGTCAAGTTTCTTAAGAAATCGAATACGAGAACTTAGAACGAACCTAAGAAGTTATACGTCGTTTCCATCGAGCAACTAGGGTTAGCGCGGCAGTTTTGCGACGCTTGTCGGAAACTGTAATATCTCTTAGCTCGTTTATCGGATTTGAGATCTGTAAATTGGAGCGTAAACTAGACTTCCCGAGCTTTCAAACGGTACAGGGCTCATCCTCTGTTTCCAGTTCCCCTGTTCTGGGTAGTCCCCAGAGTTACTGCCTTGCGCAGTGATTTTTCAGAATTCATTCTTCTAAGTTGTTTCGTTCGCAACTTAGTTTCTTTCGATCGTTTAAGCCGTAATAACTTGACGACTATCTTCCTACTGACCTCAGTGTCAAGTATGGAGCCTTGAGTGCTAAACGAGACGAGTTTGTATCTCGTATCCGTTAAAGTAAAGAAATTTAGTTAAGCGTGAAAATGCCAAAATCGTATAAAGAACTAAAACTTAATTTCCTAAGTTGATTTCCTTTCCAACTTAGTTCCTTTGATCTTTTAAGTCGTAATGAGCTATCGACTATCCTCTCTACTGACCTAAGAGTCGAGTATGAGACCTTTCGAGTTCTAAATGAGATTTGTTCAAATCTCGTTCCCGTTTAAACTAAAAAGAAACTAGTAGCGTGCAAATGCCTAAAGAAACAAACGACTAAAACCTAATTCGAATTTCTATGTTCGATTATCTTTTACGACCAAGTTTAAGTGTTATTATTTTATGATGAAGGAGGAAGCCAGCAGTAAGGAAAGGACGGAAGATTAGGAGATCGAAAGCTAGTACTTAGTTCTGTAAACACTAAGGTGGGCTTTTATATATGAAATAAAACGAGCAATGCTCTAAAACCTTTCTTTATCGCTTTGATATCTGTGTTTTCAAGTGATAATCATGGCATAAACTGTTTAAATATTTTATGTGAGTTCTCTTGTACCTATCTGAGTTAACCTTCGTGTTTTCCAGATTTATTAGTTAACGATCGGCTCTGAGTTAGCTACTAAGTGCTTTCCAGAGTTAGTGCACTTTGTAACCTGTGGTGTATGTGGTATCCTGTTGAGGGCTAACCTGCCACGGTGAATGAAAATTGGTCAAGATTTGAACGTAACATACCAGAAAAATACTTGTACAAGCTAATTTATATAAATGAGTCAGAAAAATGTTTAGTAGACACGGTTCAGTTTCAATAAAACCCCGATGTGCTACGATTATGAGATGCCTGATTATTTATACTTATGATTATATTTTCGGCAGCGTGCCCACTAAGTACTTTTGTACTTAGCCCTGCATATGTTTTCTAAATGTGCAGGTTGAAGCGATGGAAGCGGCGAGGGTTGAATAAAGTTGTCTTAGAAAGACTTTAGTTAGTATGAATCACATTTCCGCTGCAAAACTTTAGTATTTTGATGAACATATATGTAATCGCTGTAGACTAAGATCTGTTTTATAACTTAGTTTATTTACCGTGTACTTTCAGTCGTGTAATCCTTTGAGTTTAACTCTTCCTTTATGTACACAAAGCCTTGCTCATAGTATGTATGATGTCTCTTATGTATGATTAGTTCAGTGAGTCCCCTTCTTCCCCGCTTCGTTAATCCAATCCCAGTCGCACCCCAGCTTCTGCCGTCCCTCGGGATTTGGGGCTGTGACAGTTCTTACCTTTCGTATTATGGATTCGGAAGTGAAATTGATCGGTAGACGAGAGACTTGTGGAGCTTTGAAAAAGCTTGAAAGATGAAGAACAATGGAGGATTTGAGAGAGAAAAATGGGAGAGAGAGGGAGATATGGGGCGGTAATATGGAGAAGAAATGAGAGAGATGGTGATTCATGTTAGATACAATAAAGTGTAGGAAATATCTAACAAAAGTGAATGACTCGCATAGGGGATGTTTGGATGCGAAATTTTTGACGGAATATCTCGTTTCCGGCTCTTAAACGTCGATATAAAAGTCGAGAAATGATTTCTTAATTGGTTACAAAATCGACGAAATCTAATTCGTTCGTTAGATTGGAAATAATTCACGTACACGGAAAACCTAATTCGTTTTTCAAAATCCGAGAAAAAGTCGGGACATCACAGTCCAAAATTCGTCCGGAAAATCATAAAAACTAACTTTCTCCTGTGAACTCGTATCGAAGAAAAAGTGAAAGTAAATTCTGACGGAATTTAATTCTGAGCTTTCGGATGAAAAATCTATCGGACACGAAAACCCTTAATACAGTAGTCGTTCGTCCAATTTCTGGAAATTATTTTCGGAAACGGATTTCACCGCAAATCTTAGAATTTAATTTCATGTTCTTAGGCGTGCAAAGCCATAATTATTATTAACTTTAAATTTTTAAGACAGTAGAAATTATCCGGGGTATTACACTTTTTTTATGGTTTGATATGTGGGAAGGTACACATGTACGATCTTTGGCAATACTACCACAATGCAGAGTACTTATCTCAATTTGACAAGAACGTTCCATAAGGCATATCAGTTTCCCATTTGTATGAGATGACAGAATATGTGCACGGAATAACTCCAGGTTGGAAAAATCAAAAGGACTGGTCGAAGTATGATCGGGTAAAAGTTTAAATGTAAAATTATAATGGACTGTAGCTTTGAATAATAATTTTAACATCCAACTGTTAGCTGATTATGGAAGTATATTTAAAATGCAGGTTGTTACTATTTACAGAGGAGTGTATGGCTGGTGTGTTGTCGAGATGGAATTTGCTACCAATAATATACTACTTCATGACACAAAGGTGCACAAGTATGACTCAACAGATTTCAATGACACAACCAAAGAAATGGTACCGTTGTCTCGGATGTTACCACAAGTACTGCTATATAGTGGTTTCTACGATGCACGAAAAGAATTCCCTCAAAAGCCACAATGAAGCATCAGTCATGTGGACCGTGGAACATTGAAGCTGAAGAACAGTCAGAACTTCCAAACAGGACCATACGCCTTATAGATAGTGGAGACAATCCTTGAAAGGGCAGTCCTAACAGCTTTTCTGAAGAAAGATATACAACAATATATGAAGGAAATTGCACTTTCGATATATAAGTTCAGCACGGAAGGATCGACAGTACAAATACCTCAAGCCTAGCATCTGTATAAAGAAATACATTTTGTTTGGAAGAAACTGAATTACATTTTAATTATGTTGGATTAACTATTTGGTGACTGCAAACTGTGACAACATGTCTTGATGTTGCTTACTAAAACTTTTGGTTAATTACCTTGTATCACAACTTATCACTTTTGGTGGGTAGTTGTATTATTTTGTGTAATATAGTTAATTAACAAATCTTAGTTCATTATTGTCATTGTATTTTTACAATTTATACAGTAAGAAAAAAAAATTCATACAGAGAATCAAGTAACGTAAAAGTAAAATATTGAAGTAACAATTGTGAAGTAACAACAAAAAAACAAAACCTAAGAAACCAATGAGAATAATGAAGACGGTTCATATTTAATTAGGGAAATAACCAAAAAAATTACAAAAATACGAACATAATGAAATAACCATAATAGTAAACTACAAAAAAAGAAAGCATGATATTTTATACAATAATTATGAAAAATTCAGTAATAGCAACAAGATTGGTATTTGAGCGAGTAAAAAAAGGGAAAAAGTAACAAAAGAAATAGTGAAGAAACAAAAAAAAAATAGTGAAGATACAATAATAAAAAAACAAAAGTGCAGTCACAATCGAGTATAAACAAAATAGAAGTAAGAAAAGAGAATGACCACAACTAAACAAAGAAAAGGAAACAAAATATGTACCTTTCTACACTTATTAAGGGAACAATATTCTCACAATAATAGGAATAAGATTGAACTAAGTATAGCGAGAATTAGTTAAGTAACAAAAAATAAATATAGTGAAGGAACAATAAGATTGGTATTTGAGCGGGTAAAAAAAGGGAAAAAGTAACAAAAAAAAATTGTGAAGAAAAAAAAAATAGTGAATAAACAATAATAAAAAAAAGTGCAGTCACAATCGAGTATAAACAAAATAGAAGTAAGGAAAGAAAATGACCACAACTAAACAAAAAAAATGAAAAGAAGCATGTACCTTTCTACACTTATTAAGGGAACAATATTCTCACAATAATAGGAATAAGATTGAACTAAGTATACCGAGGATTAGTTAAGTAACAAAAAATAAATATAGTGAAGGAACAATAAAAGAAATAGTGAAGTAACAATCATGAAGTTATGAACTAAATCCACAATACATATGTGAATAATAGAAACAAGTTAAGGTCCAGAATACAAGATAAATTTGAAAGTCTAGAAATTAAATAATATCAAAAACTAAAGCAAAAATAATAACAGAAATTATATGATTAAAAGATAGAGGGAGATAAACACTAAAATTTGAAAATGGGTTAATTTTCAAGGAATGAACATTTGTTCTTGTTGTGATGTGTGCTGCGACAAATGCTACAAGCTCTCGATTTCTTTTTCACTGTTGCTTTAGAAGTCGAGGTCTCGGAAATCTTCATAAATGCAGCACATGTTGTACTGTAATGACCAGTTTGTTTGCACCGTATGCAACTTCGAAAAGTAGACCTAGAAGACTCACTTGAGGAGCGGATTCTCTTTGTCTTTGGACGCCCAACTTGTCGAGGGTTACTTGGAACACGAACAACACGATCGACAACATCTGTAGGCAATTTCCACTCAGCTTTGTCTGGAATGGGATTAACATCAGCAGCATACATCTCAGCCCAATTTTTAGTGGTGAAATAAGGAGAAATATAGGAGATTGGTTGGTGTTTTGCAGTGCTTAAAAAGAGAAAATACAAAAATAAGAAGAAAAATAGAAGATCAACCATGAAACTCTTTCCTGATGTTTTGACATAGAAGCGAGTCGAATTTATTGCTTCAACTAGCATATTAAATTCATTTTCAATTATAAGTTCAAGCTCACTTGCAATCCTAGGTGATAGTTCATGCTTCCGAGCTAATGCATTTTCACGCCTCTCAACAAACCAACCACAAATCATCGAACGAACACATTACAAAAGAGTTGTAACATGTAATGTTCTTGCCCAACGTAAGGTCAAATTTATATTTTCACAAGCATTAGATGTCATTACCCCATAATGTCGTACTGGAGAATAACTGTTAGCCCACCTAATAAGATCAATCTCAGACAATCCCTTATAAGCTGGCGGGGAGATCTTTTGTAAGACAGACATAAGTTTCTAAAAATCATCTTTCCTATAGCAAGTTGCAGCTCTCTGAAATGCTTTAACCACAGTATTTCCATATTTGGCTAAATTTTTCTGTATATGAAAACAACACAGACCATGAGTGACACCGGGATACACACTCTCAACAGCCTTACTAATGCTAAGATGTTGATCAGATACTATCAACAAATCTTCGGGTTGCACAAAACTTTTCTTCAAGTGAGACAAGAACCAAATCCATAAACGGTCATTCTCTTTATCACCAATACCAAATGCAAGAGGAAATATTTGTTCATTTGCATCCTTGGAAGCGGCTACAAACATTACACCTTTATATTTTCCTTTCAAGTGTGTAGCATCTACACAAATCACAGGACGACAAGATGTGGCAAAACCAGAAATTGAAGCACTAAGTGCCATAAAGGCATATTCAAACACATTATTATCATCTGTTTGAAGTGAAACAACAGAACCAGGGTTGCAAGTTTCAACCATATGTAAGAAACCAGGCAAAAGTGAAAATGATTCATCAGAATCACCATATATCAACTGAATGGCACAATTGCGAGCAGCCCATGCTCTCCGGTATGAAATCTGTTACAAAAGACAACAGGGTATTTAACAAATTTATTGGTGAAAGAACAAAACAAAAGTTGTTACTTCACAAAAAAAATGTTGAAACAACAACAAAAACCAATAACTACTTAACATACCTTGAAGCCAAATTCAGTTTGAAGATAATGAACCATCTCCTTAGGTCGTAATACAACATCCTGAACCATAAGCCATGGAGCAAAGAAAGCACCAATTACACTAGAAAACATGGTTCTATGTTTATGAACTCTCAAATCAATTTCACAAGCATGTGGGGCCTGAAAATGTGTGATTCTCCAAAAGGCATCAACACTAGGCGCTTGGGAGCGAACATAAAATTGACAACGATCATGGTATTTGCATTGAACATAATATCTCTTTTTACTAGAACGCTCAACAACAAACTCATATTTATTTGTCAAATGATAAAGACCAATCGCATACATCAAACTTGGTTTAGACTTAAAAGTGGCACCTAAACAAAGTTCATGAGTTCGGAATTTAACTTCAAAATCACCCTCAATCGACACATCCAAACCATCATCCTTGCCACTGAAAAAGTGGGACTGATTCTTGAATATTTGGTTGGTAAACATAGAACGCGAACCATAAATACTCTGAGGGGGGCAGTTTGAGAGATTGGAGGTACAAATTTAAGGTTATGTAGAAGTGGATGAAAAAGAGGCTCAGTATCTACATCAGAATAAAATGAATCGTAGTCGTAATTTCCTTCATCGTCAAGACTGTCAGTACTATCACAATCAAATGGGTCATATTCATCATCATACTTATCATTTTCATCTTCAGAGTTTTCATGTTCACCAACATATATGACTCATCCATAGATGACTTGTTGCCATTATTTTTTCCTAAATTTGGCAAATCTGTTGCAGCTGGCTGAATTGGTGTATTGGTAGATGTAATAGGTGACTGAACAACTACATAAAATCTTCTAACTCCACTATCTAAAGCAAATCTCAATTCAGTATCGTTACTTATATTAAAACGGACATTACCTAAATCATCAACCGGAGACCCAACAAGACAAGATATTAAATATGAATCTACACCTTGGTATGAGCCTATGTTAGAACGAAAAATATCAAGGAAGACAGAAAAGAGAAGTTCATCATTGGGTAACAACAACAATAACTTATCTCCTCCTTGGTATGAGTCATTCAACCAAATACCCCCAAATTGTAGCACAATAGTGGTAACATTTATCTGGGGAAAAAAAAAAGAAAATGTAAATTCATGTAAAATTTCAACAATTAACAAGGTGAATACGTGAATTCGTGATACAACAAAAATTGAACAAGTATCTGATGTGTACAAAATTCATAACATTTTTTCGATATTGTGGTAGGAGATCTGGCGATTAGGAATTCAAACGGATTGAACGAAGTCAGAGATCTGGCGATTAGGAATTCAAAACTAGCAGAAACAAGGATTATATATGGAGCCCTAAAAAATTCAACCCATGAGAAGGGAACTGAAGTCACGATGGTGTAAATCTTTACCCAATATTTTTTTGCTACAACTACAATATAATGACTGCGAATCGCCAAATATTGAAATTTGAACGAAATCTGACTTTTATAATTTTTTTATTTCACTTATTTTGTTACTTTAACAATTTTTTATGTTGTCATTTCAATAATTTTTAAAGATCAATATTTTTGTTACTTCACGATGAAAGCCACATCACTAATTTTGTTAATTCACTAAATTAATTAGTAAATAAAAATTGTTATTTCATTAATTTTGTTATTTCACTAATTTTGTTAATTATTTGTTAAAATAATTTGGGAAGTAACAAATACTGATATTAAAAATTTAGTGAAGTGAAAAAATTTGTTAAGTAACAAAATTAGTGAATAAACTTTGTGATTTCCAAAACAGTAACAAAATTAGTGAAGTAACAAAATCAGTAACAAAAATAGTTAAGTAACAAAATTAGTGAAGTAACGAAATCAGTGAAGTCTCAAAATGATTTAAGTAACATCATTAGTGAAGTAACAAACCACAGTAACAAAATTAGTGATGTATAAACTACAGTAACAACATTGAAAGCACAAAGAACTTCTTGTGGTAACAAAATAAATCTTAAACAATATTGAAAAAAAAAATTATTAAGTCACAAACAATTTTTATTATTACATTCTATCTACCAATTGGTTAAGTAACAAATTTCTTTATGGGAAAGCACAAAATATTTAAAAAAACAAAATACTGTCATTGACAAAAAGACTTGATACACAGCAAAATGTCCTATATCATAGAACTGAGCATTAAGTATATAGTACAAAAACATTAGTAATTAAACTACACTAAGAAACCAAAAAGATCTCTACAAGTACACTACTGTCAATTAGTACAAATTTATAAAAGAGAACTACAAAGCAACAATAATAAGAGTAATCATCAAAGCACCAATCACATAGTCCTTCCACCGCATCTTCTTCTTCAAATCATAAATGTCCCCTCTCATCGGAAAATCATTGAGAGTTAGCTGAGTATTTTCTTGGTCAAGCTCATCATGTCTAGTACGTAAATGATTACAATCAAACTCAAGAGTACGAAGTTTCTCTTGGAGATCATCCCTCTCTTTTCGATATTGGGCAGCAATCGTAGATGCAATGCTTTCTGATAAAACCATTTTCCTATAAGCATCCTGGAGATGACCTACCTGATCTTTATACATATCACGATCATGACGAAGTTGTTTGATGTATTCATGTTGAACATCAGTGGCATTGGGATCAATCCAATCACAAAATTCACACATATCCTTCTGTAAATTTTTAAAAAAAATACAACGCATGAATAAAATCCACAATAAGTTGCTTACAAAGTAACAGAAAACTTCAAAAAACAAAAAATGTACCTCAATATTAGGACAACTAAGATACCTCATCGCAGGATCATCATCAGACTAAGACGTATTAACGATTGCTTTCAAACCATGTTTGCATGTCATGTCAGCCATGATTCCTATCTACTGAATTTCAACAAATTGATAGCCAACAAACCACAAAAAATCTGCTATTAACATATAGAGAGACAACTAAAATAAACAATGAATGCTGAAAAATTACGACAAAATTTGAAGGAAGCACAAAAATGACTCATTCCCATACCCAAAGTTAGACACATACATAAAATTTTGAAACAAATGACTTAAAAATTAAACTCCAACAGATTAGAAATGTGTAATTCCAAAATAATTTTAGTCCAGTCACAAAAAAAAAGGGAAAGTAACATACCCTATTAAGGAAAATTAGTTAAGTGAAAAAATTTGTTAAGTAACAAAATTAGTAAAATAACAAAATTGATTTAGTAACAAATTTACTGAAGTAACAAAATGAGTGAAATAGCATACTTAGTGAAGTAACAAAATTAGTGAATTAGCAAAAGAAATGAAGTAACAAAATGATTGAAACACAAAAATACAACAAATCTGAGCAGAACTCAAACAAAGAAAATCGATTGAGAATTTGAAACAAATCTGTAAATTAAAAAAAAAAAAAGAATTGCAGCAATTGAAAAATTAGGATAAATCGATTGCATAGAACTCAAACAACAATGGAATGTCGAAAAGAATACACTACATCAACGGAATGTCCAAAAACACAACATCAACAAAAATTCACTACATCAACAAAAAGAATTGAAACACAAAAATACAACACAAATGTCGAAAGAACAAATTGTGGAAAATACCAGTAGAACAATACAACAAGTGAAAAGTTAAAGTATATAATAATATAAGCACAAAATCGACAACAAACGGGAAATCTACAAAATAAACATTCAACCGAAGAAAAAAAAAACCAAAAACGCAATACATACCTAAATTAACGGATGGATCAAGTAAAAAGTTGTCGGAAAAGTAATGATTAGAACTAGCCTTCACCGGAGATAGAAGAAGAAGTTAGCAGCAAAGATATAGTCAGAGAGAGAAGACGAAAGACAAAGGAAAAATAAAAGTAGAGAAGAACGAAAATTGAAGAAAGAAAAATAAATGAAGAAATAGAGTAACTAAAAAAATGGGAATAGGAGAGGGGAGGGTAAAAAAGTCAAAAAAATAAAAAAAAAAGCTAAAATTTGAAAAAAAAAACGGAAATAGTTAAAATTTAAAACTACAGTCTAGAAATGGGGTTTTTCTCTCTTTCTAATCTTGAAGATTCTTTTGAACAAAATGATCCGTTATGTTCACTTTCTTTTTCCTTTTTTTACGTTTTCCCTTCTATTTTAATTTTTGTGTTTCTTTTATACAATTCTTACAAGACTGTTTACCAGAAAAGGAAGAAGAAAAAAAGAACTTTTAGATGGTGATAAGGAAGCCATTGCACGTTTACTAATTTCATTAAAATGTGAAGTTTAACTAGTGTGAGTAATAATCTATTTCTTTAACTAGTGTGTGTGAGTAAAACATTTGTCCATGTGCACTTATGTATATTTTAAACATTATTATTATTATTATTATTATTATTATTATTATTATTATTATTATTATTATTATTTATTATTATTATTATTATTATTATTATTATTATTATTATTATTTATTATTATTATTATTATTATTATTATTATGATTGTGATTAAATAGTGTTGTATTAACGAGAACAAAGACTAAGGGGGGTGTATTCAATATAGATTTTCATTGGATTTTAAAGACTTCAGAAGTGGGGGTGTATTCAATCCGGATTTCTGTTGTATTTCTGAAATCCGGGTGTATTCAATATAGACTTCTGTTTGATTTCAGAAATCCTAAAAAAGTAGGTGTATTTAATTACGATTTCATTTGGATTCCTAAATTCTTGGTGTATTCAACATTCCATGGACTTTGCAAACTCTGATTTCTATTAGATTTTCGTTAGATTTTGAGGAAAAAAATACACTGCATGAAATCCGATCGTTTGGGATGAGATTTGAAATCCCAGCGCCGGCTGAGGACAAGCGGTCGCTCTGTGCTCCCAGCCGGCGCTGGAGACCAGTGACCGCTGGTTCTTCTCTCTTTTTATCTTTCTCGGGGATAATTGTGAGAGTGAGGAGAGAGAGAGAGATAAAGAAAAGAGGAAAATACAGAAGAGAGGGAGAGGGAGAGGGAGAGGGGTGGAGTGGAGGAGAAACCATTACAATTCCACCACGTTTCTCTCTTTCCATGGCAAAATGGCGGCTCTGCACCACGGCGCCACCTCCGCCGCTGCTACCCCCGCTCTCCACCGCCGTCGGTTCACGACCGAGAACATCAGGCGCGTAAAACCAGTTTTCTTCATTTCCAGCTCTTTTACTTCGTTCCCAGCTAAAAATACCAGAAGAAGAAATCACCTCCGCCAAAAAATCCTCAAAACCCTGAAAACCCGCATTATCCCCAAATTGCCTCCTGCTAACCCGATAGTCCCTATTGAATCCCAACCGCAAGAGCTCAAAGAGATCGAAATTGATCAGTATTTTCAAGAATTTGAGAAGTCTGAAAACTCAGAATTAGCTGCAAATGACGAAACACAACTATTGGAAGAACTGAAGGAAGCTGAGGTTACATCACCTGATGGAGTTGGGATTCATGGAGGAATTGGTTTAGCCGGTAAAGATTCAGTTTGGAAATAAGGGTTGTGGTTTGTTGGAGCTTTTGTGTTCCAGACAGTTTGTGCTGTTATGTTTTTTGGTTTGGATGATATCGACAATAACACCAGAAGAAGAAGTAGAAAAGATGTCCAGCGTTCACTGGCTCCGAGTGAACGCTCGGTACTGCGAGCGATCGCTTACTGTAAGCGAGCGCTCGAATGTTGGAATTCACAACTCGGACAAAAGTCGAAAGTAACTCTTCAGACTCCCCCAAAACTCCACACAAAATTCATCCTCAACTTCAACAAAAATGCATTGAGTTTTAGGAGTTTTTAAAATCTGTAGAATCCAGGACTCTTTAAAATCCAATGGAACTCTACATTGTATATTATTTTTTTTTCTTTTTCTAGAAAAAAAAAATCATGGCATTAAAAATTAACAAAAAGTTCCCACTTAGAGAGATTACGACCCATTGATTTCGGTCTCTCTATTTGTTCTTAAAATCTTCAGTCTCTCTCTCTCTCTCTCTCTCTCTCACTAGACTACACGCCGTCAGCGAAGGAAAGTGTGAAATGGCTGCTAGTGGAGGATATGGCAGCTCGAGCAAAATAGACTACGTTTTCAAGGTGGTGTTGATCGGCGACTCCGCCGTTGGGAAATCCCAAATACTGTCACGTTTCTCCCGCAACGAGTTCACCTTGGATTCTAAGGCTACAATCGGCGTCGAGTTTCAGACTCGCACTATGGTTATACAGCACAAGAGTGTCAAAGCTCAGATCTGGGACACAGCTGGTCAGGAAAGGTATGTATAATTTTTATCTGTGTGTGTGTGTGTGTGAGAGAGAGAGAGAGATTTTTTAGTTAGACTTGAGATTGTACTTGTGATTGTTTGCATGTAGCTAGGGCTTTTTCTGGATCAATTTGACTGCTGAGTTAGATTTGTTTATTCTTGTGTTTGTTTCGATGCATCTATATTGACGAGCTCATCGAATTGGAATTGGATTACGTTTTGCAGTTGATTGTTTTAATTGTTAGATTGTGAAATGGCAATATTTTATAATTCTACAGCTTCCGAGTTCGTAGCTTTAGTTCGTAGTTCTGGGGCTCTTTGATGTGGATTCTATGTTTGTTTGGGAATGTTAGGTGGCCTTTGCAGTTAGTTCTGTAATCTTTTTTTTGTTGTTGTTAATTTGTGTTTTGAATGGGTGTTTTTATTTGCGAAACGAGCGATTAGAAAAGGATAACGGTTCGGTGAAATCTAATTCAATCGCTCAAAACCACATTCCTTATATTGTTTGGTTGGACGAAATAATTAATGGAGTTGGTAAAGTTTTTCTTGATGATTGTTGGTAGAAGACCAATATCAATGATCTTAATCAGGCAAAGAACGGTGGTGATCTTAAATAATTAAGAAATTTATGTACATTGATTTGTGTTTAAGTTGCTGCTTTGAAAAGGCTTGCCAGTGAGGTGAGGAATCACTACATGCA
The DNA here is from genome assembly GCA_029490685.1 of Schizonepeta tenuifolia. NCBI lineage: Eukaryota > Viridiplantae > Streptophyta > Magnoliopsida > Lamiales > Lamiaceae > Schizonepeta > Schizonepeta tenuifolia. The sequence continues at coordinate 20,589,441 of CM055958.1, read as the reverse complement.
TAATTAAATATATATCTATGTATCATGTATTTGGTATATATTGATCTGAAGAATATGTATATAGATGTGTAATGTGATATCTTATATGTGCTAAATTATATTTTTACGAATTATTTGTATATTTTTGTTTAGATTTATAAATGAGTAAAGTTCATAACTTTCTATTTTAAGTAAACAAAAGTATTTATGGCAACAACAATGGGGATAGGATGGTTAGCTATTTTTTAGGTTGATTGATTTGCAAGGGCCATCCCATTTAGAGCACCTGTTTTGTAGCTACGAGGGGTTGGGTTTGGAATCCTGCCATTTCAATGGCACACTTGACACGAAGGCGAGTGTGTTTGTCGCATGCTGCAATTGTTGAGTAAATGTGGCTTTGGCACCATTTCCCTCTAGCAAATTGTAGTATAAAATCACATTACATATTCTTTTTATTGGTCTGACATGGCACATCGACCAATTTATTTTAACTTTTTACCAAATTATGTACAAAGAGGATTTAAGTAGGGATTGGTAATGCTGTCACTTAGTTATGGTAGTATATAGATAATTGGTTGCAACAGTGTAGCTTCTGTTGGTTAACAATCGAGCACCATAATTGAACCAAATTAATACTGTTGTCCAACGTGACCTCGTATGTTTCATAACTGCCTAAATTTTTTATAAGAAGTATTTGGTGTAAAATGGAGTAACTTTAACTCTAGATCTCATTGCGAAGCCTCTATAAACTTTTGTAAGTTACTTTGTTTTAGAAACCCACCCACCCCCCTCCCCCTCTGTTTTTGGCCTTCGTCTTCCTGATCTTTGTTGGACACTTGGATGATGCGTGCAAATGATGTTTTGGTTCTGATATCAATATTATCTAATCTTGTTTCATGAACAGATACAGAGCTGTCACAAGTGCGTATTACAGGGGTGCTGTGGGGGCTATGTTGGTTTATGACATAACTAAACGACAGACCTTTGACCACATTCCGCGTTGGTTAGAAGAGTTACGTGGTCATGCAGACAAAAACCTTGTAATAATCCTGATTGGGAACAAAAGTGATCTTGAAGACGAGAGAGCAGTGCCGACAGAGGATGCTAAGGAATTTGCTGAAGCAGAAGGGTTGTTTTTCTTAGAAACCTCAGCATTGGAAGCAACCAATGTGGAGGAGGCGTTTGTGACTGTGTTAACAGAGATTTTCAACATTGTTAACAAGAAAAATCTTGTTGCTGGTGATGAAGCAAATAGCAATCCGGCATCGTTGTCTGGTGAGAAGATCCTGATTCCTGGTCCAGCACAAATAATCCCTGAAAGGAATAGGATGTGTTGTAGATCGTGATTTCTTGCTTTGAGATTTCTAGGTCTTGAATTATTTTTTGTGTATCAGTTGTAAATTTTACAATGTTACAGCGACTGCGTGATTGTTTGTTATTGACATGGAGATTAGAGAAGAGAACGTTTCAAATTTGTTTGGATTATTGTCAATGACTCTTCCAAATTAAGTGGTAAAATGGATTAGCTCATTGATTTGCTGGTGTCCACTCTCTGTTGCTCTGTTTCTATCTTCAAAACTCGTATATTGAGAAGGTAGGAAAATCTACTTATTTTGTTTTAATTATTGTATGAAAATCGAACGATAAAAGAATTTCCATGCTTTTATTTGTTAATCATTCAGTATTTTACCAACCTGTTATATATTCTCATACATTTTCAATATTTTAAAATAATACTCCATCTTAAGCCGAATACCGAATCAAGATCCCAATCCACTTTCATCGTCTGGTTTTTGATTTAAAACACACTGCTCGATAATACTTCATATATAACCATAAACCAATTTTGATGCTGTTGTTGATATAAAATTCAAACCATGGCATGGCTAATGACTGCTGCAAGTTTACAATGTATTATACAAAGGGGCAAACTTGTAAAATCTCCCTGCTGATCATCGCCCTGCCATGGCCAAGATTCACATCCTAGGATTATGAGTTATACATGAAAACATTCTTCCATAACAAGAAATTAAGATCAATAGCACTACTATAACCAAAATCTTGATTAAATATCAATCACTAAATCTCCAAAATTGGTGGCTCAATCAATCAGGATTTTTCTGGTGCCAATGCCATCACTGAGCTATCAGAACTGTTTGTTTCTGCAATAAATTCATCAGCTTTCGCTCCCTGGATAGAGACATCGTCATTCACTCCCTGAATAGGAACATCATCGTCTGCCTTTGACGCCTCGTCTGAGCGGAGCGCTGACACCCTTTCCAGCAGTTCCTGGCAGTCATTTGCATTCACCATTACAGCTATATTTGTTCTACCTCTCCAACACCCAATTGCGATAGGCATAGCATCTTCTCCTGAACCTGATGAGACCCAGCCTTCTGCAGAAGATGAAAAAGAATGGATTTAGACCAGTTAGTATCCACACTAAACTAGCACAGACGAAATAAATTTTAACACAATTTTCAAGAACAAAATGTAGGCAAACCTGCACGCAGGATAACCACACAACAACCCAAAATTAGCTCTGAGGCCTTCTCTCTTAAGGAAGGATCAACAAAGTCGGGAAATTTAATAGTTTTGTACTGCAGGAGATGCTTGAAATCTATTGGAGAAGCATATAAAATTTGCTTAGTTATGTGTGGAAGAATCAGTGGCAATCCTTCAGATGAAATACGGAATAAACAGGGCGCAGTTGACCCCTCTTTTGAAGTTTGGCGTTCCTGTAACCAGAAAGATCCAAACAAAATATTACCAATCTTCACACAAAATGAGGAGCCACGCAACAAATATAAATGATGAACATGCAATTCTTTCCAACAAATTTCCAAGATAAGAGTCCATAAGAAGAATGTTAAATATTAAAGACTCGAGCAAATGATGATTACTTACAAATATCTTTAGCCCCACTGCAGCTATCTTGAGCTGCTGGCCACCAAGAAGGTTCAACTCAAGAGCTTCCTTCACAGAATTTGATACGTAATAAATTCTTTTCACATGGCTCATGTCACTGTTTCTTGTAATAAGATGGCCTTTGATTGGGAAGGATTCCTTTATTCCATAAAATTCAATTATTTTGCCCACAACAGTCTCATCCTTGTAGAAGATAACAGGGTCTACTCCTCTCCATCTACCCTGCATTTGAAGCTTCCTTTTTGCTGGAACAGTTTGGGCATCTGCTTTCTCATCAGGCAAAGGCTCATTTTCCTTTTTCTCATTTTTCTCGTGTACCTTATCCTGCTCAGTGTCCAAACGGCTTTCACCAATTCCAGTATCAAGTGGTTTGGCATCAGGAGCTGCTTCAGACATTTGCACATCTATGTCACCACTTACATCAATATCATCCCCATTTATGTCCTCTTTCACCTCATTCATTTGCTTTTCAGATTCAGCAATGCTAGAATCTGCCCCGGGACGGCTTGTCCATTTCTTCTGAATAGCTGTAGGAGCTGCAGAACATGTATATATGTCAGGTAAATGCCAATTATACAAGCAAGTATAAGAAACACAGAAACAAAGAACGAAAGAAAGAAAGAAAGAAGAAAGAAAGAAAGAAAGAAAGAAAGAAAGAAAGAAAGAAAGAAAGAAAAAGGAGCACAGGTTTAAGTAAAATCAAAAAACCAGATGCCTAATGAAAAAAAGAAGTGAGTTGACGCTGCCCGAAAGAAAAGGTTAACAAGATCAAGTTTATTTAAAAAGAAAAAAGAAAAATAATGTCCGCCTGAAGCAAAACGAGAATGCTTACCAGGCAGAGGCAAAAGCTTGTGGAAAACAGCAATAAAGAAAGCCCCGGAGTTTTGATCATGAGGTACTATTCTCATACAACGTTCTAAAGGTAAATCTGAAACTTCTGCCTCCATATTGCTTGTAGGAGCCACTGAATCATCATTCAACTCGCCCCCATTTTCATTATTACCATTACTATTCTCACAAGTTTGTCCGGTGGCTGTCTCTTGAAATGGTTCAGCTATCTCATCATACTGCTTTCCGGAAGGAAACATGCCCGGACTTGCAACATTTCTGCGATTTCTAGGAGCATCTTTATATGATGTTAACCACAGTCCTCTATCAAAAACCTGCACAGCAGATGGATGGGCAAGTCAAAAGCTAGAAAATCAACTAGAAAGATGACTGGATGTTTTAACTGTTTTCGATACCATACCAGATATGATGTAGTAGACACTAATGTTTCTGTTGTATGCTGCATACTGGAAAAGAAAAACAAATGGTATGGTCCTCGAAGTACTAACCTTCCATTTTTTAAGACCAGGCCTTCGGGCAAGCTCGGGAAGCTCAGTGGAGACATCTACGAGCTCGACTGTTCCATTACATCTCCGCAAAACCTGAGGTGAACAAGACAGGTCTGTTAGATCCTAAAAGAATATAAGACAGTGTCAAATGAAAAGAGATGAGAAAAGTTCCAAGTAGGAAAATTTGCAACGAATGAAAATGTATAGATTAATAATTCTCCAATTCACTTTCTGACTCTTCTTTCACCACTTCCTTGGCAAAAAATGATTTCACAGCCTTTGCTTAAGATGGGCATTAGCTCCAATTTGAAGAAATAAACTTAGTACAAATATTCATAAACTACCTCGGCGACAACAGCCTCATTCTCCACTGGATTCATTGAGCAGGTGGAATATACCATCCGTCCACCAACTTTCAGAAGCGCTACACCTGGAACGGTCACACATTCGAAATTGAAAGCAATTAGTGCTTTCTGATACAAACCAAAACAGAAAAAGATATATGCCCGGAATGTTGAAAAACTTGTAATTATTGTGCATTCATGTGAACATTAAAAAATGCATGCTACAGCTAAAGGAACTAAAGCAGCCAAACATTAGTTAAATTTTACGACTCATCATACAAGCAATTAAAGCTAAAGGACATTAATCTAATGTATTATTCCCTCGACTCTGAAGGCACGCCAATCAAGGTAAAATAGCATATCTACCTGCACCTAGACGTGCATGCTTCTTCGTTATTTCCCCAATTTGATAGAGCAAATAATTTAAGATGAGCTTCTTACCTAATAAAAAATAGGACCTAACAAAGACAAGTTGCAGATAATAGTAATAAGTGAGGCATCCAACACGTGTTCCAAATGGTTACAAGTTACAACTTTAAGACAAAATTATTATTAGACAATCAAAACAGTAACAGAACAAGTTTGCACAAATGGCTAGCATTTACTGATTCTAGGGCAGCATTAACAACTGCATTCTCATTTGGAGTCTTCTCAGTTGTAACTGACAGAGAATTCAAGTCAGGGAAAAAGGTACCTCGCATTGCAATCTGAACTTGTAGGCCAAAGAGACCATTACCCGATCCTGAACTCCTGAAATGAAGAAGTGGTGAGGAAGAAGACCAGTTAATAGAACATTAAAAGGTGGAAAAGGAAAGGCAAATAATATTACAATACAATAAAAAAGAAATTACCATTTCTTCCACAGGTCTGGAGCCTTACGCAAAGTTCCATCACCACTACAAGGGACATCACACAAGACTCGATCAAATTGAAGCTGACGAAGACCGGGTTTTTTTATGTTTTCAACACTCCTGTGTAAATGGCAGCTTGGGAAGTGTTGTGCTTCATGATTTGTGACAATTAAGTTTGCAGTGCACATTCTTTTTGTTTGGTGAATAAGAAGATTACATCTTTGTACATCCAGATCATTTGCTATGACCTATTCAGAGGCATGGATAGGATAAAATCAGAAAAATTGTAGTAAAATCGGCAACTACAAGAAAATAGTTAAAAGATTAAGTTGTAAACATATTTCGAGCTGCTAAATTACCCCATCTATGTAACTACATTAGAAGACCTTGCCACAGAAAGTAGAAAAGATGAGGAATGATACCATTCCACTGGGTAGAGTTCCAGGTTCAGTCAACTTGTATATCATCTCCAGCAACTGAAATGTTTTTGACCCTGGTGCTGCACACACTGCATCGCAATATTTGGATATCAGAGATTCAACTGGGATATATAACTGACTTCCAAATAAGAGGCGGTAGACTGGTAGCACGATTTATGCCAAAAGTAAACGATCCAGAGATAGTTATGAAGTCATTGATGGAGCTTACTGTCAAGAACAAAGTGATCTGGACGTACATCAAGGAACAGTGGAGGAACCTGTTACAATGGGAAATACCATAAATAATACAAAACTAATCCAAATAACCTAGAAATATCAAATTGAGATATACAGAATAAAAGAACCAAAGAATGAGGAGGATAGCACACCATGCTAACAGCTTCCTGTCTTGTTATGTTTCCAATCTCATTTTCTAGCTTCAGAAACTCATGAAACCTGAGAAAGTTTATGTAAAGAATACAGAAAAAGGTCTTAATATGGCAACATCATAATCGAAGACATGGTAGACTAGAATTCAACAAAGGAGCATCTAAGAATCTGTGTTGGCTACTCTCAAAATATAGCAATTGCAGAGATCATAGTGCATAGAAAATGACCAAAACATTAGAATGCGTCTAACACTGCTATTTTCTGTAAATACAAACTTTGTAAAATGATAATTCAATAGATGTGACCTTTATAGAGGCCCTAAAAACTATAGGACAACTAGGGAGATTAAAAGAAAAAAGAAAGGTTATAGATCATTGCTGGACCTTGAGAATCTAACTGTACATTTAAAAATACGCTAATACACTATGCATTATATGCTTTTTTTTCTCAAGGCAGCAAATCTTGTGCATATTTATGCAAAATGTTATATAGGACAGCAATGATATGACGGGAAGCAACATGTTGAATGTTATTTGTGAAAGGCTTACAGAAAGTGGATATCCTATAGTCATTTACATATGGATAGAATTTGAAGAAGTTCCAATGGACCAACTTACACATATCATGATCATTCAGCATGAAGTTTTGAGAATACATAATTGAGCTCTAATAATTATCTATCAATAGGGCCAATAACATTACAAATCTACAATGAAGAGAAAAATAAAGTAGTCCATCAATCAATCATGCCATCAATTGTGTATTCATCATTTAGGTCCCTTGGAATCAGTGGCGGAGCTAGGCCCCTTAAGGGAGGGGGGCAAAATATTTAGGACAATATTTTTTAATAAAAATTATATAATAAAATATTCTTACAATAATTATTACATAGATTCTAAAAACGACATAATATCAGTTCATTATCTACGGTATCAAAAATTTCCTCTCTATTGAATGGTATTTTGATATTTTCTTTTCTCTCCCTTCTCTACGATGGAGAACATGGAGAAGATGATTGAAATATAATGGTATTTTGATATTTTCTTTTCTCTCTTTTCCTCTCTATTGTTATACTCTTTCTCTCGTTTTTTTTAATGAAAGGAAGACAAAAAGTCAGTACTTTTAAAGAAAGGAAGACAAGAGGTCAAATACTTTTATTTAATTAAATTTTATTTTTTTATCCTTGTGAGTTATGCCCTTATTTTATTTTATTTTTGGTGGGGCAAGTTTTAATATATGTGTGAGTTTCTTCATGACATGAGGTATACTTAGCCCAAATTAAGGTGGGGCAATTGCCCCACCATTGATAAGGGTAGTTCCGCCACTGCTTGGAATCTAAATAGACAGATAAGTACATCCCAATGAACATATATAGAACTCATACAATTCTCTAAGAATAGTAATTTCTTCCTTCTCCTATTTGTATCCTGATTTATGATGCCCTTATAATTCTTTTTCTTCTGTCAGATTACAATACCAAGATTCTTCATGAAGCCTTTGTATTAGTCACTGTGCTCCCACTTAAATATAAACAAAAACTATTCAGACTGCCAACACACTGGTCCTACATTTTTAATCCATTGGGTATTCTACAGAAAATACAACTGCATTCACAGTTTCTCAGTTTCATCTGTTAAGAATCCAGAACAAAATATAGTGGTAAATAAAGAACTCACTGCTCGAGGGCTTTATTTTTCCGCAACTGGTTACGAGAATAATATGACTGCCAAGCAAGATGCTCCGGGTACCACGGTAATACCTTTATTGCCTCCACTGCATTTCCATCAGTATCCTGCATAAATTAAAGATACAGAAGGGACAAATTAAGAATGAAGATAAGATGATAATTCCATTATTATCTCTCTCCATTTGAAACTAAAGATGATGAACATGTAAATAAACTACCTCTGCCGGAAGGGATTTCACAAAGTCATTCTCCAACCGGAACAGAATATCCTTATAAAACTGACAACTGCAAAAAATAGATAAAAGATTAAGCATATCACCTGAAAATAGCTCTCCATTTAACTTGCTTTGAGATAGATCAAACAAGTATAGAGATCGCCCAACAGAAAACCATCAAACACACAATGTAAAGTGAGATACATACTATCACAAAACAGTGAGGATAAACCTGGAATTAATTCTGAAAGCAGCAGGGAGCGGCGTCCTAAGATACTCATTGAAGGTATCCCACTCTTCAGCCGACACAATTCCTTGCTCCTACATATGTTTCAAACAAAATCATTAATCAAATTAATCGAGTAATTAACTTATCCGATTTCAGCAATCGAGAAAAAGGTAAATGAAAATAAAAGCAAAAACTGCACGTATTCTGTTATAGATCTCTGATGCTTCTTCTTACTTTGTAATATTCATCGAAAGCGAGGTTCTGCGTCTTGAAAGGCTCCCAATGAACATTACCGCCATTATTAGCGTCGGCGGCGGGAGGGGCAGTAGCAGAACCGTCGGATTTGGGGCGCTTCCAGACGTTCTCTCTGCTGTCACGGAAGTGCTTTCTCTGCGTGCGGGATCTTCCTCTTCCACCCATCTTCTCTCTATTGTTATCGTTCTCTCTCTCTTGCAATTGCAACAGGATTGCTTGATTTCTGTGCTTAGTAGTTGGAAGTGTGTAACTGCTGCTGCAGATGATGCTTTTGAATGTGGAAACTGCGCTCATTTTTGTGCGTTAGGGGAACAGAACGCGGGTTAACTATTGGGCCTATTCTGCTAAATTGGGCTTTCTTAAGCCCAACGTAATTTTCGTAATGTTGGTACATTAAAGTCATTTTAGGAGAGCGTAAGTTGAACTCTTTCTTGTTATGCATCTAATGTATTTTCTATCTCACAAACTTATATTTTAATTCTTTCATAGTATTTCCTCAAAAAAAATTCTTTCATAGTATATTGTTGTATTTTAAGTTCACCCAGAAGCGAGTTATGAAATGCCTATCTAAATTTTTTCTTTTGTAATAATACAAATGGTAGAGCATATGAGGTACAATTTGAGTTTGAGTTCAATAAGATATTTTTAGATTAAATTAGCCAAATAGAGGGTTTGGAACAATTAATAGTTAGTGATAATGGAATTAGGAGATTCAAAGAAGGAAAAATACATAGATTCTTCTACTCATTTTCCATATACAGCTTCTTATAGTTATGGCAATCAGTAGTCCAGGTTCTCTATGCTCAAATACAAAATTAGGAGCGTATTCGCGGGGTGCAAATTCCGAATTTAGTTCGTGTATTCAATTTTTTTTTTTTTTTTTTTTATTTGAGGAAGGGGAGTGTGGAGTTTGAACCTTGGATATTGCTTTCGTACAAATTGAATTGCATCACTGGGACGTCCCCCTGGAAACTTGTGTATTCAGTTTTTGAAGACTTGCAATGTTTATATTTGATCATAGACTTATGTTTGATAATAATCCCAAGACTAAATACTCCATTGACGAGTATTTTTTAACACAACATAGAACATGTTACTTAATTTTTTTTTTAACACATTAGTATTTTTTTTTTGTGGCACACATTTAATAAAAGTGTGGTAAATGTTAAGTAATGGATAAAATGATCCATTATTGTAGGTAGAGAAAGAAATAAAAAATGAAATCGTAGATCCTAACGTGGAAAAAAACAGAAATAGCTACGATCTTCGTGAACGGACGGAAAAGAAAAAACCAGCTATAATCTTCGAAAATAGAAAACTAACTACAATCTTCGTGGACTGAAAGAATATACATGACGTGGGTTGCACAAAAGAAAATCAAAAGAACATATATGATGTGGGTTGCACAAAACAAAATCAAAAGACCGACGTTACATTTACCAAATTCTATAATAAATCAAAATTTCATAGCTGAGATTTTAATATATTTCTAACATGTCAATTAAATTTGTTATAATTTATTACAAATTGGATATATGAAATAAATGTACTGATCGATCAACTTTGAAGTAGATGATTCAAAAAAACAGCTAAACTTCAAACAGCTAAATTAGTCCAGTCTCAATTCTAACATCTCTATCAAAATACAAGGTAACACAAAATGAAGGAAAATATAGGCTCAAAGCAACAAAAGAGAGGGGTATAATCCCAACAAAAACTGCCCGCATTGCATTAATATATTAAACTAGATGAGTATTCAACAAAACAGGACATCCAAAATCTTCTCATAAGCAAAATAGCCAGTACACAACATATTTTAAACCTCCTTAACTACAACCAAAAACAAGACAAATGCCACAAGGGCACATGGCAAGAACATACACGACTCACCAAAGGTATATAATCCTAGAAGTCATTAAGCAGCAATGGATGGCTTCGAGGCTGTAGAAAGTCTAGACCTCTTCTTAGCCAAGCTCTCACTACGTTTTTCCCTCTGTTCCTTCAACCGTTGAGCAAGAAGCTTCTGGTAGTCAGCAGCTTCTGCCTTTGCCTTGGCAATTCTCTTCTTCTTCTCTGCAATTCTACCTCTCTTCCTCTGCAAGGTCAGTGGAGTCACCAGCCTCTGAATCTTAGGAGCTTTGCTGACTTCCTTACCTGTTCATAAAAACAGGTATTAAAAAGCAGCACATCAAATCAAAATACATTCAAAATCAACAGATAAGAATCACTGTGTTAAATATGAAATGCATGCAAAAAACTCACCAGTTTTGGTGGTGAACGTGCGACGGTATGTGTTGACATACTTCCTAACATCATCTTCCTTGGAAAGGTTGAAGAGCTTGCGGATCTTTGACGCCCTCTTTGGACCCCTCATCCTTGGTTTCTCAGTATCAGTGAGACCAGGAAGATCATTCTCTCCCTTTTTCACAATCACCAAGTTAAGAACAGAGAGATCGGGGCTAACAATGCACCCACGAACAGACTTCCTCCGGCGCTCTCCATTTCTCCTTCCAAAACCACGGAAGCATGGAGTACCTATTCAAAAAAGTGAAACTCACTTAGATATAAAATGTTAGAAAACTCTTCATGACGGGAACCAAAAAGCCATCCACATACCACGGTGCAGGAGGAGCCTCACACGACCAGGTGTCAAGACACCCTGCTTCATTGGAAAACCCTGCTTATCACAACCACCCATAATCTTGAACACATAACCCTTGAACTCCTGAATAAATTAGGACAAAGCCATGTTAGAGTTATCTTAATCAAGAGAAAGTTGTTGTCATATTTTAGGAACACTACATCAAGATTCAAGAAATCATAGCATACATCTCCGAGTGCGTCTCCACTGACTTCCTGGGAGATCCTCTTGTCCCAGAATACACGGCTGCAATTGACAGAACAAACTACGATCAGAGAACTTGATCAAGACATAACCAAACAAGACTAAAACTAGCAAATCTATGATTACAACAAAACAGGGCTCAAGGTAACCAGCATGCAAATGCAACAATACCAATCTATATTTATTTTTAATATCAGAATAGATATCCCTTATAGAGATCCTATAAATAGAACATCTGGAGGTTTGTGCTTCTGGACATTCTATAAAAATAATTGTTCAAAGAACTAAAAAAAGAAGTACAATGCAAGGAACAAACTTTTTATAACAATTAGAAATCAGCTAAAGACAGCAAAGCATTCAGTAAGTTACAAATTAATAGGATTAGGCAAATAATTAGGGTTCAGGATAGGGTGAAGAAGCAAAGGGAGATATGGATGGCATTTGACGAACCAGCAAAGTTAAGGGGATATCCTAAAAGTTTGCCCTGTGACAAAAGCATACGTAATTCAATTTCCTAGTGGAGAGATCATTCCGAAAACTAATTTGCTAATGAAAGAAATATGTCAAAATTTGCGAACTAATTGCTAGTGAAACAAATGTGTAACATTCCGCATCTTGAACAGACAAACTTGCGGGAGTACTCGTGCCTAAAACACCTCACTAATTTGCACGTTTTACATCATTGTCGAAAGAACGGGCATCACTGATTGAAATTGTTCAACGTGCTAAAATTTCCGAAATGAGCTAAGTCTAATAAATCTACAGCTACGATTACATCACTGAACGCTTACGAACAACTTAGAACGCTTACGAACAACTTAGAACACAGAACTAAGGAAAAATGTCAAAAATGATTATCATTTAAAACGGAGATTCAAAAGCTAACAGAAACGAAAACATACAGTTTCAGATCATCGTCGATTTCCAGCTTCTTCTGGCAACCAGTTGTTGGATTGGCCACGTTGAACTATAACATTTAACCAAAGAAACAACAAATTAAAAATCTTCAATAAGTGATGCAAAGATAAAAATCACAGTTGCTACAACGTGTGTGAGGTATAGAGAGAGAGAGGTTGAACCTTCATCTTCGATGCGACGCAGAAGAGGCAGCAAAGATGTGGTAATCACTCAGAAATGCTGCTATCGGCCTTCTTCTCCAGCTAGGGTTGGGAACTTGGGGTGAGTTTATAAAGGCTTTATATAGTAGACATCCGCGATCAAGATAATACTGATTGGGCCGAATTAGGTCCATCGTGTAAGGAAAACTGATTGGGCTCAACCAAATTGGGCTCCATCTAACATATTTATCTAGCTAATTAGTGAGGTAGAAGAAAGATTGAAGCCTTGAATTCGAAGGTCGTGATTTAATTTAGGTTAAGAACATGGGTTGTGATTTGAATCTCTATAATAATACAAATGTGACTTAATTTTATATAGAAAATAAAACTAATTCAGAAGGCGATTTGATTCATCTTGTTTGGGCTGATTTACTGGATTGGTTTTCCTTCTTTTCATTAAAAAAATAATAGAGGAACTTCCAAAAGGCAAAAACTAATATATTTTCCTAATTATTTCATGATTGGTTATGGATCGACACTCATTGGTTGTTCTTAGGGTTGTCTAAACGGTTTCGGTTAGTCGGTTTTTAACCAAAATATACAATAACTGATTGGTTATTGATAACCAAAAACCGATTTTATTGGTTATTGATGCGGTTATAGGTTCGAATTTTTTAAGTCAATCGGTTATTAGTTATAACCAAAACCAAACCATACTAACCAATTAAACAAATTTATTTATTAATTAATAATGTATATAATATAAATATATTATAAATTATATTTACAAATTAAAGTCCTAAATAATTTAAGACCCTAACATTTTCTATCGACAGCGACAACACAAGACATCATCGTTCTGCCTCTAACCGTTGCTTGTGTCTTATTACTATTTATGACTTTATGAGCAATTAACATTGTGAAGAAATATTGTCCAATTTTTGCTAAAACTAAATTTGCTAAACAAAACTAAAACTAATAATACTACAAAATTAAACAATAAATCTTGCTAAGGAACTTAGCGCATTTTAGAATCTAAGTGCAGCTTCATCTCCATGATCAATATGGGATTCAAACTTATTCTCAAGCAAAGTTCAAGAATTGACGTGTAGAAGACAATATATAAGATTATCATAAATACTGTATCATTTATCCTTAAGATGTGATTATCATCAAATATAAAAATGTATATGTGATTATCATATAGTCGCGCATATAGTGGTGTCTAACGATGATTAGTTCCAAATTTGCGGCCGTATACACGAAAAATAAATAAATAAAAAATCTCATGAAGTATTGGATTAACCAATGAGGGAGATGACTTAAAATGATTCTTCACCTTTAAATAATAGGCCTGCTGCTCATCAAGTGGCAATTCTCCTATATAAATAACCAGTTCTAATCTTGTTTTTACTGAAACCACTTATAGTGAAAGTTCCCTATCTTTCATTATAGTAATAGAGAGTGATACTATAATTTTATCTAACAGTGACATGTTTCTTAACCCACAATTAAATCTCAAATAATCTGCATATTCTCATAGAGCTAGAATCATTACTTGTCCAATTCATACAAGACTTCAACATCATCATCAATATGCATGTGTGATGTTATGTAGTCTAACGAAACACTAAAAGATGAAACAATATTTATAATATAGAAAAAAAAATCGTCTTCTTTTATTCTTTTAAAAGCAATGACAACAGAGACCCGACACTCGCAACAAATCTAAATTCTCACATTATGATGGAGAAGTTTGTGGATTCCATTCCATGGTGTCATGGGTTGAGGGATATCCAAAGATCCATACAGTTTTCTATTGTCATTCAAATTCCACCAACTACATTAGAAGATATTATCAATCATGATCATCAAGATATATATAGGGATAAAAAAACATGTCGATCGACAACAACTTGGTAGATGAACTAATACATTTTATTGCAGAATGCAAATGTTGTTTGTACAATAAAGTAGTGGCCCCTCAAGCACAAAGGGACACCCTTGTTTTTTCACCTATAGTAAATATTAAAGCTCATAGTGCACAAACAAACTCCCCACTTGTCTCTACCTCATCTATATCTTCATCGGTGTCGATTTCATCAAGATCCATACTCCCCTCAAACATCGGGCCGCCCGTTTTAGGGCCGTCCGATGATTTTGTGGCTTCTTGTATGACAGCCAATGCCTCTTCCATACTTTGAGTAGAGTATGTATCATTTATCATGTGCAAACTAGCTTCCTCCCCTTCCATGAATTCTATTGGAAGGTTACTTAGGAACCAAGGATGCTTCTTGATTTCTGGAATGCTTATTCTCTGCTCAGACATCATAAACACGATTACTAGACATCATGGGACTTATGTATCAAGAATAATGATAAAGGAATTGGGGTCGGGTCTGTAGCGCTACGACAACACAACTTGATATTTGTCTTACGTTGTTAAAATGGTTAGCTCGAATTTCTAGAAGCGTCTGTTGAGTCTATATATGTTCGAGAGATTATAATACCTTTTCGGGGTCAGCAACAAATATTCGAGATAAAAGATGCTTGCATTCCTTGGAGACTCTAACGTAGTCAGGGATGGAGTAGTGAACACTAAGTATTCTCTGTCGAAATATTGAAATGATCATCAAATTATTGGTGGGAATTGAATCCACAATATATTAAATCTGATTATAAACTCACATTGATTGTTTTTTTGAAATTTCTTGGATCATCAGGATCTTCAAATGGATATGCACCAACTAGCATCACATATAGGGTAACCCCACACGACCAAACATCTGCAAGCTTTAGGGACCAAGGGTAATTTCATTACACGTTTAAAATGCAAAAGAGAGAAAAAAAAATAGTGTTAATTCAAAAATTCACACAATCTAACTTGACTTTGGTTTTAGATCACGCGTTTCACAAGTGTATCAGTTAGGATTTCACCTTTTATTTCATAGCACAATAGACGAGGCCAAAATTTTCCAACCACTACAGAAGGAAAAAACGATATAACTGAAAATAAGTCACGTCTTGACATTTTTCAAGTCATTAAATTTTTTTGGGCAGTATCTACTTTGCAAAAAATCCTAGAATAAAAATTAGTGAATATTTGGCGATCAACCCTAAAAATTACGATGAAGAAAGATCCATCTAAGCCACGAATACAAACCTTGCCATCATATTCTTTCCGAGATAAGACCTCCGGTGCAATATAGGCCGGTGTTCCAACAGTCGATTTAGGTTGAGAATGCAGGACCGCAGACTTGAATTCGAAAACCACATAATCAAGAACACTACATTTTTAACATAAAATAAAAAAATCATAAGCAAAAACTACCTTAGAATAACCGAAGTCACATATCTTGAGGCGCGGGGCAGGGCTCCCATCTAACAACGTGTTTTCAAGCTTAAGATCTCTATGGCAAATTTGCTGCATTTTGTGAAGAATTTATCAAAATCAGAAATTTCCAGATATTCATTAATAATAGATAGATATGTAGAACTCTGTTTTATTACCATGGAGTGGCAGTAACTGACTCCAGATATCAGCTGTTGAAAGAAAAACCTTGCCTAAAATGTGCATCAACACACATGAGTCAAGAGAGCTCCTTAAAATCAATAATTTAGTCAGCAAGAGTGAAAGAAATTGCTCGTAAAAATTGGCGAAAACACGGTGTATAAAGCGAGACCTCATCTTCGCTAAATCTCCCAGCAGTGCATATTCGTTCGAAGAGCTCTCCACCGGCTGCATATTCCATTACTATGGCTAGATGGGTTGGAGTAAGCAACACCTAAAAAACAGCAAATATTTTGTTTAATTTTTTAAATTGAAAAATTTGTTTCCAAGCAAATTTTCATTCTGCTTATCAAGCAAAACTCTGTTTATGTTCTTATCAACAAAGAAAATCAGCAAAACCCAAAAATGAACATGGTCTGCACAAAGTCAGCAGTCAAGTTCAACATCATCACTGTGTGTGTGCGTGTTTTCAGACAAGAAAGATTGAGTTAATTATTACCTCTTTGAATCTGATAATATTGGGGTGTTTCAAAGACCTGTGATTCATGATTTCCCTCTGAACATGATCATCAATCTACAGAAAAAACAAAAAAAAAGTTGGAAACCTAAACATTAATTTGAAAGAGTTAGACAAGAATCTTGAACAAGAAAAGCACTCACCTTTTTGCCTCTCTCAATGTACTTAACTGCATAGAGCTCACCGGTCCATTTATCCTTCACAAGCTTAGCCACACCAAAATTCCCAGATCCTAAATCTTTCAAAATATCGTATCTTTCCATTTCTATTGCATCAAAATGGTAACTTTGATCGATAAAAGCAAAGATATTATATTTGAGAAGGGTTTTGCATGGAAAAAGAAGATGATCAGTTTGTGTGTGTGTGAAGCATCTTTGTCAAATGATGAAGTGTCAGAATTCTTGCAAACTGGAAATTCCCAAGGTAGGTTGGAATTTGATGATGCTTCGTCTATATATTGGGGGCATAGAAATGGAGGACGGAACACGTGTCGGGATACTAGTGGCTGGTATTCATAACAATTTGACTTAGCCAAATATTAAAAAGAATTGAATGAAATTTGTAAAGTAGTTTTGGTATTGGGGATAGACCTACTGAACTGAATTTCGTCTGTGTTTTGCTATGAGAGGAAAGAAGTTAGTTAAAAATCTATTTTAAATTAATACTCTATTTCCCGAATAGTACACATATAATAAAGAAATGTGAAGACAATTATTGTGATCATTATTGTTGTTTTAAAATAATTGCTGACACAGTTTTGTTCACCGACTGATTATCTCGATTAAACTTTGAAATGAGTACATAGTTTGAATTTTTTTATTATTTTGGCTTTGGTAAGAGAATTTTATATGTTGGGTAATCGGAGAGATCATGTGTGCGACTATTATATTTTGCCTCAAGTAACATTTTTGTTCGTGGCAAGACAATTAGTGATCTCTATTTGATAGTTCACCTAAGAAACTTAAATTGCAACACAAAAGTTTGAGTGTGGTTCTTTTCGAGAAATACAAAATGGATATGGTTAGCTTTATCATTTGATTGTATAAAAACTTAACGATTATTCCGAAGGAAAAAAGAATGATACCTATCTTTAAAAAGTGACAAATATACTTTTTATCCTCTAACTATTTAAAATAACAACTGACAATTAACATGAACAAAAGTATTTATTATAGAGGAATGTGCCAAAAATAATAATTTTTTTAAAACAAAGATAAATTATAATCATAAATCTTTAAAAAATAAATACTAATTAAGGTATATTGTACAATTACTTTATCATTTCTCTCACCATTATAAATGAACTTTTCCCAACAGTAAGGTCAATGTCGAAAGTCAATAATCAAAGCCTCGTGTATGATATTCATATATATGTTATTCGTGTATGTGATAAAATAATTTGTTATTCTCTTATGATCATGTATGATACTCATGTATAATTTCATTCATATACTCGTGTATGCTTGATAAAAATAAGGACATAAGAGTCATCTTGTCATGTACATTGGTTAGTATGTATTTATTTTAAAATTAATAATTAGAATTTATCTTTATTTTATTAAAATTATTATTTTAACTTTTGTGCTCTTAAGATCAATCTCACCCAAGTTACGCATCTTTATGCAATAGAAGAAACTATATAAGGCGTGATGTGATTAACATCAATATCTTGTGGCTAAAACATTAACTTTTTATCGATTATTGCAGCTCAAGATGCATGTATGGATTGCGAGAGAATGTATATGAAACAAGGTAGTGTATATGAAACAAGGACGGCTAGGATTCCAAGGCATTTTAGAAATAGAACATCCAAATCCACCATTTAAGGGTTAATTGGAGAAGCTTGCGGTTATATATATTAAATGTATGTCGACTACTTGATAACTGCAACACAAATAAAATAAATTGATATAAATAAGGTAACACCTATTCCAACTTTCAAATACTAACGAACTCAAGAGTAAATAGCCAATCACAGGTCCCTTTCTCTTGGCCGATCTTTTAAATCTAAAGACCCCATATTGCCATTGAAGATGGAATTAGGCATTCCCAAAAAGATGGAATTAAACCTTGAGAAATAACCCCACCTGCCATTGCAATGATGCTTAACCTACCTCTTTATGGGAGTCCACTCCATTACAACATATAAATAGTATTTTTTTTTTCCCAAATTATTTAGCATGAAATGCGTATTTTCGAAGTCAAATATTTCATATTCAAATCTCATCAAGGTTTTATAAATTGATTGAGTATGTTACTCATGATTTTTCAATTATGTTGAAAGAAAAAATTATATATCTAATAATACTTCAAACAGTAGCGACATATATTCATGCTAATATCTTTTTGAAATTACCTAGCGATGAAGTTAAATTAAAATTTCGTCAACTCTTTATAGATTGAACATGTCTTGCCTGATTTTTCAATTGCAAGTTAACTCTTATGTATAATTTGCAAAGTTAGGTTACTAGGTACGACATTAATAACATAATTTTTCGAATGCTTACTCATGAAGAGAGGGAGGGAGAATGTAGCGATGATTGGTGGATGGCAGAGGTGACATTATTTTTGGGAGTTTGAGGCGGATAAGCAATAGTCAAAATTTGATTCTTGAAAATAAAGGCAAAAGAAAGGAAAAAGTGATTCGAAAATGACGTGGACGAGGCAGAGTGCAAGTGGGATAGAAAGAAGGGTGGAAGGAAACTGGAAATGCCTTCTCTCTTACAAGTTGGTCCGGATGAATGGGTCCCACAAGAATGGGGGCATCCGCATTTATTCCCTACTGGTATTTTTGTCTCTTTTATTTCTTTGTTTTATTTTATACGATTTTTTTGTTTTTTTGAGAAGGTTTAAGTTTAGAGCGAGAATCCGTTGCAGACTTATGCACCGTGAAATTAGTGGCGTACCTAAAATTTTAAAAATGGTTGGGCGATATTATATTTATGCATTTGATCATAAATTTAGATGGACAAACATACAATTATACATGTAAAAGTGAAGAAAAATAAAATAAAATTTTCAATCTAAATATACTTATAAAAGAAAAAATTGTACGGGCGATCGCCGAGGTTGCCAGGGTGCTAGATCTGCCCCTGCGTGGAATAGTTGTCCGACCCGACCTTACCCGACCCGCTCCACGCGCTTGCCCTACCCACGCATGAGATCCACGAGCTGCGCGTGGTTCTCACGCGCCTACAGTATTTTTTTTTTCAGATTTTTTTTACGGTTTCGTCTTTGCCTTTGCTTACTAAAATAAGGATGATCAGCGGGAAAATTTTGGATTTTTTCGGCTTGCTCCAAGCATTCGGCTCCTCTTACTCGAATCTTGGCCAAAAAAGAAGCGGCAAACAAAAAAAGAATGATGAAAAAAACTGAAATTAAAAAAAATATAATTGAAATTAAGAAAAAAAATGGTCAAAAAGGATTGATTTTATGTAATAAAAATATATCATAATGAATTCTAGCTTTTTTACCTGCATAATCATTTTTTGCTTCGAGATTTTCTAAAACATCTTTTGCAAAAGACAAATTATCGAATCATTCTTCTTTATACGATATCTACAATCACAAATATGTCTTCGAAAAAATTTACTTTGAGAAACTCCTCTTAATTGATGCTATATTACATGACATAGTCGATCTTCAGAAAAAGATAAAATGTAGGTAATAATTCTATAAGCAATTGCAACAATTGGATAACAAAAATTCTTTTGTTTGGCTATGGAAATTAATTATTTTCTCAACTAAAACAGAGAGAAAACATTTTTGTTTCAAGCAAAACAGCGACAAAGGCTGTAGCATGAAAAAATGATGACGTGCTAATATTTTTTCTAACGTGTTACTCTATTTTTTTTTTAATGTCGTTGGAATCCGCAGCCGTTACTTTCGGTGCGCACTGGGTAAACCTCCGTCCCTTATGCAGTAGCCTACAAACCACACAGGACAGGTAAACGTGTTACTCTAATATATTAATTGTAGCGAGTTATTTGATACTAATAAATATATAGTACCTTATTGTAATTTCCCAAAAAAACTCTTAAACTTGGATTTATAGATTGGACTAAATTTGGAGTCCTTTGTATATTATTTTTTTTTTGGCTGATTTTAAAAGTTGGTCTAGCTCTTGTATCTAATACTATAAAAATATTAAAATTATGTAACTTTGGTCCCTAGCTAATATTTTGTGCCCTGAACTATCGTTCGTGTGTTCTCCCTCAAAATCTGCTGCATCCTCATTTCCGACGGTGATTTATATTTCGTTCATCACATTATAAGATGAACAATTATTTCTTTTGTCATTCACTTGAGATTTATATTATCTCATATCTCTTAATAGTAATTTTTTTCAAAAACATAGCGAGATATCCTTTTTATATATGATATTGTCATGTTCCTCGTTTTCAATTCAAAAGTGTAGAAGTAGTAATATTTCATGACATTAAGAAATTGAAAAAAAAGAAGAAGTTATACGTCTCATGACATGAGGTACCATCTACCAAACTTGGTTTGTTCCAAGTTAGGTGGTTTAACCATTCCTGTCTATATATGATGCCACTCTTCTTTGTTAGGTCTTTTTAGATAGTGGAATACCTAAAGCAACTTGCTCCTCCATCAAAAATCGTACTCTATTAGAACAAAGTTAATTTGTATTTTGTAATATCAAATCCAAATATATGTACCCAGGTATCATGTCAAAATTTTCATATCAAATATGGTATATTTTGTTCCATGTGTCTTCTTTTTTTTTTTTTTTTTTTTTTTTTTTTTTTTAGGGAACAAAATAACTTTCATTAATCAAGCATAATCAATAGCAACAAAGCCAGTTATTATGCCAAACAATGGCTAGTCTAAACTTTTTTGCATATTGAGCTAACTTATGAGCCGTTTTATTAGTCTCTCCGCATATGTTTGATCGTCCGAACATTTATCTCTACGCATCTTCAAAAAAAATCAAACATGTCACCAGACACACTACTTTCCTTCTCTTCCTCTGGGATAATTCTAACCGCCAATAAAGAATCTAAGAAGACCTCTACTGGTGATAAACCATCTGTGATACACTGACAAATCCCATGCATATATAAGAGCTTTCAACTCGCCATGCAAGATAGTAGTAGAAACGGAAACCGGTTTAGCCAAAGAAAAAACGACACGGCCGTCGTCCTTTCTAGCAACTGCACCCACACCACCCCGGCCATTTCTTTCATCAACAGCATAATCTACGTCCAAACGATAGCACCCCCGTTTCGGACAGCTCCACACTTCGAACTACCTTCTAAAGGAAGGATTTGTTGTTGCAAAGCAGCTTGATCTCGCGCAGCAACAAAGCATGCTATGTAATTTTCACAGTGCAAGAGCGTAAGTCACTACATGGCATTCTCACATTTTTATGTTTCTCCTCACACAACCTCTTCCAAAGCAACCACATCCCCATCAGCCATAGTGCAAAATTTTCTCTCGGTATCTCTCTCTTCATTCTCCAATGTCAGCTATGTCACTACCTTCCCATTTCATTAAAAACTTCCAAAACTCAAAACTAGCCCAATAATGACACACCTTGTCACAAAAAATCGATATATGGCTCGTAGTTCCCCAACCTTTCCTACACCATTCACATCCACCAAACATAGGAACGCGATGAGTCTTAAGATTCATCTCTGTTGGAATGATATTTCGAACAATTTTCCAAGCAAAAATCCGTACTCGCGATGGCACATTGAAACTTCATACAAACTTCCACCAACTCACATGGCCATCAATAGAGCTTGATTCATGAGGTGAGAAATAACTTGTCACCAATAGATACCCCGATTTAACATTATAATCACCTTTTTGGTCGTAATTCCAAAATCGGACATCGTTAACGCTCCCCGTCGGGCGCTCAATGCTTGTCACCACGTCCACTTCAAACAGCATAAGCATGGATTCCAACTTCCCCCTATCCCACTGATTATTATCATCAATAACATCAACAACCATACAACCCTCCAACACCTGCGATCTACTAATAATTTGTTCCATGTCTCAATCCCCCGTATCTCAAAAATCTTTTAATAATTTGTTCCACTGATTATTAGTGTCCACCTTATTTTGTGGGACACGTATTTTCTACCAACTAAAACTAAATGAATTGTTCCTTCTTTTGTGGGATTGTTAAGCAAATAAGTAACTGTTTTCATTTTTTAAGTTTCACGACAGCGAATCCAATATAATAAATTTAATACTTTATTTTCATTTTATCACATCAGATGAATTAAAAGATAAAAGCGCATAAGTAAGTTTAAGAAATGTTATAAAGCAATAATAAACGCAATATCAATAAAATTGTTATTAAAATGCAATAAGTAGTACAAAAGAAAACAATAATAAATGTTGGGAAATTTAAGTAAAGTTTTGATTGATTCCAAAACCAACTGACTCCAACCGAGTAGATGTTGTCATAACCTAATGTTAGTAGTTAGGCTCGCTGTTTGAGCAATGTTGAGATTTTATCTTTACAGGTCTCCAGCTGAAGACGGCAACAAGGGTTCACTCGGATAAAACATCAGTTGTAAGAAAGACAACTGAGCGTTCAAAGGAGAAGATGTAAGAGAACATTAGTTCAAGAAAGACAACTGAGCGTTCAAGATATAGAACATCAGATGTGAAAGACAACTGAGCGTTCAAGATACAGAACATCAATTGCAGGACTCGAACTGATAAGATCGACAACATGAAGTTCAAGACAGCTGAGAGTTCAACTGTTCCTATTCAGACAGAAGGTCAGATGAAGATATCGATCAGATGGAACATCAGCTGAAGACCACTCAGATGAAGACCAAAACTTCTCAACCGACTAAACAAGGTTGAAAGTCAAAGGTTGAAGATTTGAATTTCAAAAAGGAAGTCACGTGAAGGTTTGACGTTCTGTCATTACCTCATTTGGCCCAACACAAGGCTGTCTCAGATGGAAAGCAGAAGTTCACAGTTGCCAAATCCGGAAAGTCTGCAGAGATGAGAGACAAGCCATCGCTTTCACAAGAACAGAGATCAACGGCTCTTCCAATGGCTAGTTGATTCTCTCCGCCTATAAATAGAGGCCTTCATTCATTCACCAAGACTAACGAAAACGAAAGAAGACAGAAGAGAAAAGAGAAGACAAGTGCGAGAGCAGATAGACGAGCGAACATCACCAGTTGAGAGTTCATATCGCAAACGAGCTAAACTGAAAATAATCTCTAAGAACATCACTAGTTGAGAGTTCATAGAGTGTTAGAATCTGTCTTGGTGTTTTTGATCTATCCTTGAGAACATCACTAGCTGAGAGTTCATAGTTTAGATCCTAGCTCACTTCTTGTTCGAGCTAGTAGTTGGAAAAACCCACCCTCACACACACCCCTAAAAAGGTTGTTAGGATCCTACTCTTCCCGTAATTGAGTAGATAGGTTGATAAGTACCCGTAAACTTATTTGTAAGGTTGATAAGTACCCGTAAACTTATCTTAACGGTTGTAAAGCCCGCGTAAGCTTTGTGGTTGAAGTCCTAAAGAAATTTGACTGAGTTGTGTGGACTCACAACTCCCCGTGGACGTAGGAGTTCTCTCCGAACCACGTAAATCCTTTGTGTGTTTGTGTTTTCTGTTCAGTTATTCTTTTATTGCATATCCAACTGACCAACTAACCAGCACTCAAACTGCATCTTTTCATTCTCAACTGATTTGGTTATTGACTGACCTTACATATCTGAGCGTGAGTTATATTTTACGAGTTGTTATTTCCACCACATTCCGCACAGCACTACACTTCCAGCTGAGTATCCTTACTCAGTTGTGATTCCAGCTGAGTCTTCTTACTCGGTTGTGATTTTTTCAGGGGTTATTTTTAAAATTCCTAACTGGTGTATTCCCCTCCCCCCATACACCAGAACTCGTATCGGGGCCATTAAGTGGTATCAGAGCAGTGGTTCAAAAGACTGCTGACTCTGTTTCACGAGGTGTGAATCAAGGTGTTTTTCTTCAGTGGTCAACTGAACAGATCTCTTTTTCACGCTAGTGCATATCTGCTTGCATTTGTTGTCTATTTGTTGTGTGCAGATGGATGTTAAAGACAAGATCGTTGTCATGTTCTCGGTTGTGAACTATACATCCTGGAGAACTCGGATGAAGAAGATTCTACTGTCAAAGCATCATCGAATGCAACAAGTGATCACATCCGGACCGATCACCATCATGGAGAAAGTCACTCGCACTCCTACAAATCCCAATGATGGGGATGCAACTGAGGTGATGTTGAGAAAAAGCCAGAAGACTTCACTCTAGAGGAAGCTAAAGTGAGCCAGCTGGATATCTGGGCTCAGAGCACTATCATGTCCACAGTTGGACAAGACTATCTTCTTTGGATAGAAGAGTGTGACACCGCTAAGGAGATGTGGGATATTTTGGCATCTCTTAGTGAAGGGAGTGACGAAACCAAGGAGAACAAATTCTCCCATGCTTGTCAAGATTTTGACAACTTCTGTCTTAAAGAGGATGAAACCATAGATCAGTTGGAACTTCAGTTCATGGATATCATCAGAAGGATTCAATCTATCCGACGAGGAAAATATACTCTGAGAGAGATCAATCTCAAAGTATTACAAGCTCTACCAGCTGAGTGGGACACCTTCACCAATATTCATGAGAGCCGAGCTAATCTTGGAGAAATGGGAACTGATAGACTGTTCTCAATCCTGAAAGGAAATGAGTACAAGGTGAACCGACGAAGATCAACTCAGTCCTCGGGGCAGACGAGTCGACATGAGGATGTTGGTTCAGTAACAAAAACAGTAGCACTTCGAGCTGACTACTCCAAGCCGCGAACACCAAGGCCAACACGATCTGCGGACACAGCTACGAAGGAGCCAAGCAGAGAAGAGCTGCAACAGAGCATAACCGCCTTGTCAAAGAAGCTAGCTGACATGGATACTTGGTTCGGAAAATACAAACGGTTCTATAAATCTAACCGAACTCGAGATAACTTAAAGCCTGTGACCAACAGTTGCTTTGAATGCGGCAAAGATGGACACTTTAAAGCTGATTGTCCAGATCTGTCGAAGAAAGATAGAGAAGCGTTGAGGGCCAAGCAAAATGCAAAGAACAAGGCCATGGTTGCAGAAGAAGCAGCTGACGACATGGACATCTTCACCGACAATGAGGACGAGTTGACTTCCACCAACAACGCTATCGGACAGGATCAATGTCTCATGGCACTTGGAACTGGCCGGGATAATGCTGAGGTACATTCTAGTTCAGTTAATTTAAATTCTTCTATTGCTACTAACATGCAGGAAACAGTAGAGGAAGAGTTGGAACCCTCTTGGGGTGACTTCCTAGAACTCAGTGAGGAACTGCATCAGCAATCGGTTGAGTTTAAGAATCTTCAAGAACAGTTTGCCAGACTTGAAGAATCCTTAACCAAAAAGGACGATCTGATTAAAAGTCAAACCAAAGAGATTGATGATCTCAAAAGTCAACTGAATGTGGCCAACCGAACTAATGCTCCAACCGATGAGGAGTTGAAGAAGCAGATCCAGGAGCAGCACGAACAGTTGAACAAGCAAGAGGCTCAGATCGACCAGCTGAAGAAGAAGTCAGACGCACAAACCGAGCATATAGTTGTTCTCCTCAAGGATCTTCAAACTGAGAAGGACAACCTGATAAAGCTATATCAATCATCCAAAATCATCGAGAATTTCATCAGTTATCAAAGACAAATGGATGACGTGTCTGGACTCGGTTACGACATGGTCAAGGATTCTGGAATTCCACCCGCAACCTTTGTCAAGGCTGTGGATGTCACAGTTGCCAAACCAAATGCGGTTGAGTCTGCAACTCCCCAAATTAATCCGACCTCCATGTCACAGCAAGCACAACCAGCTAAGGAAACTCCAGCTGACAAAGGAAAGGGAGCTGTGATTGGAAAACTGAAGAATTCATCAGTTGGGACTACAACCGAGGGGGAATGTTCCAAGACTCAGAAGAGGAATCAGAGACGTCAGAGATACACTCAGAACCGGCCTCAGAACCGACCTCAGAACCGACCTCTGAACGACCTCTGAACGACCTCTGAACCGATCTCAGAACCGACCTCAAAAGGGATGGAATCAACCAAACCAATAGGGATTCAACCATCAGAATCAACATCAGTTCCATCATCAGACCAACCAGAGGTTCCATCAGAGTCAACCTATGTGGAACAATTCCAATAGCTGGGAATATTCATGCCACCACATGAATCAACAGCCGGGCATGAACAGCTGGAGTCGACAGTCAGGAAGATGGAATCAGACTCAGTCACACAGATTCCAAAATGGCGTCCGACCTCATCGACAAAACCAACAGGATAAGAATCGCCATCAAAACAGGGGGAAAGCCTCTCCTCCGAAAGCCCACAATGGGAGAAATCAATCTCCTCCCAAGAAACAGAACTCCAATAATAACAACAAGCCTAAGGATGACCGAGGTGTTGTTATAGTTGATGGAGAAGGAAAAGTGATTTGGAATGATAAATCCATCCGAATTTACAGGGAAAAACGACTCACAATTCAAGGGGGAACTGATTCTAACCCTCTAGGACCCAACTAAAATTGGGGACCTAAGTGTGTTTCTCTGTACAGGAACAGGAGAAACAGCTGAGGAAGAATAAAGCGTCACATACCATGTGGGTGATGGATAGTGGATGCTCGAAACACATGACAAATCTGAGAGATTTGCTTGGAAGTTTCGTGGAGAAGGAAGGACCATCAGTTACCTTTGGTGACAACTCAAAAGGTCACACCAGAGGCTACGGTACCCTTGAAACCAATCACGTGTCGATTTTCAATGTTTCATATGTTGATGGATTGAAGCATAACTTGCTCTCCATCAATTAATTCTGTGATAATGGTTTCTCTGTCAAGTTTGATGCGCAGGGCTGCAGGGTTAAAAATGTTGAAACAAAGCAAGTCATAATGTTGGGAAATCGATCCCCAACCGGGAATGTTTACTATGCAGATTGGAACAGTAGTCCTCCTAAAACCTGTCTGTTATTGAAGAACAGTTCAGATGTGAGCTGGCTGTGGCACAAAAGGCTCAACCATCTGAATTTCAAGACTATGAACCGACTTGCAAGACAGGAACATGCAAAGGGCATTCCAAACCGAGTGTTTTCAACAACACATATCTGCAGTGCATGTCAGTTGGGAAAGCACGCTAGATCCTCCTTTCGGTTGAAAACGACTCCCTCAACCGACCGAGTATTACAGCTGATCCATATGGATCTCTTCGGGCCAGTTACACCAAAAAGCATGAATGGTAACGAGTATACCATTGTTGTTACTGATGATTTCTCTAGGTACACGTGGACCATTTTCATGCGTCACAAGAGTGAAACCCGAGATGAGCTACCCAAGCTGATGGATCGGATATCAAACCAACAAGAGATGAAAATCATTTCTATCCGATCAGATCGTGGAACCGAGTTCCTTAATGAAACTATCATCGAATACAGCCGAAGCGCGGTTCAAGATGTTATGTGATCTACTTGGATTGTTGGATCCATCAGATGAGGAATCAGCTGAAGTGAAGAGATAGATATCCATCTGAGGGGGAAGCTCAGATGAAGGGGGAATCTCAGATGCGGATCGCCAACCGAAGACATTAGACGTCAGCTGAACAGACGAACTTGAGTCAGCTGATGGTATGCCGCAACATTGAATCAGACGTCAGCTGAACAGACGAACTCGAGTCAGCTGATGGTATGCCGCAACATTGGAACACAGCTGATTCCGACATCAGCTGGCAGGTACACAGCTGATTCCAACATCATCTGGCAGCTAACATTTATGGCTGAAGGTGTTTGTGTCTTAAATGAGAATGTTTGAAATAAATTCAAACATTCCTGAGTATGTCAGTTAGATCAAAATAGCCATCATAGCGCATTTAATGTAAAGTACAGCTGAACATCAATAGCCCTACTTTATAGTGCGACTAGGCTGACATTAAATAGTTCACCTTCTCACGCGCGGGTATTGGAACTCGAAATTCAACGTCAAGTCAAAGCTAGTCAACAGTCGCGAGATCTCAGCCGTTGATGGATTCGCGCCATTCAACCATAGCCATCGATTTCAAACGAGCCAATAACCTATAAAAGGCGGAAAATCAGGAAGTGATCTCTTACCTTCTACATTTGTGTTTATCTGCAGTAACTGTTCATTTTCGTCTCCGATTTGTCTCACCATTTTCTGCAAGTTTTTTTCTCTCTATATATATATCTTCGTAGAAATATTAAATGGCACCTAAAGCTTCACAAGGAAGGAAGATGGCTTCTTCAGGACCTTCTCTTGTTCCGTCATCGTACGACGAATCCTTTGATATGCTGCTCTCTAAGACCCACTTCGAGCAGATTTTATCAGAAGATGAACTGGAGTCGCCGGTGTTGTCTCCCCTCGCCAATATACTCAGGAAGAATGGTCTTCTGGACTGGGCGACACTCTTCCCCTCCCACCTTCTCAGGCGTCAAGTCGGAGAGTTTTACTTGAACCTGAAGTCGTCCATTGACAGCAGAGATGGGCTTGTTACAGAAGTCTCTTGTCGACAACAGGATGTTCCTGCCAGAACGATCCGTCGTGTCACCGTTCCCATTCCAGTTTCCGACATTCTACGCCAAATCATTCCACCAAATCATTCCGCCACGGACACAGTTGAGAACATCACCGATGCGGAAGCCGATCAATTTCTGGAGAGTGCTCTCATCACCCTAGAAAAATTGCGGAGCAATATGCAGCGAACGAAGTTGAAGCCCGAACATCGACTTCTGTTCGATGTTGTATCCAAGGTTGTATTCGGATACAGCGGAGCTTTTGGAGACATCAGCCGACCGAAGCTCAAGCAGCTAATTGCTTTGGAGCACAAGCACAAACATGACATCAACTGGTTTAGTTATTTCGAACACCAGTTGACACTGGAGAGGCAGAAGATCTCCGAAACTACAACTGACTCCGGAGAGAAGTTGTTGAGTGTCAAGGGAACTCTCAACTTTGGAGCTAAAATTTCTGCTCTGATCCTTTTCACAACAAAGGATCAGAACATGGTCTGGGAAGACTATGAGGAGACCCCTGTCAAGAGACAGATGCTCTTCCCAACCGCCAAGAAGGCTCATGATGTGATTAGGAGTGTTTATACTCCTAAAGACAAGAGGGAAGCTGTGAAAACAGCTGAGGAAAAAGATACAGCTGAGGAGCTACCTCCAGTTGTCAGCCGCGCTTCAAAATCGAAAGCCGCACGCCGACACAGAGCTGAGTCGGAGAATGAAAAAGAAGAAGTTGAGACTTTGGTTCAAGAAGAAGTCAGCTGCCTTACCAGCTGAGGAGTTGCCAGCTGAGGACGCACCAGCTGAGGAGACACCAGCTGAGGAAACACCAACTGAGGAGCCATCTGAGTCGAGTCACTCAGTTGACACGGCTGCCTTTGAGATTGTTCCTTGCGCAACTGGAACAGATGAGATTGAAGGGATGGAAACTGAACCAGCTGATGAGCCGACTATCTCCTCGGATGCATCTTCTTCATCTGAGGAAATCGAAGATATTCCAACCTCCCCCCACGGCAGGAGCTGATGCCGTACAGCCCGAACAGGTTATCCCAACCGACACACAGCCAGAAATTCCGAGCTTCCCGCTCGATGCCAACATTGTGACCGCTTCTTCGGCCAATGTTGAGGAACCTATTGATACCAACATCCCCACACTGTCAGAAATTCCGAGCTCCCAGCTCGATGCCAACGTTGAGACCACTTGTTTGGCCAACATTGAAGAAACCCTTGAACCGATCCCTTACGAAAATCTATCTCCCTCTCCCATAGACGAAGAAGCTGACCGTCGAGCCGTCGCTTTAGAACATGAAGGCAAGCTGGCCTATTGCTTCCAGAAGCTGATCGGAATGTTCCCGGAGGCGTGTGACATGCCTACTTTTGCCACTCTCAGAACCGAGCTGCTGTATCAGTTCAATATCGTCTTCAGTCACTGGTATGTGAAGGAAGATACCATCAGGATACACAGCTGGAATCAGCTCAAGGCCGATGAGTCACGTATCAGGGATTACTTCAACTACACCAACCTTGAGGTTGCCTACAACAACAAGGTTGCACTGTTGACGCGTCGTCTGGACATCAGCAAGGCTGAAGGAAGAGATACTAGAGAAACAGCTGAACAAGACTGCATCGCCTTCCTTGATAACATGCTCGTCAAGACTGCCGATTTTGTTGATGATCTTGACGCAGCCGCCGCCGTAGCAAAGGAAGAAGAAGAAGAGCTTAAACAGTACCTGGCCAACCGCCAAGCCATGGTCACTGTTGAACAGCCAGCACCCATTGAACAACCCGCTCCAGCTGATCAACCAGCACCCTCGACTGATGAAATTTGCGAGCTGATCGCTGAGAGGGTAAACCAGCTGCGAAAGGAGATGCTTGCCAACTTCCAGCTCAATCAAGATGAACAGCTGAGGTTGATGGAAGCTCAGGATGAGAAGCACAGGCAGTTGCAGGCAGAGAATGAGGCACTGAAGATGAAGCTGGATGACTTCTCTACATCCACCAGCCAAGACCTCAATGCACTGAAGACAACCATTCATGGACTCAAATCCGATCTGAACGTGTTCAAGTCTATATCTGATTCCAACCTTGCCAAATCTCAACAAACTCAAGATGAAAAATGGGATTCTCGGTTCGAGTCAAGATGGGCTGAGTTCCTTGCTTTCCAAACCGAGGTCAATGAAACATTCGCTGGACTGAAGAAAGCCGAACAAGAGCGCCTTGACACTGAACTGGCAAAGAAGGTTGAAGTGGAGTGCGCAGTTGAGGAACTCTTCAACCGGATTCAACAAGCTGAACAGCAACTCACCTCTCTGGATGGCTCAGTCGCAAGCCTTGTTGCTGATGCCAAAAAGGAGGAAGATGAGATGCAGGGGGAAGAAGAGGTTGGGGAAGATGAGAAGCGAGAAGATGAGACGCGAGCTGAAGAAGAGATACCAGCCGAAGAATCTCAGCTGAAGAAGACCCAGCCAAAGAAGACAGTGAAGAAGAAGTCCGCTCCAAAGAAGAAGCCAACCGACAAACAAGAACAGCTGAAATCTACTGTTGTCGGTGGAGATGAAATGGCAAAGGACATGGAGCTTGCCAAGGAGTATGGAGTTTCCTACAACTCCATAGCCGAGATTGCAGCCGAGCTTGATGCGGAACTCGACGGTATTACAACCGAAGAGTGTATTGCTGCTGCCAAGGCTATGGATGTTGCTGAGAAAGACTACATAAATCCAGAGTGGATAAAGAAGTTTGCTGCTGACCAAGTGACAAGAGTTAACAAGTTTGAAGAAGAGCTTACCAAGATCACAAACAACTTGGACAGGAACATAGCCTCCCGCAGCCGATGAAGAATTGAGAAACACCAAGTGAAGGCTGAGGCAAGGATGAAGCAACAGCGACTGCCAGGGAAGATCAAGCTTCCTTCAGGCATGTTGATAAGTGGATGCCAACCGAATGGAATGACGAATGGGAATCATTCAAGCAGGAGTTTGTGAATGATTTTTATTACAGAAAGGTGTACTCAACTGAGGATGGAAGAAGAGTCTTCAAGGAAGCGCTAACCGAGCTACACTCTGGGGATCCGGGCATGTTCAGCCAGTTCAGGCGAGCAATGATAGATGCAAAACTGGATATGAACACCGTCCCCGTCCCTCAGAAAGTCACATACCTTCCTCCATTTCTCCCAGACTCAAGAAATTCCAACCGACAGAAAATAGCAGCTGAAGCAAGACGAGTTTGCCAAGAACACGGAGTTGATATCTCTAAAGAGTCGGATGCGAAAAGAGAAATTTTTGTTAGAATTTTTGGGAAGTATGGGCTAAAGTATTAGCCAAGTTAAAGTTTTTGAGCAACTGATGTATTTTTGATTTTTGTGCATTTTGTTGTAACCATCAGTTGTAATGAAAACTTTCATCAGTTATACGATTCACCTTGATGTACAATCTCTAGTTGTCCAAGCTCTGAATCGCAAAATTATTTCAATACCATGTTATAACTGTGCTAACCCTTTGATGTTTTAATCTTATAGACTGTCTAGAATTTCAGCTGAGATTTTAGATAGGTCAGTAGGGTTTAGATCAGTTTGATCAGTAAGGGTTTTGGCATCATCAAAAAGGGGGAAATTGTTGAGAAATTTAAGTAAAGTTTTGATTGATTCCAAAACCAACTGACCCCAACCGAGTAGATGTTGCCATAACCTAATGTTAGTAGTTAGGCTCGCTGTTTGAGCAATGTTGAGATTTTATCTTTACATGTCTCCAGCTGAAGACGACAACAAGGGTTCACTCGGATAGAACATCAGTTGTAAGAAAGACAACTGAGCGTTCAAAGGAGAAGATGTAAGAGAACATCAGTTCAAGAAAGACAACTGAGCGGTCAAAATATAGAACATCAGATGTGAAAGACAACTGAGCGTTCAAGATACAGAACATCAGTTGCAGGACTCGAACTGATAAGATCGACAACATGAAGTTCAAGACAGCTGAGAGTTCAACTGTTCCTATTCAGACAGAAGGTCAGATGAAGATATCGATCAGATGGAACATCAGCTGAAGACCACTCAGATGAAGACCAAAACTTCTCAACCGACTAAACAAGGTTGAAAGTCAAAGGTTGAAGATTTGAATTTCAAAAAGGAAGTCACGTGAAGGTTTGACGTTCTGTCATTACCTCATTTGGCCCAACACAAGGCTGTCTCAGATGGAAAGCAGAAGTTCACAGTTGCCAAATCCGGAAAGTCTGCAGAGATGAGAGACAAGCCATCGTTTTCACAAGAACAGAGATCAACGGCTCTTCCAACGGCTAGCTGATTCTCTCCGCCTATAAATAGAGGCCTTCATTCATTCACCAAGACTAACGAAAACGAAAGAAGACAGAAGAGAAAAGAGAAGACAAGTGCGAGAGCAGATAGACGAGCAAACATCACCAGTTGAGAGTTCATATCGCAAACGAGCTAAACTGAAAATAATCTCTAAGAACATCACTAGTTGAGAGTTCATAGAGTGTTAGAATCTGTCTTGGTGTTTTTGATTTATCCTTGAGAACATCACTAGCTGAGAGTTCATAGTTTAGATCCTAGCTCACTTCTTGTTCGAGCTAGTAGTTGGAAAAACCCACCCTCACACACACCCCTAAAAAGGTTGTTAGGATCCTACTCTTCCCGTAATTGAGTAGATAGGTTGATAAGTACCCATAAACTTATCTATAAGGTTGATAAGTACCCGTAAACTTATCTTAACGGTTGCAAAGCCCGCGTAAGCTTTGTGGTTGAAGTCCTAAAGAAATTGGACTGAGTTGTGTGGACTCACAACTCCCCGTGGACGTAGGAGTTCTCTCCGAACCACGTAAATCCTTTGTGTGTTTGTGTTTTCTGTTCAGTTATTCTTTTATTGCATATCCAACTGACCAACTAACCAGCACTCAAACTGCATCTTTTCATTCTCAACTGATTTGGTTATTGACCGACCTTGCATATCTGAGCGTGAGTTATATTTTACGAGTTGTTATTTCCACCACATTCCGCACAGCACTACACTTCCAGCTGAGTATCCTTACTCAGTTGTGATTCCAGCTGAGTCTTCTTACTCGGTTGTGATTTTTTCAGGGGGTTATTTTTTAAATTCCTAACTGGTGTATTCCCCCCCCCCCATACACCAGAACTCGTATCGGGACCATCAATAAATATGCCATAAAAAGGAAAAATGCTTCAATAATTTTGCTAAAACAAATAAAAAGCATTATAAATCAACAATAAACATAAGATGCAATAAGAAAGTTATCAGAATGCAATAAGTAATTAATTAAAAAATACAATAACATAATATGCAGTAAGAAAGAAAAATACATTAATAATTTGCTAAAAAAAAATACAATAACATAATATGCAGTAAAAAAGAAAAATACATTAATAATTTGCTACAAATAATAAATCAGTAATGAACTTAATATGCAATAAAAAGTTTATTAGAATGCAATAAGTACTACAAAAAAAAATACAATAACTATATAAAGTAAAAAAAGAAAATGCATTAATAAATTTGCTATAAACAAATAAGAAGCATAATTAAGCACTAAATATGCAATAAAAAATTAGTTAAAAATGCAATAAGTAATACACACAAAAAATATATAAGATAGACCGAAATATAAAATTTATTAATTTAATATGATCTCTTTGTTTAAATCTTGGAAAGATATTTTAAATTTCCTAAAAACGTGTAAATCTTCAAGATATATAATTTATCGTTTTTTACTACAAAACCTCTTTTAATATTAATCAACGTAATTTATTTATTAATCTCTAATTAATCACAACCATTTAAATCTTTCAAATTTGTGTGTGGATTTATTTTTAGTTAACTTAGGGGAAAACATTTCTATTATAACCATCCCCTATATATATACCTCTACTAGAATTTTCTGTATTACGGCCCTTTTTTTTTTGACATGACGTATACAACTTTGAACCATATAATAGTTATAAATAAAAAAAAATTACGGCACATGCAAAATTTGAAGACTCAATCCGTAAAGTCAGTATCACTAATAATGCAGTTCAGATCTTCTACTGCCTTTGATGTTTCATCCTCTATTTCATTCGTCGGATTTTTGATATTTGGTGATTTAGATATAATTATATACCCTATTTGGGTAGAATACCTAATCAATGTCACATATCGTTCAACCAATGAACGGAATAAAGAATGAAACACAATATGGGAAAGAAAATCCGATTTGCTAATAATCATATTTATACTCTTCTGTTTTCCTTTTTTTAAATATCTCAAATATATGAACTTGTTTTCATTAAAAGTACTATTGTTTAACTTATGCAAAAATGCATAAAAATACCTGACCTTTATCCAAATTCTGGATAAATGACAAACTTGTTAATTTTAGAAAAATAAATAGTAAACTTCTAATTTTTCTCAATGTCCATCCGGGTACACTTTCTGGCGTAATTATTGCTGAGTTGGACGATTTAAATGCATACGTGTCTAATTTATCTGATTTGTCAAAACTTAATGGTGAGTTGTTTGATTTACATGCATACGAGTCTAATTTCTCTCTCTCTCTCTCTCTCTCTCTCTCTCTCTCTCTCTCGCCCCCAACCCCCCCTCCTCTGCCTCTTCCCACACTCTCTCTCTCCCTATCTCTCTCGATCTCTATCTCTATCTTTATCCCTCGTCACGCCGCCCTCCTCAATGATGAGGCTGCTGTAGCGGTCACGGGCGAGGGAGACGAGAGAGGCGGCGGCATCGGCGTGCTCCTCGACTCTACTGCCGGAGCAGAGGATGGTGATCTGCTCCCAAATTAGGCAGAGGATCGACTCGTTGGCGGCGATCGGGGGCAGGCTGAGGTACTCGTCGTCGTGGTCGTCGGCGGGGGCGGAGACACCGTATACCTTCCACCACCTCCGCTTCCACCCCAGACTCACTCTCTGGTCCTTTCTCCTCCTCTTCTTCTTCTGCTCGCCTCCCCCCGCCTCCTTCGCCGCCGGCAAACGCCGCAACCTCCACACCACATCCCTCTCCCTAGGCCCTCGCTTGAGCCCGAATTGGGAAGTCAAGGTCCAAAACTCAGCTTGTCCCCACTCGAAGTCCGGGCTCACCGTGGTCACCGACGCCGCGGGCTTGACGGAGAAAGTGATTGGACCATGGATTTGGCCGGATTTATCAACTCATTGGCCAGGGCGGTCGTGGGGTGGCTGATGCCGGCGTCGATGAGGTTGGTATCCTCTCACAACTTTAGCTTTGAGGGCAATCTTAATTTGGAGTGCGAAGCGTGAATTTAATTTTGAGAACATGGAGCATGAGATGTGTTCTTACAGTGATAGAGAAAGAGGAATTTGGAGGAGATGATGAGTTGCTAATAATTTAGTGATGTGTAATTTGATTTTTTTTTTTAATTTGTAA
This sequence comes from Schizonepeta tenuifolia, assembly GCA_029490685.1. Taxonomy (NCBI): domain Eukaryota; kingdom Viridiplantae; phylum Streptophyta; class Magnoliopsida; order Lamiales; family Lamiaceae; genus Schizonepeta; species Schizonepeta tenuifolia. Next base: position 20,552,892 of record CM055958.1, on the reverse strand, counting down.
AATTAAAACGACGTCGTTTTGATTAAAACAACGTCATTTTGAATGCCACTTCATTCTAAATTGGACATGTCATCATCAATTTTTTCTCCAAATTGAATTTAAACACTTCATTCTAAATTGGACATGTCATCATCAATTTTTTCTCCAAATTGAATTTAAACAGACATTGAGAAAAATTAGAAGCTTACTATTTATTTTACTAAAATTAAAAAATTTATCATTTATCAAAAATTTGAATAAAGGTCAAATCGTTTTATGCATTTTTACCTATAACTTATTTATTAGTAACGTTTCTATTTACCTCTTTGATAGTAACTCATAGCAAAATTGTGTAGTCAAATTAATTATCATATTTGAAAATTCTGTATAATTTAATTTTCAATAAATTTATTTAATCTTTTCGAAAATTCGAATCAACCTATTTATTGGACGCAGGGAGTTGTATCAGAAAGTGGTTTGTTTGCTAAAAAAACAGAGGGGAAAAAAAAAAGAACATTAACCAAAAGCAACTTCTGAAATTATGAGTTATTTTCGGCTGTGGAGAAAATTCTTGAGTTATAAAGCTTGTGAAGTGAAGGAAGAATATAACGCCATGTCAAATTGGTGCATCCCTTTACGGCTTTACCCCATTTTCTTCATTCCTTGTTTATAACATTATACACAACTCCTGCTATTGGCCAATTTTTGTGTGGAAAATTCGATCAAGCATGTAAGTGTACTACATCGATCGATAGTATCCGTACACCACTTGAACAACAACTTAGATTTCATACCCGGGGAAGCGAGACTTGTTCGGCGCGAGCAAATCGAACCATAAGCACACAGCCCCAGCGAGGCCTTCGAAGAGGGAGTACATATGATCGGCTCCAACACCACGTCCCTCGCTCATGGTCTTTCCATTAATGTGATACAAGTAGCTCGCAAATGCCTTGGCTCTTTCTTCGTATATGCTCTCCCCCGTCAGCCGAAGAAGCGACAAGAAAGCATAAGCATTGCCAGCAACACCATCGGCCAGCCCCACCTTCACCAACCCACTCTTCCACACAACTTCTCCAGCTTCAATGGCTGCATCCCGAAACTCCCTGTCGTTGGGGAACATCTGTAAAATGGCCATACACGAGGTCAATAGAAGCTAAAGGCAACGAGGAAGTCATGTTTCCAGCCGTCTCATGAGCCAAGATTCGTAAAACACTTTGTATCCAATTCAAACACAACCATCTCAAGAATTACTTCGTATAGTCTCACACGAGTTGGTGGAAGGGGAGTTTTGATTACCTCTGATGCTTTGCACAAGGTTATCGCGATTCCCCCAGCTCCGTGAGACCACTCGACGAGCTTGTCCCTCGGGTTCCCTTCGCTCACCGGATAGTTCCCACTGTGCGGGAACCTGTTGCTCATCATGTACCGCAGAGTCGCCTTGACGTCCTTAATATCATCTTCAGACAAGGGGAAGTGCATTAGTACATGTAAGATACCAGCAAGTCCATGTGCCGCGCCCCAGTATCTAGTTCCATGCCACCGGTACATGAGAGGACAAGCTATGTTGTGAGAAGCACCAGCACGGCCGCCTGCTAGCACTGCCCCAACGACAGGCATGAGAAGATCATCCGGGACTGTTTGATCTCCCAAGTATTTGTTTACTAGAAGAGCCGCCCAGAGAAATCCAGCTCGTCCGTAAAGAAGGTCGTATGACATCCCAAATCCCCCTTCTTCAGGTCCTATAGGAAGAGCTTTCTCTTGTGCCATCTAATATGTGATAAATAATGTATGCATAAGATTGCAATGAAATAACCCACAAACAAGGAAGTGAAAGTATCTACTGAAAATCAACATTCTCTTTTTATATACTCAAATTAATTTGAATAAATTAAAATTTCTTCACAAGATTAATTAATAATCCAATGGTACCTCTAGGAAACAGTTCAAATAAAAGTTGCGCTTCTCTTCATCCCCAGAGTAATTTGCAGTAATGGCCCCAAGTGCATAAACCCCTCCTCTACCACAAAGAAAAGTAACATGTCTGGAAAACAAGCAAATGTGGAGTAAGACTGTAAGAGTAATGTTACAAAATTGACGCAAATACTCAAAAGTTCACGAATGCAAAAGCACGATACCAAGACAGATTCTTTTGATAGACAACAAATTTCCAAGTTAAAATTATACACTTGTTAGTTACTACTAATTACTAGCAATATAGAGAAATTCAGTAGCTTCCTTTAACTCGATAAGAATATAAGCATACGATGAAACGGCCTGATGGAAGAGTAGTCGAAGCAGGAAAAGATACAAATACAAGATGCTCTGCACAATGGAGTGATGACAGGCCCATATAACACCAAGACAATTTCTCTCTTTAGACCAGAATCGCTTGGACACGTCAGGCTCTTCGTCCAAAGAATCAAGGTTGACAAACGACATTTAGGTTACAGATGGTAGCATAGTTTTATCAAGATATCAGCATTGCTTGGGAAAGCTGTCATAGTTAACATTTTAAGGGGAATCCTACCTTCATGATCTTGATAGATAACTAATTAGTGCCATCTTTTCTACCTCTTCAATTTGTTTTCACAGAGTAAGTAAAATTTCTCTTCAATTTCTAGTAGTTACATCCTTCAATGCTGCTTAGTAGACGAAAACATTGACAAGTGAACTGATTACATGTCCCATTTTTAGTTAATTTCTTTTGTTCTAAGGTTCATAAGCAAATTTCACATTTCTAAGGTGAGCACCTCAGTAAGAATCTGAAATGTATCTCAAGCTAAGAAGTAGCTTCACAGTTCAAACCAGATATAACTTACCATTGAAAAACTGCAAATTGTTTGCTTGGAAAAATTTTGAATTTGCTAAAGACTCCAATTCATAAAAGCACAATTTCAACTACTAATGAACAAAACTTCTACCAACTTGTTCGGCCAAAACAAAAGGAAATGCAAAAGAATAATAGCAAATAAACTCAATAATCTCTATCCTCCTCTGTTTATCTGAATTAAGCATTTCTTAGAACAATAAATCTCATCAAACCCCCAAATTAAACAGGAGTCATAATAGATAATGATCAATCTTTGAGTTCCACTACTTTCAGCATAGGCATTTCTACTCTACCTGTTTGCATGGCCAGCGTCGGCGCAGGCGTCGACGATTTCTGCGCACAGCTGCAAATCGCGGCGGTCGCCGGTGGTCTCATAAGACCGCAAACACGTGAACGCCGTCCCCATCAAACCCGTATAAACTGTCGGGTCCAAGCTCCCTTCAACTCCACGCTGTCTCCACGTCATTTCCAACACCTAATTTCCCACCACCATTTCAGGCCTATCAAACCTTAATCCAGAAATTAAATATTGTGTAACACACGCGCGCGCACACTAGTACAGTATGCACCGTCCATCTACACATACACACGTTCCGTACTTCAGAAAACCCTAATTTCCTCCACTACCACCCCTAATTGGACAAGTACGGTATTCAAAAATAACAGAGGGGAAAGACACCAACACACTATTCGTGAAGAAACGGTGTGTAAACACTAAAAAAAGCACAAAACGGACAAACCTGATCTTTGAGGGAGATGGCGGCTCTGAGAAAAGCATCAGTCGTGAGGGAAACGTCGGTAGCCGACGGATCACGACCAACTCTGAGCAACTCAAACCGTTCATCTACATCATCCCGGCTGCTGCTGCTGCTGCTTCTGTTGTTTTCTTTCGAAGCATACTCCACCACCCAAGACGACATTCTCTCTCCAGAAATATGGCCGACACTCTATCCCCCACTCTTATCTTCTCGCACCAAAATGTCGGTATGAATACTATGGCAGCTCTAATGGATATAAGAAGAAAAATCTGCGAATTTAAGTAGAATAATATATAGAGAGATGCCGCTGAAATTTTGTAGTAACAACAGTAAACAGAGGAGGTGGAGACAGTGATCGTGTGTGCGCGTGTGCAGGGATCTTTGGGTGACGTGGCGGTGGGATGCTCTGTGCGGCTGCCACGCCATCCATTTCGCTCGACTGACTAATTGGAAATGATATTTACGAGGTTACTAATTTGTATTTTTCTAGTATAATTTTCTGATTTTTTTTCCATTTAAGAAAAAATTTATTAATAAAGAGTTGGTACCAGAGATACCACATAATTATTCATCCCTTATAATATATAGCTATTCAAATCATTCAAACACCAAGAAGAAAAGCTAATCTCCTTGTTTAGAATCCTAAATATTTTATTCCAACACCACATTCTTGCTTTTACCTCCATAATGATACTTTTGGTATCTCAAACCACTCCTTCGAATCTGTTTTCGTTTCGTCGCTTCCAAAGAATCCAAGTAATGCAAACCCATAATGCCTTTAAGAAATTTTCAGACTTCTTCCCTCTACCCAAGTTTACGAACATTTTGAAGTTCCTTTCTACTGTTTGGGGACGGGCCGAACTGATCCCCAACCAGCTTTGAATCTCATCCCAAACCTCAGCTATCTTCGGGCAGAGCAAGAATAGGTGATTTGCCGTTATAGTTAGATTAGTTACTCCCTCCGTACGCGAAAAAATATCACATTGACGGCTGAGCAAAGGTATTAAGAAAGCTGATAAAGTTGTTATGAGTGTAGTAAAAGTTAAATAGTAGGGATAGTGGTATTGACAAAAAGTTAGTAGTATTGACAAAAGGTAGTGATAAAGTTGTTGGGAGGTGGGTCCATCAATGGCAAATAAGTGTAAATAAATGAGATTCTTTAGGATATAGAAGACCATAAAGTGAAATGAAGCATTTTTTGATGTACACTTTAGATGTGATAAGTAGGGCATTTTTTCGCGTACGGAAGGAGTATTTAAAAAGAATTATGCATCAAGAAAATTTCGTAATTTATAATGTTCTATTTCTTTTCAAAAATTGCCAACCCGCGAAAGAAAACTATTTCTACGAAGTCGAACACCAATGCTTATGGCCAAACACTAAATTGTGATTATGCGTTTTGAAACAAAAACATTCAACATTTGGCACTACTGAAAATAGTAGTACTTTTTCTTTTTTTTTTTTGCAATTTACTTGTCCAATTAATTCGAGTACGAACCTTAATAAGGATAAATTTTTTAATTAATGATAACCACATTATACGCCCGTTTGACAAAATCAAATGGGAGAAGTTGTACATAAATTTTTAATTGCATGTTTACCTAAAGTCTATGATATGGCTGACAGTGCAAATATTAGTATCTTTCATTATATGATTATCGATTAGATCTTTTCTAGTTTACATGGCTGATACTTATAGCTTTGTTAGTGCATTACTGGAACTAGGGAAAAAGTTCATGGGCATGTTAATTTGGTTAGCAACATGTACACGTTAATGTGTACTCATATCTTCATTGAAATGCACTTTAAGCTCACCTTTGGTTAGACTTTTTTAGGGTTTGGAAACGGATTCGGTTAACCGTATTCATTACTCCCTCCGTCCCGACATTTATGGTCTAGTTTTGCTTGACATGGTGTTACGGGTCGGCCATTCCAGCCCCTTACGCCGCACCCAATTCTGGTCAGGGGCTTCCTTTCCAGCCCCACCGCGCCCCGGAGGGCGGATGCTTAAGCCCCGCTCAAGCGGGCATCCAAAACACCAAGTGCCGCAAGCCCCGAAGCATCTCGATGGCGACTTTCAAGCTGCCCGTCATGTATTGGTGCTAAAGTTCTAGGTGTTAGGATCTTTTGTAAAACTTGTTGTTCCACAACCTTTTCAATGGTTAGTGCTACCACTTGAGTATTTTGCTATTTAACATCTATAGGGGGAATAGAGTTGCGAACAAATATTGAGCTAGTGTTGTCTTGGGGCCCCCCTCTCCAATCCAACACACATTGTAAATTGTTGCCTTGTTGCCAAGTTGTACTACGTTTGTTTATTAATGAAGATTTACGTTGCGCACGTGTTTGCTTACCTTGCGGGACCACTAAAGCACCTTCGGGTGTGATTGCATCGTCTCCGCCCAAACCTTCGAGTGAGCGAGACAATTGTGAGGCGGAGGTAGTTGTTGGAGACAACTGCTAGCCGCACGGAGTGCTAACTACGTTACCACAAAAGCACCCCGTGACAGGTGGTATCAGAGCCTCGGCTCGTGATCCACAGACCGAGGCAGAAGCGATGGCATTGTCGGGATCGAGGGCAGAGGCCGACCCGCGACATAGTTTGGCTACCAAACCGAGATTCGAGGCCCTAGAGAGTGCCTTCGATGTGTTGAAATTCAACCATGAATCCTTGGAGGAAAAGGTTGAAAATTGGGAAGCGTGGGTGCAAAACCACACTGCGAGGATGGAAATATTGGAGGGCGAGAATGCCGAACTCCGTGCCACAATTGAAGAGAGCCGTCAAGCATGGCGGGAAGTGTCGGAAGCCGGTGAGACGGCTAGGGCGAGCGTAGGAGAACTACGTCGCACGATTGAGGCGCTACAAAATGAAGTTGTGGTGCTCAGGCGAGCCAACAACAATCGTCGGGAGATTGAGGACTTACAGAACGTTGTGGCCACGATAAACCGGGCATTGGCCAACAATGCAGGGCCAAGGACCGGCGGGAGTGGACCGAAGAAGAGAGTTCCCGATCCGCGTTCATTTGAGGGCGCTCGGGATGCCAAGGAAATTGGGAACTTCCTCTTTGACATGGAACAATATTTCCAAGCAGCCGACATCCGAGACGAGAAGGATAAAGTGCTAACAGCCTCTATGTACCTTCAAGGCAATGCCAAATTATGGTGGCGAGGGGTATTTGAGGACGTTCAGGCCGAGAGGCGCACGATGAACTCGTGGGAGGAAATGCGGGAAGCCATCATGGACTATTTCTTCCCCAATAACGTTGCCATCAACGCCCACGCCGCTCTGAGGGAACTGAAGCATACGGGATCAATCAGTGATTATGTTAAAGCTTATGCCGATATCCTTTTGAACCTACGTGACATGGATGAAACCTCAAAGCTGAACCAATTCCTTGTGGGATTGAAACCGTGGGCAAAATCTGAGTTGCAGCGCCAACAAGTCACTACCATATCTGCAGCATTGGCCGCCGCCGAACGTTTAAACGACTACCACGCGGAACCCCGACAAAAGCCTAACGCCCCAAGTGGGAGCCAACAACGTGGCACCGGAACTAAGCCGTTCAAACCGAACTTCACTAGAAGCGAGGGAGGCAAACCATCTCACTCCCAAGGGAGCACTCAGTATAGTTCCAATCGAGGGAGACCCCAATCTGACAACCCAAGCGGAGCACCACCGAAGAGCAGTGGGTGCTTCATATGTGCGGGTCCGCACCGAATGGCGAATTGCCCTAAGAGACAGCTATTGAATGCAATGGAACAGTGTCTTGGAATGATGACTCCTCCCAACAAGAAGGGGAAAGAACCTGTGGCTCCATCGGAACCCGAAGAAGAGGGTGAGGAACAAGAACCCGAGACCGAGGAAGAAGAAAATCTCGGATCGTTTTCTTACCGATGCAACGCTATGGCAAGGGTTGCAGCCCAAAAGGGCACAAAAATGAAGAAAAGCACGAAGACGGCGCCAGCACTGTCAAACCAACTTGAGGAGGGACAGACGGCGAAATTGACCCGAGATAAAGGGTTAATGTTCGTCGACGTGAAAATCAATGGAAAGCCGGTGAGGGCCATGGTGGACACGGGAGCTACGCATAACTACCTTGCTAGCTCTGAAGTAGGAAACCTTGGCCTTGTGCTTGAGAAGGGAGTAGGGCGGGTAAAAGCTATTAACTCGGCCGCTCAACCTATCGCTGGAGTGGCCAGGGCCGTGAATATCAAGGTAGGGCCGTATGAAGGACGGACGAATCTTTCTGTGGTCGTGATGGACGACTTCAAACTAATTTTGGGCTTAGATTTCTTGCGAGATACAAAAACAGTAGTGATGCCGCACGCCGATGTCCTCATGATGATGGGGAACAAGCCGTGTGTGACACCAACCGTGTCGCCCAAGATAAGTTCCAAGCCGCTATCGGCGATGCAGTTCCTAAAAGGGTGTAGGAAAAACGAACCGTCGTTCCTATGTACCCTCCGCGTTGAAGAAATCGAAGAAAAGTCGGGACCGATCCCCACGAGCGTGAAGAGACTCCTTATGGAATTTGAAGATGTGATGCCCGATGAGTTACCTAAGAGACTGCCACCGAAGCGGGCGATTGACCATGAGATTGAACTCCTACCAGGCACCAAACCACCTGCCCGAGCACCGTACCGAATGTCGTATCCTGAACTTGAGGAATTGAGGAAGCAACTGAAGGAGTTACTTGAAAGCCGACTCATTCAACCCGCTAGGTCGCCATTTGGAGCCCCAGTTTTATTCCAGAAGAAAGCGGATGGCTCCTTGCGAATGTGTTGCGACTACCGTGCGCTTAATAAGTTAACGGTGAGGAATCGATACCCGATTCCGCTGGTGTCCGAGTGTTTTGACCGCCTCAGCCGAGCTAAGTATTTTTCAAAGATCGACCTAAGGTCGGGTTATTGGCAAGTTCGAATCAAAGAGGGCGACGAGGCGAAGACAACCATTGTGACAAGATATGGTGCCTACGAGTTCCTAGTGATGCCGTTTGGCCTAACGAATTCGCCAGCCACATTTAGCACCCTGATGAACCAAGTTCTCCATGGATTTTTGGATGAGTTTGTGGTGGTGTACTTAGATGACATCGTGGTCTATAGTGAGTCCCTGGAAGATCACTTGGTACATCTTCGGAAGGTCCTTGCGCGGTTACGGGAGCACGAGCTCTATGCTAAACCTTCGAAGTGCTCGTTTGCCTAAGATAAGATTGAGTTCTTGGGTCACATAATTGAAAGAGGCAGGATAAGGATGGACCCGAAGAAGATCGTGGCCATCCAAGAATGGAGGACCCCGAAGGATGTGCACGAAGTACGCTCCTTCCTTGGGTTGGCTAATTACTACCGAAGGTTTGTTAAGGGGTACTCTGAGATTGCCCGACCCCTGACGGATCTCACGAAGAAGACGGAACTATGGGAGTGGTCGGAATCCCACCGCGAAGCTTTTGGAAGATTGAAGAAGGCAATCACAACTGACCTTGTGCTTGCCCTACCAGACATGCGGAAGCAATTCGAAGTGGAGACGGATGCCTCAGATTATGCTATTGGGGGAGTATTGATCCAAGATGGTCACCCTGTGGCCTTTGAGAGTCGGAAGCTCAAGGAGGCAGAGAGAAAATATCCCGTCCACGAGAAGGAGCTACTCGCAGTAGTCCACTGCTTGAAACAATGGCGGCACTACCTGTTGGGTCTCCCTTTCACCGTGAAGACCGATAATACAGCGGTGAGTTATTTTCTGACTAAGCCGAAGTTGACCGGAAAACAGGCACGATGGCAGGAGCAGCTTGCCGAATTCAACTTCGCACTCGAGTATCGGGCGGGAACCAACAACCAGGTTGCAGACGCCCTTAGTCGCAGGGCTGATTTGGAGAACCCACAAATAGTAGCCGCGTTAGCAGCAAGTAAGGTCACCACTTCTCTAAAAGACCAGATACGGGAGCTTCTACCTAAGGATACGGCGGCTCAGTGTCTGGTCGACCTCGTGAGGCAAGGCAAGGCTCGAACATTCTGGCTCGAGGACGGCTTACTCAAGACAAAGGGAAACCGCCTTTACGTTCCAAAAGGCGGGGATTTGCGCAAATCCATCTTGGCCGAATGCCACGATACCTTATGGGCCGGACACCCTGGCGAAGACCGCACCACGTCCTTAATTCAAAGGGCATACTTTTGGCCGCAAATGCGTGACGACGTCGAAGCACACGTCCGCACTTGTCTTATCTGCCAGCAAGATAAGGTGGACCGACAGAAGAAAGCCGGATTACTCCAACCACTCCCCATTCCTGAGCGACCATGGGAGAGTGTGTCGATGGACTTCATCAACGGTCTACCTAAAGTTGGAGAATTGGATGCCATCATTGTGGTGGTAGACCGATTCTCAAAATATGCAACCTTCATCCCAGCCCCCAGGGTCATCACCGCAGAAGGGACTGCTTTCCTCTTCTTCAAAAACATTGTTAAGTTATGGGGACTGCCGAAGGATATTGTTAGTGATCGGGACTCCCGATTCACGTCTAACTTTTGGGCCGAACTCTTCAAACTCCTCGGCTCCAAACTAAACATGAGCTCGAGTTTCCACCCTCAGTCCGATGGCCAAACAGAACGCTTCAACTCTATGCTAGAAGAGTATCTTCGGCACTTTGTGAGCGCAAATCAGAAGGACTGGGTGAAGCTCTTGGATGCTGCCTAACTGTGCTTCAATGCTCAAAAGAGCTCCGCCACCAACCGGAGCCCCTTCGAGATTTGTACTGGGCAGCAACCGCTACTCCCACACACTATGGATGCGCCACCGAGAGGAAGAGTCTCTTCGGCGAGGAACTTCACGCAAGAGTGGGAGCAAAACATTGACTTGGCCCGGAGCTGCCTCGAGAAAGCCCAACGGCGGATGAAAAAATATGCCGATCAAAAACGTCGGTTCCTTGAGTTTCAAGTTGGTGATCAAGTAATGGTTAAGGTGCCAGATCCACGACTCTCTAAGTCATCTCGAGGGCGTGACCCTCGCTTGATGCAAAAATATATTGGCCCCCTAACTATCTTACGCAGGGTGGGCAACGTCGCCTACAAAGTGGAACTCCCTCCATGGTGGAAACTCCACAACGTCATCCACGTCAGCCAACTTAAACCATACCGTGCCGACACACAAGACGCCAGCCGCAATGAGCCCAACCGCCCCCAGCTCCGTCTGGCGAACGACACAGGGAAGCAAGTAGCTGAAGCAATCTGCAACCACAGGGATACTGGACCAAAACGGAACCGCCACCGCGAATACTTGGTAAAGTGGCAGGGACGTCCTGCTGAAGAGAGCACGTGGGAGACTGCAACAAAGCTACGAGCATTTCAACCACTCCTCGACACCTATTTGAGTTTAATGGCGCCGAGGACGGCGCCAACTTAGGTGGGGGAGAGCTGTTACGGGTCGGCCATTCCAGCCCCTTACGCCGCACCCAATTCTGGTCAGGGGCTTCCTTTCCAGCCCCACCGCGCCCCGGAGGGCGGATGCTTAAGCCCCGCTCAAGCGGGCATCCAAAACACCAAGTGCCGCAAGCCCCGAAGCATCTCGATGGCGACTTTCAAGCTGCCCGTCATGCATTGGTGCTAAAGTTCTAGGTGTTAGGATCTTTTGTAAAACTTGTTGTTCCACAACCTTTTCAATGGTTAGTGCTACCACTTGAGTATTTTGCTATTTAACATCTATAGGGGGAATAGAGTTGCGAACAAATATTGAGCTAGTGTTGTCTTGGGGCCCCCCTCTCCAATCCAACACACATTGTAAATTGTTGCCTTGTTGCCAAGTTGTACTACGTTTGTTTATTAATGAAGATTTACGTTGCGCACGTGTTTGCTTACCTTGCGGGACCACTAAAGCACCTTCGGGTGTGATTGCGTCGTCTCCGCCCAAACCTTCGAGTGAGCGAGACAATTGTGAGGCGGAGGTAGTTGTTGGAGACAACTGCTAGCCGCACGGAGTGCTAACTACGTTACCACAAAAGCACCCCGTGACACACGGTGACTAAGAAAAAGAGAGCGAATAGTGTAGAAAGTAGGTAATGATGATAGATGATTAAGAAATTTAATTAGATTCTAATTTATTTCAAAAAAGAAAACATGCCATCAATACCGGGACACCCAAAAAAGGAAAACATGCCATCAATAGCGGGACGGAGGGAGTACTTTTTATTTGGTTTGAGTAATAAGTTCACTACTCACTTTGTCTATGAAATAAACTCTCATTTAATACTCGGTATGGATATTAAGAAAATTGATAAAGATATTATAAGTGGAGTTTGAGTCTCACTTGTTGAGAGTGGAAAAAGTGAAATGAAAGTTAAAATTGTTGTGAATGGAATAAGAGTCTCACTTGTTGTGAGTGAAAAAATAAAATAGAGTTAAAGTTGTTGTGAGTGAAATAAAGGTCCCACATGTTGTGAGTAGAAAATGTAAAATGAGAGTGGAAGTTGTTGTGAATAACATAAGGTCACATATGATGTGATTGAAAAAAAGTCAAGTGGGAGTTTATTTCGTGGACAAATTTTTTTGCGTAAGTAGCAGTTTATTTCATGAACGGGGGGAGTATTGTATATGCATACTTAAAAAGGTAATCTAAATCCTCAAAATATTACCCGCTAAATTAAAGGAATAACAAAATAATTACAAAATAATATCCTCTACAAGTGATTCATTTCTCAGTGTTGAACCATGTATCTAATAACTATGCTAAAAATCACTTATTTTGAGTTTTTTAGTTATACAAAAGAAAAAATATTATTCATGTAAACAATAGCACAGCGAAATTTATATTCGACACAGGTTCACATCAGAATTAAACTTCAATTCACTGACCGTTAAAATTATGTTCGATTTAAAAGTAATACTCTTCATACAAAATAACTAAATTAATTATGTCCACACTCTTGATTTTTTTTAGGTGAAAAAAACGTGGAATTATCGAATGTTTATGCTTGTCAATGTCTATCTGTAACTGATAGCGCTTTGTAGGACATTTTCTTATTTTGCAAATATGTACAAAAAGGTCACGTGGGAAATATACTTGTCCAATCTTCTTTCTACGGTCCACATGAGATATTATTTCTGCTGAAATTTTAAATCATAAGTAATATATATGCACAGTGACAAGATATATGTTTTTATTATTTCTGTTGAAATTTTAATTAATAACCATATTATATATGGACCATAACAAGATAACGTGTGTTTGTAATAATTTGAAACTTGAATTTAGTTATCTGTTTATGTTATTTCTGCTGAAATTTTAATTAATAATCATATTATCATTTCATCATTATCATTATATTACTAAAAGAAAAATAATTTTTGCTTTGAAAAAATTCTATGTGGCACCCCTCTTAATCCTCCATTCCTATCTTTCTAAATTCTCAAATTGTTAGATTAATCGTCTCCGTTGGAAAATGTCGAATATGTAGGAAAATTGGCAGAAAATTACTAACGATTTGTTAACGAACCAATTCCGACCAAGAATTGTGCGCGTAGAGGGGCCAATTCATTAATGGCGGGATAACTTTATACTACTATATATTAAGGATACTTATGGTCAACTTTTATCTTATATCATTGACTAAGAGGGTGTTTGGCTAAGCTTTTAAGCTCCTTAAAGCAACTTATAAGTTGTTCATTACTAAGGATTTAGGAGCTTATAAGTTATTTTAATGAGCTTTTAAGCTCAACCAAACACCCTCTAAATAATGTTTGAATAACAATCACTCCACATAAAGTTTTGTAAAAAGGAAAAATTACAAAGTGCATAGTGAAACAATTCTTGAAGTTCTATTCTCAATTAAAAAGGTTCGTCTCGAAGTTGGTAAAAAAGAAAATGAATGTTGTCATTTATTTTTCTATAAAGTTTTGGAAGATGATTATTTATATACAATTTATAGTATAAATTTTTATTTATTAAATGTTGTTTGAATATTTTTGGAAGATAGCTATTTATATAATAAAAATTAATTTTAGATAAAAAAAAAGAAAACAAATGTGATTATTAATTTTTCTGTGAATGTATTTGGAAGATGTTTATTTATATAATATAAAATCAGTATTGTAGTCAATTAGCCGGTTCTTGGTCGGAACCATGGGGTAGACGGAATGATTGCAAAACGGTGGTTCAACTTTTTTTTTCCTTAATCTTATGTTGAACTCATAATGTAGGGTATTTAGATTCACTTTCATCTTATAGATATTCTTCAAAATTATTTTCCTTTTCTAAATCAATGTGGAACAAGGAGTATTTGCAATGAAAACGATTCATCTCAATTTTCATACAAAATTGACGTGGGACAATCTTTTTGAAAGACAAATATATTTTTGCCCACCAATCGGTTTTGTAGCTTTGAAAATTATCGAAAGTAATGAGAATATATTATATTAGAATTTTTAACAGACATAACTATATGGGTTTGAGACGCAAACATGTGGTAAAATTACTTTTAAATTGAATTTGCATATGTTCAAGTGCATATAAATTCTAAATGAGTTTAGTAGATTGAATAATCGAATGATTTAACCCTAAAATAATTAACAAATAATAATTTTCTTAATCTATCACATATTAATGCTATCTAATAATTTTATTAATTTTTATTAATATAATTTTCCGTCGATTTTCGACGGGTTATACGCTAGTTATATATGGACAATGATATGATAACGTGTGTTTGCAACAATTTGAAACTTGAATTTAGTTATCTATTTATATTGATAGAAAAGGGTGAAATACAAATATTTTCTTATTTTTTTATCGTTTTCACACGTTAACTATGATGATTAATTTTTCCTGAACAAGATGGATACTCTTCTCAGGCAACACCTTTTCCATCATTTTCATTTCAATTGTGAAAAATATTAACTTAGAGGATAAATGTGATAAATTATTTCAATGGACAAAAGACATAAAAATGAAGAGGGGGTGTGGGACCATGTAACAATTTTTTTTTTATTTTAGTAAACATGTGATAAAAATGATGGAAATGCTAATATTTTCATACTTTTTTCCCAACATTTCCCCATGATTATTTTTGCAATCAAAGTAAACACACCCTAAATTAACCAACATGATATGGGGATTTGAAAAGGCGAAATAGACCTCTTATGCATATAAAATTTAAATTCTTATTGTAGAACTAAGCACGACCAATAATATAGAGATTATAAATTGAACAAAGTAAATAACACATGATATAATAATCCGGTTCGGTTAAACAGCTTACGTCTAAGGGGATGATCATGTCAAGAGAGAACCAATCCACTATTAGAAATTGTGACTATAGAGAATTTTATACATACAAGTCGTCCACCTTATGCTACTCTTTCGCTCATTCCTTCATTACACGTGTGATAAATTAATAACATTGTAAATTAATAAATTACCATACGGGTTTAATATGATTATTTTTTAATAGATCGACATCATTTTTTCTCGTGCCACTAAGAATAACTAAAATTAATTTCAATTAATCTGTGTGTACTTTAAACACAGTGCCTTCTTCGATGATAAAATTGTCAAGAACAAGACTTCTTTTGTGGAGTGTAAATTTTATCGTATTTGTATTCTTTAACTTTAGAAACGGGTTTCTCATATTTTAATTGTGTAAAATTTTGTATGTGTGCGCTTCAGTTATACAGAGGATGATTGAAACAAGAAATCTAACAATCACTACAACAAAAAATGGATTTTCCGACACCAAAAAATGCCCCAATATGTGCTCTATTGGGGCACTTCTTATTTCGGGGCACTTTGTACATGTGCCTCCAAGTATCGTGCCCCAATAGGATTAGGGACACTTTTTAAGTGTCTCTATATAAATAGATTACCCGACAAATTTAAAATGTCCCGATATTGATTTCTAGAGGCACATAAAAATGCCCATTAATATGTTTCGAAATATCTTGATAAGTTCATAGGGATATTTTTTAGTGCCTTCAAATGAAATATCGGGGCACTTAATTGTGTCTTTTGTTTAAGTATCAGGGCAGAAATTGTGTAGCTTCAAAATTCGTTTTATGTCTCCAATTGGGGCACTTATTTGTGTCTTTTGTTTAAATATCGGGACACAAAATGTGTAGCCGTAAAATTTGTTTAATGTCGCTAGATTAATACTACGGGGCACTTATTCGTGTCTTTTGTATAAGTATCGGGATGCAAAATGTGTAGCCGTAAAATTCGTTTTATGTCCCCAAATTAATATTATGGGGTACTTATTTGTGTCTTTTGCTTAATTATCGGGACACAAACCACAAAATCCGTTTTATATCCCCAGATTAATATTATGGGGCACTTATATGTGTCTTGAGATCAACACATAAGACACTTATTTTGTCATACAAAAGAAATTAGAGACACTTTTATCTGTAGTATAAATAATTTATGCCCCGAAAAAGTATGAAAAGGCACTTACATGTGCCTTGTATACATATCTACACACCTCCTGTACAAATACAATCATATCATATCTTATTGATATATAAATAAATAATTCCACTCATATAACAAAAAATAACTTCAATTTCTATAATATCATCAACATTTCAATAACTAAACAATCCAAACGACAACTCGATATAAATGAAAAGTTATATCATTCATGTCCAACATCCACAAAAAAAAACCTAAATAATCATATGGAGTTTCTTATCTTTTATAAGAATACGAAATGCAAAAATAGCACCTCTATGAAGTCCTCTGATCTTGTTATTGCATCAATATTCATATTCATCTAATGTCATCTGAATATTAAAACAGTAGCACATAAATCACCAACAAATTGTTAAAAAATATAATGGGAATCGAATAGCAACACATAAATCACCAATTAAATTGAAATGGCACAAATATTTTCATAATGTAGAGAACAAAATATATCAATGATAAAGGCCAAGCAATCGATGCTCCAATAGAATCTCTAATTGTTTCAAGAATGTCTGTTGGATAGATCAACATTTTTTCATTTTTCAGAATTATTTGAACCACTACCTCGAAAATTTCGGGCCCAAGGTCCCTACTATTTAGCTCAACATTTCCAATTGCTTTCACAATGCCAATTGCAACAATTTCATTCAAATTAACAAGACTTTTCAGCTTTATGTAAGCTCCAACCTGAAATTTGTAGCATAACAATGACATAAATATGTATATAGTTGTTTGGTGTAATAAATAATACTTTTTATTATAATTACCCTTATACGAATTGGACGACTGTTTGAACCAGATGAAGTATGATTGTTGTGGGTTGTTGAAACTGGAGCTCATTGTGGCTCAGTTTGTCCATCCGAGTGTGATTTGCTAGACACCAAAGCTGTCAACTCTGCAACTTTTTGTTTAGTGCTCTCAATTCTTCCTTCTCTTCCATGAATTTTCTGTAAAGTGTATCACAACTAGGTCTCCCACCATAGCTATCACTTGGCTTCACTCCTATACCATACATGTGCAATCGTCCATCTTTATCCTTGCCCAATATCTTTGCAAAAGCATCATCAACATCATGCACAACATCACAATCACTTGAATCTCCATCGTCTTGTTTAGATAGCTCTTTCATTTTTTCCTACAAAAATAAATTATAAAATATTATTGAGAACTACTTCAGATATCAAATTATATTCAAATACATTTAGATTGTAAAGACTACAAGATAACTTACAACAGTTTCTTGAACTCTATCACTCGTTGCAGAACCATCCGGAGGATAACAACATTTTTCAAATAACTCTCTCTCGTGGGATGTCTTCCCAATTGTTCATACTACAACAATTTTTTGTCAAGTAATATGGCAAATTCAAGCAGTAGAATTTGAAACTAACACTTAGATAATTTATATGCTTTTAAAATTCAATATTACCATTAATTCGTTCATAACTACATAACTTCTTTTTCCCAAACGATGAGGAATCTCTAACCTAGCACGTGCTTCTTTTTGCTTTTCACTAAGTTGCTGAAATATTCGACAAGAAAGTGATGACATGAAAAAATAATGAAAAGTAGATATAAATAAAATATGATATGCAAATTAAGTCATTTGTACATGTGCTTTGTCAGTATTCCAATGATCAAGTAATATTTTATACTGATTTGCATTTACTCTCTCCAGTACTTTGAGCAATTGCTCTTCAAGAGACACACTTGGGTCGAAATTCAAATTCTTCAATTGACACTTCCAATTTCTCCATTTGTGGTTAATTGATTGTAGGATAAAGTTGTCACTCCCGTCACGCATAGTAAACCTCGACTTTAGAAAGAAAAGGAAAAATTGAGTTACACTGTGACAAATATAATAAACAAATTATTATAAATAAAATAAGAAATCTTAAACCTAACAACCTTCACTTCTTTAAGCATGTCTTCCTTATATGAGTTTGGCATCAATCTCTAATCAGTATAATGTAGTGGGCAGAAGGATTCATTTCTTGCAATGGTACCTAAAAAATGAGCTAGCGTGCTTGTTTGTTTCTGATCATTAGGTTGGCCAAGATCATTGAAAGAAACAAAGAAACATTAAGATGTTTATTTAGGCCTCAAACTTTAAGCATGTACGTGGATCCTCTTGCCCTCTTTTTTTTTTTTTTTTTTATCTCGATGCGTTGCAAACATGATATGTTACATTATTTTCATGCTCTTTCCAATACAACATGCAATCATTAGGGCATGCATCTATCTTGATATAATTAAGTCTCAATTCTCTTATTATCTTGTGCACATCGTAGTAACAAGTGGGTAATGATTCTGTCAAATCTGGAAATGCCTCTTTTAATAATTCAAGAAGCATGGTGAACGAT
The DNA here is from genome assembly GCA_029490685.1 of Schizonepeta tenuifolia. Lineage (NCBI taxonomy): Eukaryota > Viridiplantae > Streptophyta > Magnoliopsida > Lamiales > Lamiaceae > Schizonepeta > Schizonepeta tenuifolia. Next base: position 20,534,526 of record CM055958.1, on the reverse strand, counting down.
TTGTTAGACCATTTCCCAATAACTTTCATATGAAAAGTCTAATGATGAACTTTAGCTTTGAAAATTGCTTGCAGCCTCGATATTGTTCATGTTGAGCATCATCTATCAACTTGAAGAAAGCCTTAGCATGTTCATTCGGTTCATCTCTTATATATTCATCATTATCATTAACCCCAAAAGCATCATAAATCAAATCGTGGATGTTGTTTGACATACTAAAATGGTCATTTTGTTGAAAAAAACTAGGATTAGATGATGAAGAACCCTACCCATGTCCAGTCCAATTAGTATAACCCTTCATAAAGCCATCAACTACCAAATGTTCTTCTGCAACTTCTCTATTTACCCACTTTGAATTCTTATAGCATTTGCATGGGCATATAATTGTGCCACGAAGACTTACATTATGAAAAGTCATGTCAAGAAACCGGTTTAAACCATTTTTATACTCAGCAGATGGTCTATGTTTTTTCATCCAACTTTTGTCCATTATGAACCTATGAAAAAAATGTTCTTCATCATATCAATTATTACATGCACACTATCAAATAAGCTAGCTAGTAATTACCAAAAGTATTGTTATAAAAAAAATAAAAAATGAAATAATGAAAAACAAATACATGATGTTGTAAAGTACCACAACAGAAACATAATAGCTAAAAAAATTTTAAAGAGCTCATAAAAAATATAGAAAATGCACAGTAAAATTTGGATCGAAGGGAGCTAATTAAATGAGTATGATTGCAAACTCAAAGCTGCATCAATTAAAAACAGATGATCAGCTGAGTTCACAGTTACACTTGTTGTCATGTGTCTAGTGCATCATCATGTTTTGAACCTTTTTATTTAGTTTATTATTTATACTTTAAATAACACTAAAACAAAAATGGCCTATGCCAACACCTCTTTTATGACACCAAACGATCAGCTTAAACTAAACAAATTTATAATAAGTACAACAAAACCTTTATTCACTCAAAGTATAAAAATGTTGCTAATTAGAAGTACGTGGTGAATAGTAAGAAGAATGAAGTACAATATCCATTTCTCTCATGATGGGGATTCAAGAATTATCAATAGGTCAATGTTCACTAAATATAACATCTTTTTTCTCTCTAATGATTTATAGTAGTTTTACAACAACCCCCTCCCCAAAATAAATAAATACATAAAATAAAGACCACATGTTTCTTCTTACTAGGCACTTGTTTGAGTAAAGATTAATATAAATACGAGTGAACACAAAGCATCACAACCAGTTTATATATTGCAAAATAGTAATAATAATTGGTTTACAACTCTATAAATTAAACTGAGAATAAACTTGAAAAATGTAAATGTAGTAATAATTAATTTTACTCTTGTTTCTTAATAGTTATGTCCAAAGCAAGTGCGGCCTTGCAATTGACACATATGGAGTAGTTGATAAATTCCATATGGATGGTTTGTCCAATACCTAATTCTTGAAGTTGTTATAGAAAACGATAGAATGCAAAATAAGCACGTAATGATGACAGAGCCATAAGTTATAAGTTTCCACACCTCTGAAATTAAAAATCTGATCAACAAACATAATCCAATACATTGGAAAAAAGAAATACACCTTCACCTATAGCACAAATATCCTGGAGTGAACAAAAGTCTAATTTGATGAAAGACTGTTTGTTAAAAAAATTATATCATGTAGAGCCATAACCAAAGGTAAATATTGAGCTCAATTATGATCCATAAAAGCATTTTCTAGATTTACTACTCGTCTATAATATTCTGTAAACAATACATGAATCATATTATACAAAACAGATATAACTGCTGGTAACTTACACCGACAAGTGCAGAAATATCCTGTGATCAACTTCACATTGGTGTCAGAAAGCCTATTTAAAAGTCCTGAAAATAATGAAATAAATCAATCCAACTTTGAAAATATCAAATCATGCCACTCTTTAATTACCATCGAAGAGAAGGGGGGAAAATGCTTAAAATAATAACTCCGAACGAGAATTATCGTCAATTCAAATTCAAATAATCTTTTTCAGTGGCTTGAGGCGGCCGCATCAAGAATAAAAATGTTGTTGAAACCTCCAAGGTTTCATATGTTAGAGCAATAATTCTGTACCAGTAATATGCATCAAGATTTAAACAACGAAAACAAGTAAAAACTAAACGGAAACACCACATCGCGGTGGCGCCCGAATTGCTTTACGAACCTGGCCCGGAGTGATTTCGATCCAGTTTAATCCATCATCATATGTCCGGTAGAGAGAGAGATGAATCGATATCTATAAATTGTCCTCAACTCTTACGCGGCAAAATAAATTGAACTACGCGTCATATTACAGACCAACATAAAATCAATAACAACTCAATTCGATTCCACCTCTTATTATCACTTATATACCAATCTTGATTTTTGCCGAAATCGATTCCACCTCTTAGAAAGAATAAAAATTAGGGAGAAGACAAAGAAAAAGAACCAACCTTTCAACTCGACGGGCACAAGCCTCCAACTCGGCGAGAACAAGTTGCGTCGATCTCTTGGTAGAATGAATTGCGTCGTCGAATTACAGATAAATGAAAAGAGTTTTCAGATCATACATCTGAATAAAGTGATTAATGTAAGTGGAATATACATCTGAATAAAGTTAAGCGTCAAAAGAGTTTTCAAATCATACAATATGTAAGCAAACATGATTGTGATGAATCCTTTTATGTGAAGAACATGAAGTCGTCGTGGTTGGCTTAGGTGAAGGTGGATACTTTTATGACTGATAGGGAGAGAAAGGCAGCAGTGTTTAGGAATGATGCAGTTCTTGAGCTTGGTTGTGACATCTCTATCACTCAAGCTTATAGAGCTAAGAGATTAGCTCTTAAACTGCTTGAAGGAGATCCTGCAGCTCAGTACTCTAAATTGTAGCAATATTCTAATGAGCTAAGAAGAACAAATCTTGGTTCCACTATGATAATAGGATCATTGGATGATGAGGATGGACATGACATGTTTTATGTGTGTTTTGAGGCAGTTAAGAAAGGATTCGCTGCAGGTTGTAGGCCTATGATTGGTGTAGATGGTTGTCATTTAAAAGGGAAACACTTGGGAATAATGTTGACCGTTGTGGGTGTGGATGCTAATAACAACATATACCCCATTGCTTGGCTGTCCTGAAGCATGATTTAGGAATTTTGGATGATAGTGTGTACACTTTTATGTCTGATAAGCAAAATGAACTTATTCTAGCTATGGAGCAGGTGTTTCCCATGGCTGCTCATAGATTTTGTGTGAGACATCTCCACAATAATTTCATGCAAGCAGGATTTAGAGGACAATCATTCAAAATTGCCCTCTAAAATGCTGCACAAGCCACCACAGTACCAGAATGGAAAAACCGAATGATTGAATTGAGGAATTTGAATGAGGCAGCCTGGAAGTGGTTAGAGACCCAACCTGTAGAACAATGGAGTAGATCACACTTTAATGAATTGCCCAAGTGTGACATGCTTCTTAATAATGTTTTGTGAGGTGTTTAATTCCACCATCTTGGATGCTAGAGAGATGCCTATAATAACAATGCTAGAATGGATGAGGGAGTGGCTTATGATTAGGTTTCAAATGAATAGGGATTTGGCTGAGCAGAAGTGGAAGGGAAAACTTTGTCCTAGAATCAAAAGGTTTCAATGCTAGAGAAAAATGCTGCAAAGGTGGGTGGTTAGTTTCTGGTGGCTTTGGAAATGTGTTGTAGGTACTTCTTGATAGTCTTCATTTTATTTTCATTTTTATTCCATGATACTAACTGCCTTTTGTCTCTTATATTAATTCTTTTTGGACATGCAGTTGCAGGATGTGGTCCTTGAGTGGTATTCCTTGTAAGCATGCTATAAGTGTTATTAACCACCAAAGAAGCATAGAGAAGACTTTGTTCATTCATGCTACACAGTTGCCACATTTAAGAAGATCTATTCTGCCACAATCTTTGGAATCAATGGGCAACAACTTTGGGGTGATAGCCTATTTATTCCACCATTGCCTCCACTGATGCAAATAGGAAAAAATGTATGGCTAGGAGAAAAAAAGCAGCTGAAGTCAAATTAAATAAAAAAAAAACACAAGACTGAGGAGGAAACAAAAAACGATAAAATGCAAAAGGTATGGTGGTGAAGGGCGCAACTCCATTACATGTGGAAGGCATAAGGTATTTTTATAAGCATTAACCTATTTTGTTGTTGTTATTGAATATGTCTCATTATTTTATAATAGGTGGTTAATTTAAGTGGAAGTGAATTACCTCCTCAACAATCTCAAATTCCAGAAACAAGTGAGACGTCTGATCCAATCATGACACAAGTTTCAACTCATGGATCTCAAGTACCTTGCCCTTCAATGCTTAATCAACTGAGGCAAGGCAAATTGATCGTGAAAAACCCAAAGAAGTTTGTCAGTTTAGCTTAACTGCAAAGAATGAACAAGTGAATGATGAATAAAGATTGCTAGTTTTGGGACATGGTTTTTGAAGACTTATGCAATGATATGCATCCCATGTTTTTTGTAGCTTGAAAGTTTATGATATTCACAATGTTGACTGCATTTGGTTGATTTGTTTTTTCCTAATCCTAATATGTGTAGCTGCATCTTCTCTACTGGTGTAATTAATCGAGCAACACATAACAACACATATCGTTTTTGACTAATCTCTACAGATTTCTAATGATGTAATTGGTACATGGATGTTTCATGGTGTAAATGAATGGAGCAGAACATGTTTTATGGAAGTTAATGGAGCCACATATGTTTTTTTGACTAATCTCTACTAATTTCATTTTTCTGTATATTTTGTGTCCTCCTTCTCGCTGTTTTTTTTTTTGTTGATTCAATAGGATAATTTGTGGGAAGGTTTTTCGGCAAATCAAAAGAGGGTGAAGGAGCATAAGTGGAGTAATTAGAAAGAAAAGGAAAAAAAAAATAGACATAAGAAATCGGGCTACACCTGGAAGCACACGCACGCCTCGCGTGCTACTCAACCCGCTTGGGCCCAAAAGTGGTACACGACACTAGTTTTTAAATCTTAGTGGCCTAATTCTATCGGTCCATATTTTGGTGGCCTAATTTTGCAAACTACTCTAAGATAGTGGCCCAACAAAAAATTGAACTCCAAAAATTGAGGAGGAATGAGGAAGAGTGAGAAAGTATTAAAATATTCAAAGCAGATGGAAAAGAAAGGAATGTATTGAAACTTTACTATCTTCAAAAGGAATATAAACATTTTTTCCCTATAATTTTTATATTTTATCTTCACATTTTTTTAGTACAATTAATCTATCATGTAATTGATTCAAAATCTCAGAATAATAGTTATCAATATTATTTCGGTAGTTCAATTTACTTCCAATTTTTTTTTATCTTTTTTTTTCACACTATTCTACATAACAAGAGAGTATCGGATCTCCCCGAACTCAACCCAATTCAAATGTTTGTGCATATGAAGACTTAAAAGGGCCTTTAAGCTTCAAAGTGTTTATTTTCTTATGAGCAGGTCTTGGGTGCGACTTGCCGCCTGCAATGCGATCGGGTTCGGGTCGGATTGGCCCGATCAACCCGAGCTGACCCATTGACCCGATCAAAATTATTATTATTATTATTATTATTATTATTATTATTATTATTATTATTATTATTTCTTTTTTTCTTTTTTTTTTTAATTTTCAGTTTTTTTTTCGGCTCCACCTTCGCTTCGATTACTAATATAAGGATAATCGTCGGGCAACAATTTGGACCTTTTCGACTCGCTCCGAGACCTTCGGCTCCCCTCGCTCGAATCTTGACCAAAGAAGAAGCGGTAAACAAAAAAACGAAGAGGCAAACAAAAAAAGGTGGAAAAATGTGAAATAAAAAAAATCGAAATTCAAATAAATAAAAAACACAAAAAAAACTGAAATTAAAAAAATTCAATAAAAACTAAAGTAAATTGTAAAAAATCGGAAAAAAATACGGGCGCGTGTAATACACGCGCCGTGCGTAATTGACTGGCCACTCACGGTCGCATGACATGTAATCGGTCGCATACAAGTTATTTCATTTTCCTATTATCAATTTAATTAAAATATTGTGTTGTCATATACGTATTTCCTCTCCTCCAAAGTAATAGGTCTCAAGATTTTGGCGTAACAGTTAAGAAAATGAATTGCTTAGAATAAAATTAGAAAAGAAAGTAGCTTTTGGGTTTAATATTGTCAAATCAACTCATCAAGTAGGGGAGAGAAATGTGAAAATAGTTTTTTATGTGATGCATAAAATTATATAGTTATGTATGCGGTTCTGCTCTTCTACCAACCGTGGGCATCGCTAACGTGCTCAGGGATGATGTGGCAATGCCATGTAGGCTAGAGAGTCAAACATTTAAATAATTCTAATCTAATTTATTAAATAAAATAATTCACAAATTAAGAAACCATATCTTCTAATATTATAAATCAAATAAGTAAAATATTATAATGTGTGAAGCTCCAGCCATAAAATTCCTTGGTGCCACACACCACCTCTTCCCTATTTTTTTAGGGTGCGTTTACTTTGATGGAAATTCTATTGAAAAATGATGGATAACAAAAGATGAGAAAATATTAACATTTCCATCCTTTTTTTTTCTCACATGTTTACTAAGATGGAAAAGAAAATTATCACATAATCCCCCCACCCTTCCCCATTTTTATGCCTTTTATCCATTGAAAAATATTTTCACATTAAAAGCTAAGGATAATATATCCAATATTGAGAGAAAAAGAGTGAAAATGGCTGCCCAAGAAAAATTTCTAACCTGCCCGGAGAAAATTTTCCATCACAGTAAACCTGTAAAAATGATGGAAAAGAGGTGAAAATTTTCCTTTTCCATTAAAGTAAACGCACCCTTATTCTTTTTCTCTTTTCTCTTCTAGTATTTTTCCATGCTTAACGTTACATAGTCTCTACCATAACAACAATCCCAGAAATTAACCTAGTCACCATCCCTTCTCAATAAAACTTTCTTAAAAAATCAACGAAAAAAATTCAAAGAAAAATATTGTGACCTCACAATTCTGGAAAGAATCAGTAACTTTTCAAAGATGTCCAACACCATACGAAAAATGGGAACTAAATTAGAAATACAATGCTAGAAATATGTCTCCAGTAATTTTGTATAAAGTTAATTATCGGCATTGAAAATATTTTAAAGATTAATTCTGTGGCGTCAAGGAATTTTCTTGGCTGGAGATTCACAGCTTACTTATCAAGATTGTATACATTAATCTGATTTATAATTAATTTGAAGATATGGTTTCCTTAATTTGTGGGATATTTTATAGGTTAGATTATAATTATTTAAATGTTTGACTCTCTAGCCTACATGGTATTGTCACATCATCCATGGTCACATTAACGATGCCCACGGTAGGTAAGGGAGCGGAACTGGTTATGCATGATATTCATTATATTAAATCATTTAATTTCATCCTAGATTATCATCCACTTTTAGCTCACAACTTTGACTTAAAAATATCATCATCAATCAACCCAAATTCATCCAATTTTAACTCACAATTTTGACTTAAAAATATTATCATCAATCAACCCAATTATCACCAAATATTCAAATAGAATTTATTAAACATAATGAAATAGAATTAAAGTGATGGAACGAACCAGACAAACTAAATCCACTTGTCACATTTGTCTTCCAAATACAAATCAAGTTGTTCATCCTAAAAAAATAAACTATTTCTGTCCAAAAATCAAATATTGGTCACAATTTATAGAAAATTTTTAAGTTGGTAATAAAAAATATAGTATTTTAATATCCGAAATGACTATATCAAAATAAATTTTCATGGCAATCGACGCTAAGCTCAAATAAGCTAGCTAACTAACTACAGTAAAGTTGGGTACAGATTCTCAAATCGAGATATGGATCTATTAGTAGTGCTTGGGCGTCTAATGTTGAGTCTAATAGCATGTCTTTATGGTAGAGAGATTTGATGGGTTTATTGAAAATTAAAGAGGGGGTCTTATTTTGTAATAACATTAGTGTATCTTTGGGTGATGGGTCCTCTATTAAATTTTGGGAAGATCCATGGCTGAAACAAGGCGGCAATCTGTGCACAAGATTTAGGGGTTTATATGTTTTGTCTAGACAGAAAGATTATAGTGTGAATGAGTTCTTTCAGTTTGATGGAGGCTCTTGGGGGTGGGTGTTTAAATGGAGTCGTGTCTTCAATGCTTATAATTTTTTTGATTTTTTGGAACTTTGGAATTACATTTGCAGAGTGGATTTCGATCACAATCGACCAAATTCTCGAATATGGTTGACTTCTAAAGATGTGATGTTTCATCCAAGGGACCTGTATTTCGCCATTGCAAATGCAACACCAAGTGAGGAAGAAGATACACACCATTCCTGGCATGGACTATTCCCTTAAACCTGTTTTGTGGTGGAAAGTCATCCCGTCGAAGATTTCGGCTTTTGTTTGGAAAGCAATATTGGATAGATTGCCAACTAAGGATAATTTGATTAAAAGAGGAATTTTACACTCGCAAGAAGACGGTGTCTATGCTTTGTGTTGGGCTCAAAATGAATCGTCGTGTCATGTTCTTCTTACCTGCTACGAGGCACTCCTTGTGTGGTCTAGAGTATGTGAATGAATTGATCGTCCTTTGCTTTATGCGGCTGTTTTGAAAGAGCATTTCGAGGACTTTGTGAGTTTTGGTGTTGGGAAAGTGAAGAAGAAAATCGTTGGCCTTATCTGGCAATGTGTTGTGTGGAGAATTTGGAAGGCGAGAAATGAGAAGATTTTCAAAAACTCAATACCGATCACGGAGAACATCGTAGAGAGTACTCAATTCTGCTCATGGAAATGGTTAAAATCGCACTATCTATCATCTTTTTGTGTCTCTATACATAAGTGAAGTTCAAATCCTATCGAATGCATGCCGACAAATCGTTAGTTTTTTCTTTCTTTTTGTTTTTAGCTTATTGGAGATGTCATTATTTTGAGTACTACTCTGTTCGAATGAGAATTTCATTATTATTACTTAAAAAAAAAAAAAAACTAACTACAGTAAAGCCTAATAATATTAATGTAGGCCCATTTGGCCCAGTAAATCAACTAGTTAAACGTACGAGAATCAGAGAAATGAATGAGATAGCAGTATAGAATTGAGTAAGCACACAGAACCATAAAACCGCCCCATATTGATAACCCCTCTCTCTCTCTCTCTCTCTCTCGCCTTTCCAGCAGTAACCAGCAAAGAAACTCTATGGCGTCCCCACGCGAGGAGAACGTGTACATGGCGAAGCTGGCCGAGCAGGCCGAGCGCTACGAGGAGATGGTGGAGTTCATGGAGAAGGTCGTCGGTTCCATCGACGGCGACGAGCTCTCCGTCGAGGAGCGCAACCTTCTCTCCGTCGCCTACAAGAACGTCATTGGCGCCCGACGCGCATCCTGGCGCATAATCTCCTCCATTGAGCAGAAGGAGGAGAGCCGCGGAAACGAGAGCCACGTCTCCTCCATCAAAAGCTACAGATCTAAGATCGAGTCGGAGCTCTCTTCCATTTGCGACGGCATTCTCAAGCTCCTCGACACCAAACTCATCGGAACCGCCGCCACCGGCGATTCTAAGGTGTTTTACTTGAAGATGAAGGGTGATTACCATCGCTATTTGGCGGAGTTTAAGACTGCAGCCGAGCGCAAGGAAGCCGCTGAGAACACTCTTTCCGCTTACAAGTCTGCTCAGGTTAGGGTTTCGATTTTAATTAATTTAATATTTGCAGTTTTGTTGGTCTTATCTGTAGGGAATTGAGATCAAGTGATTTCGTGAATCTTAAGAAGTTTCGCAGACATGGTATTTTAAATTGACGCTCGATTTGGAAATTGTAGCTACTTAAACTAGTGAACTATCTTCATCAGTTATATTAGATGTTCGAATTGGAAATTTTTGCTGACTAGAGCTTCATCATTTGTTCGATTGGTGTTTGATTTAGAACTTGTAGCTAACTAGAACTGCATCGTTTCTTAAATTGATGTTTGATTTTGAAATTTTTGCTTACTGGAACTATGAGGAACTAGTCCACTTGACAATTTCGTCTGCTCTACAAGTAAATGATTTGGGGTTCTGTTTGATATCAATTCATTTGTTCCTATTACGGATTTTTCGCTCGTTTTATTCCTATAGATCCAAACAATGCCCCTGCTTCAAATTATTGCTTCTGTTTTTAGATTGTGTTAAGATCTTTTAACTATCATAATTCTCAATGATTTTAAGCTTGTATTTAAGAATAAGAATTACCAAGCTCTCATCCTTATACATGTGTAAATATATCGAATTAAATCATTACAGATCGTGGTAATTAACGGTAGCTTAATGTGTTTTTGATGTCTACAGGACATAGCTAATACTGAACTTGCTCCAACACATCCAATCAGGCTTGGACTAGCCCTTAACTTTTCAGTCTTTTACTACGAGATCCTGAATTCACCCGACCGAGCTTGTAATCTTGCCAAACAGGTCTGATACGAGGATTTTGCTACTCCATATATGTTTACCTGCCTCCAGTGCCTGCATATACTGAATTAGTTCTTGCCTACATACACGGTTTGAATGTTGAGGTGTTAGTTCTGATATTTTATCATACTTTTGAAGGCTTTTGATGAGGCCATTGCGGAATTGGACACTCTTGGTGAGGAATCGTACAAGGATAGCACCCTGATCATGCAGCTTCTCCGTGACAACCTCACCTTGTGGACCTCGGACATGCAGGTAAGCTTATATTGCCCTTTGGATTTTAATCAGATCTTGTATGTGTCCAATTGAAATTTTATTGATGGGTCTCTTTTATTTTACGTATACAGGACGACGAAGATATCAAGGAAGCACCCAAGCCTGATAACGAGTAGCTGCATTTAGGTCTGGTACTTGAATGTCCTGCTATTGTCTCTATAGTAGTCTTTACTCTTCTTTGAGGTGAGGAGGGGCATGAGAAAGAAAGAAGTTTGCTGTCCACAGATAGCATTTAAGCTTCATAATCAGCTTCTTGCCCCCTGTGCTTCGTGATTCATCTCCTTTCATTTCTTTGCTAAAAACTCTGATGATGTATGTGCCAAATTTGCTTATATTATTCGCGCTGATTTATCGTTAAAAAAGAATCTTATTTATGTGGTGTTAGGCACTCACACTCCAGCTTAAAATTATCTATGGGCGCAGATGCTGCATTCCATTTCACCACTCTTGAATCACAAATATCATTCATTATAAAGTATAAACATTATACAAATTTCATAATTTATGTGCAGCAAAAAGCATTTCGTTCTTTGAAGAAAGTAAAATCCGCTCGGATGGGTTGGTAAATAGATTGTGCGGTATACAATATTAGTAGTCCAATATGATATCTGCCTATATACTAATACTAGTAGTCTCTAATTGTAGAGATAAATTAGTTCAATGTATTATTAGTAATTGATTTTAGATTCCCCGAAGTTTTATAGATAGAGAAATTTGGGCGTTGATTTGGGAGAAAGGGGGGATTTGAATTGGAGTCGAGGAACGATGGATTGGCTGAGGAGATCCTCAAGGGTCGGGTGAAGGAATTGGCTTTGGCTCGTTTACACTTTACAGTCATGCTCTAGTGTTTTGGGCGTCACAAGATAAATGCAGAGCAATGGATGTCTGGGGGGATTTTTGATAAGGCTGAAATCCTTGCCACGTATTTATGATTGGACAAAGTTCCTTCTCATCTCTTTGCTCACTGAATGTAACTTATTACTTCAAAAATTAACGACAAACACTCGCAAATATTTCGAAATTTTGTACTAGATCATATGCTTTTTACCTTTCTCAAACCCTATTTAAAAAATAATTGTACTAATTTTTCATTGCAACCTCATATAGTAATATCCTTATGAAACATCTAAACAATCAAGCAAAAGTTGTTATAATATATAATTAGTTATCTGTCTCATTAAAATCCAAACATCATAATAATAATACACTTAATGTTGATTTGTTGGGAACAATTAAGAAGATAATAAGTTGAGAGGAGGTAAATTTAGATATAGTACACATATTAAATCGTATGCTCCCTCAAGTTGAGCTTCCCACTAAACTTAATACTTCTTTCTTTTCGGCATCTTCAGTTAAGTCAAGCACTCCAAGGAGTTGGTACAATATCTTGAACCGCGATTCTACCAAAAGCTTCGTGAAGATATCAGCTATTTGAATATCAGCTATTTGAATATCAGTGTGAATTTTCTCAACAATGACGTCTTTCTTTTCGATATGGTCACGTATGAAGTGATGTTTTATGTCGATGTGCTTTGTCCTCGAATGGTGAACTGGATTCAAGGTGATTGCAATAGCACTTGAGTTGTCACAGTATATGGGGACTTGGCCTGTCTCCACTTCATAATCTTTTAGCTGCTGTTTCAGCCAGAGAATTTGCATGCAACAGCTGCATGTTGTCATGTATTCTGATTCAGTTGTTGAAGTGGCGACACACGCCTGCTTCTTTGAGAAACAAGAGACTAACTTGCTTCCCATGAACTGCCCACCACATAGCTCACTGATGGTCCCGGTAACCAGTTAATTGGTGTATGGGTGAAGGGAGGAATACACCAATACAAATTTTTACTTAAAAAAAAAATTTCAACTTCGATTTCTCGACAACTGTAAAGCTCGGTCTGAGTGATCACACATTTGGCTATATAGTTAACTTATTGGATAGAGGGTCAAATGTATTCAGGGTACTGTTGATTGTGATTTGTTCAGCTTGGACGTCGTTAGAAATCGAGTCGGTTTGGCAAAATTAGACTAAACTAAAAAGTTTGAAAATTGCGAAGCATATTTTTTTTTTCTAATGTGTAAAAAGTGGCTACTCAAATAATTTAGAAATTTTACAGGCCATTAACCCTTATATATATCGAAAAGGATTTGATTTGTGAAATTTTAATTATTAGTAGCATTTTATTAAGGAAATTAATATTTAATAACTAAAAAAAATGAGAACTTAGATAAATAGATATGGAGAAATATGAGGGGTGTCATATAGGAGATATGTTCTATATAATCGTTTTCGTTTATATAATACGCCGACGCCGGCTTTTGGATCGACCTCGTAGGCATTTGCATCACCGTCATTTGGGGGCGCCTATCGGCTTCAATTTGCCAACGGCTCGTTCGCTGGCTACGGAACACATTCTCTCATTCACGTACTAGAGGCGACAGACGATGTGGCGGCGGCAGCACCGGTGAGCCCGAGGGACGTGTAACTATAACTCCGCCAAGACGGAAGCATTTGCTCGCCGTTGGATTGATGTTAGCGAAGATCCAATAGTCGGCAACAACCAAAAATTAGTCATGTATTGGGAGCGTTTAGTGGAGCTCTAAAAATGAATTCTGGCCCGAGGGAACCTACCCTCGCACCCTTAGTCAATTGCAATCTCACTGGAAGCGAGTGACGAAGGAATCGGTAGACTTCGAATTAGAGTTGTCAACTGGGCCAACCTAAGCCCGACCCGTTTTAGAAATGATGCGCACATGGGCTGGACCTTCATGTTGAAGTGGGCCCCATCTGGGCCAATTTTGCAACCCAGAAGCGTGCTCAACCCGGGCCCATTACAGGCTTTGAACTAATTGGGCCTCTAGCGATCTAATTTTTACATTAAAGCACGGCCCATTACAGGCCCGACCTAATTGGACCTCTAGTGGTTCATTCGTGGGCTTGGGCCGAGTTGGGCCTTGAATCTTTTGGGCTTCACCAGATCTAGGCCGACCCAACCCACTTGACAAGTTGACTTCCAACAAGTCTACAAAGATATCGCCACCAAATATCGTAGCGGTGAAATCAGCAACAACGTCCTTCAAAAGGCACTTTAGGAGTGGAAGACTTTCCAAAAGTGCCTTCGTCCACTTGGAAACTTGGCACGTGGTGAAGGATACGCAAAAGTTCGAAAGGGTTTGCGACAACTGGACCGTCCAAAAAAATGCCACCAAACGGTCCAAGACAACCGAGGATGGGAGCTACATTCAACGACGACTACAAGCACATCGCCGACATCGGGCAGCAGTCAGCACTCCTCACGGCTAATTGGTACGAATAAGGCCAAGGAATCGGCAAAGGGGAAAGGGAAAATGGGCGAGTTGTCAAGTGGATCGAAATGAGCGAAGCAAGATTAGATTCGATCACCGAGCACGTGGGACTTCCATTCATGTACAAATTAATTTTGAGAAAAACGGATGGATTGGACCCCGAACAATTGAAAAACTACCAACTTATATGCGTTTTTCTCAAGATGAAATATCAAATTGAGTAGTGTAGTATTTTAACTTTTTCCCTTTGTAGTTTTTTTATTAATGTAATTTATGTTATTTTTATTTATTAATGGAATTTAGTTTTATTTTAAATTGAAATGTTAAAAAAAGAAAGAAAAAAAGAAAAAAAATAAGAAAAAGCCAACCGATCGTGGAAATGGGAGAGGTCGAGCAAAAATTTCGACGACGCTTACCATTGTGGATGCTCTAAGACCATCCACAACAACTATCTTTTGGTCGTGATCTGTACTGCTGTGATCTCCACGTGGCATTTGCATACCATTGGCGATCGTTGCGTGGCGATCGCATGCGATCTTTTGCATGTCGTGATCGCTCGCCTTATCTGCACATGTGGCGGTCACCCATTGGTGATTGCCATTACATTTGGTGATCACGCCATTAATATTTTTTTTAAATTTAATTTCAACCCTATAAATACACCTATTTTCATTCATTTTTTTTCACACCAATTCCAAATTCCTCTCATTCTCTCTATAATCCCTTCAATTCTCCCCACTCTCCCATCAAATGGCTTCACATGCATACTCCAAAGAGGAGACGAAAGCTTTGCCCCGAGCCTGGCTTCATGTTACCCGCAACCCAGACAACGACGTGTTCTGGCCCCAAATGAAGGATCGCTACAATGCGAATCGGTCCGATGTAACCGTGACGAGGAATGATACCCAGTTGCGCCAACACTGGGCCCAAGTGAAGAATGCATGCAATATTTTTCACGGTATCTGGAAGAGAACCGTGGATGGTGCTCTGGCCAACCCGGAGACGATTATCGCATTGGCGAACAACGAATACACCTCTGTTTAGGGTGAGCCGTTTAAGCACTTGAACACATGGAGGATCATCAAGGACCAACCTAATGTCTTCCAGTAGGGTTTTCTTTTTGGTGTTTTGTTGTTTTTTTCCGTGTTAATCATTGTATTACCGTTTTTAATTAATGAAATTAATGTTAAATTTTTTATTTATTTAAAATTTTATATTATAAATTAGAAACAATAGCGATCATTAAAATTGTCGATAGCTGTTGCAACTACTTTTTGAGTGATCGCAAGGGCCCACAAAAAAGTTGAGCGATTGCGATTTCGTCGATCGTTGTTGCTCATGGTTTAAAGGGCTCAACCATTACGAATGCTCGAATGAGTTTTATAAATAAGATTGTACGAAATTTTATTGAGACAATATCGGAGTAGCTGATGTATAACTTGAATAATTTAAGGTTATTATCTGAAATATGTACAAATGTAATTAGTGATAATGTATGTTAAAATTCATATACAATAAAAAGATACTCTCTCCGTTCACAAAATAAAATCCTACTTACCCCAAAATATTTGTTCACGAAATAAAGTCCGACTAACTTTTTTCCACTCACATTAAGTGGGACCTTCAACAACTTCCACTCACAATTTGTGGGACCTTATTCCACTCATAATAATTTTAATTCCCGCTAATGTAATGCCCCGGAAATTCCTTACGATCTCAAAATTTTAAAGTTAATAATAATAATGGCTTTGCACGCCTAAGTTTACGATTTTGAATTCTAAAACTAACGGTCGAATCCGTTTCCGAAAATAAATTACGGGAGTCAGCTAGACGACTACTGTATTTAGGGTTAGCGTGTACGAAAAGTTTTTAGTCCGTGAACTCAGAACGGAAAACCGTCTAATTTTTACATTCACGAAATCGCGATACGAACTCGCCCGAGAAAGTTTGTTTTTATGATTTTCCGGATGAAACTCGGACTGTGTCGTCCCGAGTTTTTGTGAGAAATATTTTTTATAAATTTTATTTTCCAATTAAGTTTTATACGTTAGAATTTTTGGACGAATCGGATCGTGACGATTTTGCGTCGAGCTACGTTTTTCGTCGTCCAATTTCCGTAACGTCGTATCGCGTCGGAAAAGCACGTATTTTTTTCTCCCTTCCCTCTCATAACCGATTTCTCTCCCATTTTTAGCATGATAGTTTATTTCTTTCATATAGTATTATTATATACCTACTACTATTCAAACACTATTCACTATTCCCTTTAACCTAAGTATATATAGCCTTGTTGTATCATTTTACCTCATATCTCCTCCCTCCCTCAACCCTAAAATTCGGCTGCCCCTTCTCTCCCTCCTCTCTCCCATTCTTCTTCTTCCTCCATTGATGAATCACCAAGTTCTTGAAGAAGAAATCACACAAGGCCTCATTCATCCATCAAAACCTATTACTTTCTTTGTTAAATCTCAAGGTAATCCTCTCCTCTATGTTTCTAACCATCCAAAATCCTTTTCTTTTTAATTTCTTCTTTGGATCAAAATTGAGGAATGTTGGACCTAGATGGTTGATCTTGGATTAGTTAAATTAGATGTGTTAGATGTGTTAATTAGGGATTAAAATTTGATGAAATCAAGAACCCTAATTGCTATGAGAATACCGAAATTTTAGGGCTTTTTGTAGGATTTTGGGAATTCTTCAATTGATGATAAAATCATGCTTAGGAAGTGTTTAATTAGTGATTAGAACCAAGAGAAATCGAAAGCCCTTTGTTTGATGAAACCGATTTAGGGTTTAGGGTTTGAAATTGAGGGTTTTTGCTTGTTAATGTGTAATTGGACTTGAATTGATTAATTGATGTTATAATAGGATGATTAAGAGTTAAATGGTGTTGATTAATGAAGAAAATCACTCTCTTAATCCATGAGTTAAGACCGAAAATAAGTAGAAATTAGGGGTTTTCATGTGTTTGATTTAGATGATGTTTGGTTAATGGAATAAGGTTATAATTGGTATTAATTGTTGATAGGAATTTATTTGAGAATTTTCTAAAATTATTTTGTGGGATGTAAGAGACGAAGAACTCGTCGTAAGTTGAGATATAGTGTTGATATGAAGTAATTATATGCATGAAATTGATTCTCGTTAGATGTTCTTTGATAACGTAAAATTTGAACGAAATCCGACAACTTTGAAAATTGTGTAAGAGACGATCAATTAGTCGTAATTAATAACCGAGAAGTCAAATGAGAATTCTAACTTGATAATATTGTTT
Source organism: Schizonepeta tenuifolia (assembly GCA_029490685.1). NCBI lineage: Eukaryota > Viridiplantae > Streptophyta > Magnoliopsida > Lamiales > Lamiaceae > Schizonepeta > Schizonepeta tenuifolia. The sequence continues at coordinate 20,517,148 of CM055958.1, read as the reverse complement.
ATGATGGACTTGGGAATAACTTTGTAGTTGATGTCGTGAACTTTCGAGCTAATATAATATGAGCTATAGTGATAGTCGAGAACTAGAACGGGAAATTGATAACTTGTTGGTTTAGTACATGTTAGTTGAAAGCCGACGTTTAGAACGTCGTGCTATTGGACGAGTTTTGAGAAGGAGTTCATCACGTACGGGGGTACGTGTTGACTGCCTTGAGGATCAAGTTTCATAAGAAATCGAATACGAGAACTTAGAACGAACCTAAGACGTTATACGTCGATTTTATCGAACAACTAGGGTTAGCGCGGCAGTTTTGCGACCCTCGCCGGAAACTGTAATAACTTTTAGCTCGTTTATCGGATTTGCGATCCGTAAATTGGAGCGTAAACTAGACATTCCAAAATTTCCAACGGTACAGGGCTCATCCCCTGTTTCCAGATCCCCTGTTCTGGGCAGCCCCCAGAGTTACTGTAATGCGCAGTGATTTTTCAGTTTTCTTTCTTCTAAGTTGTTTCGTTCGCAACTTAGTTTCTTTCGATCGTTTAAGCCGTAATAACTAACGACTATCTTCCTACTGACCCTAGAGTCAAGAAAGGAGCCTTGAGTGCTAAATGAGACGAGACCTCATCTCGTATCAGTTAAAGTAAAGAATGTTAGTTAAGCGAGAATTTGTCCAAGTCGTATAATGAACTAAAACGTAATTTTTCCTAAGTTGATTCTTTCCAACTTAGTTCCTTATGATCTTTTAAGTCGTATCGAGCTACCAACTACTTTCTCTACTGACCTAAGAGTCGAGTATGAGACCTTTCAAGTTCTAAACGGGATTTGTACGAGTCTTGTTCCCGTTTAAGTAAAATGAATCTAGTAAGCGTGCAATTGCCTAAAGAAATGGAACGACTAAAAACCTATTCGAATTTCTTGATCGATTATCTTTTACGAATCGATTTTAAGTGTTATTATTTTACGATGAAGGAGGAAGCCAGCAGTAAGGAAATGACGGAAGATCAGGAGATCGGAAGCTAGTGCTTTTTAGTTCTGTATTATAAGGTGGGCTTTTATATATATGAAATAAAACGAGCAATGCTCTAAAACCTTTCTTTATCGCTTTGATATCTGTGTTTTCAAGTGATAATCATGGCATAAACTGTTTAAATATTTTATGTGAGTTCTCTTGTACCTATCTGAGTTAACCTTCGGGTTTTTCAGATTTATTAGTTAACGATCGGCTCTGAGTTAGCTGCTAAGTGCTTTCCAGAGTTAGTGCACTTTGTAACCTGTGGTGTATGTGATACCCTGTTGAGGGGTACCAGCCACGGTGAATGAGAATTGGTCAAGATTTGAACGTAACATACCAGAAAAATGCTTGTACAAGCTACTTTATACAAATGAGTCAGAAAATGTTTAGTAGATACGGGTCTCTTTCAATAAAACCCCGATGTGCTACGATTATGAGATGCCTGATTATTTTTACTTATGATTATGTTTTCGGCAACGTGCCCACTAAGTACTTTTGTACTTAGCCCTGCATATGTTTTCTAAATGTGCAGGTTGAAGCGATGGAAGTGGCGAGGGTTGGATAAAGTTGTCTTAGGAAGACTTTAGTTAGTATGAATCACAATTCCGCTGCAAAACTCTAGTCTTTTTTTTTATGAACATATATGTAAATCACTGTAGACTAAGATCTGTCTTATAACTTAGTTTATCCATCGTGTACTTTCAGTCGAGTAATCCGTCGAGAATTACTCTTCCTTTATGTAAATAAAGCCTTGTTCATAGTATGTATGATATCTCTTATGTATTTATGTCTAGTCAGTCCCCTTCTTCCCCGCTTCTTTAATCCAATCCCAGTCGCACCCCGGCTTCTGCCGTCCCTCGAGATTTGGGGCTGTGACAGAGTGGTATCAGAGCAAACGTTTCTGCTCTGCATACAAGTCTTCCTTCGAGTAGTAAAGCATAGAGTATTCGTTCGTACTCTATGTCGAGTCTTCTTTCGAGTCGTAAGATAGAATATTTGCTTATGCTTTAGATCAGAGTTTTCTCTTAAGTAAAGATAAGAGTTAAGTTATGGCATTAAGAATCAGAATGTAGACGACAACTCAACCTCCCGCTACGTCGACTCAACGAGGAAAGTAAGAAAATAATTTTAATAATGTGATTTCTTTTAACAAAAAATTTTATGAACGAGCATTCAATGAGAATAAGAATGAGAATGAGTTGTGTGCCAGAAATAAGAATCTTATGAAAGTATAATTTAATTTATACTTTGTTTGTTATGTGGCTATGTGATAGTACGAGTACTATCTTACGTGAAATTATTTGCGCGATAATTTCTATTATTTTACCATGGCATGAGAACCTAGAAGGAATCTAGGGATTTTCCCGGGTTATTGAGAACGTAGACGAAAAACCTAAGATCTTTCCGATTCTTCGAGAACTTAGACGTTTTTAAGAAACGTTATTTCAAATGATTTCAAAAGGAGATCCACAACACGAGAAGGACTTCTATTGATAAATGTCACATGCGTATAGTGACATGAATAAAGACTCGGCAAAGTCGATCTTTGTTTTAAAACTCGATAAGGATTTCCTTCGAGGGAAATGAAATAAATATTGATAAAATAAAGTAAATATGTACGAAAGGAATGGAAGAAGCAAATAGACGTATGAGAAAAACGTGACTCCAAACTATTCGAGAAAAGGTTGAAACAAGGAGGATAGATTGAAATAAACAGAAGAGCCGAATGTTACCTTAGTGGTAAGGGCATGAACAAAGTCTCTTGGAGATGACTTTGTTTTACTTATTAGGAGTCGTTCAAGTATTCGATTAGTTTAAAATTTGTATCTTGCTCGAGAAGATTGAGTATTCTGAGCCAAATTGGAAAGTTTCCAAAAATTTCTTTTTAAGAAGTAGTTGTGTGTGCAATTCGAGAAATTTCTACTCGATTTAGGAAAGTAAAATTCTGTATGAAGTGAGCATTAGAGTGAGACAGAAGTTCCATGTGATTGAGGGACTGTTATGTGGACTTGATCAACCCACATAATAAGAAACTCAGTAATATAGGTCTTATGCCCCGCTAGCAAAACCTTTTAATATGGTATAAGTGGTTTAAAGAGACGAATGTTACTTACGTATAAGTAACATGTAAAGACGTCGTTCCTTTTCTTTTCGTTTCATTTTTGTAGTGTTCGCCTTGTTCGAACTTTGCGAAGAGAATTTTTTTACTATTAGGAGTGAAGCGCGAAGCTTGATTAAATTTCTAACGACCGCTCGATTTTATCGTTGACGACTAGAACTTGTTCTAAGAAGTTATTTTTAGGATATACTCCATTTCTCTTTTGGGAATTTATATTTTTATACTTCGTCCTTAAACGAAGAATACGACACGTATGAGTATTATGAGTAGTAAGCGACAAAGTCTGTTGTAAACAAATGTTACTTTTGCATAAGTGACGTGAACAAAGTAGACGTGCTTTATTTTGATAAATGAGAATCGATAAGAAATTTTTCCCTTGAGAAAGAGATAAGGATTAATGAAAGAAAATAATAATGAATTAAAGTAAGAAATTAAAAGAATAGGATAAGAAATGGGAATAAAATCTTGAAATTTTATTTCTATATATTGTGGGTACGAGAGCAATTTTCTGTGAAATTGCTAGATGTTTAAGATAAGTTTGTTAGATTAAGTGTGGTGATATTACAATTGAATAAGGAATATTCATTTGGTAATATAAGATTTTCCGTAAGATAAGATATCATCTTACCGTTACTGATCCGTGTTTCTTAAAGACTTGTAGGATGGCTTCCAGTAGTGACACGGCTTCGGAGAGTCAGTCCCCGCCACAGCGTACTTGGGCAGATCAGTTACTGGATAAGTATAGAGATTTTGAGGCAAACCCGAGTCACGACGTAGGACAGAGGATTAGTTACTTTACGTCAGTTTATTATCCAGTCCGACATACTATTCCAGAGAGTCAGGCTATACTTGACTTGGTTAGACGTCTACCAGAGGAATGGCGTGGTTGGGCACACGACACGGCGTGGTACTACCTTGGGATGTTTGACGACGATATAGAGCCAACAGGTGATTACAATGGATTCGCTTTGGAGGTACACATGCGTTTCTTCGAGAGCAGACACATAGCAGCATATCCTGTTCAGGCGCATCCTCCCTACACTCACTTTCCGGCAGATTCAGAGTCAGAGCATGATGAGATAGGTCCAGAGATGATTGCACAGTTGGAGATCCCTTCGGTGATGGTACCCAATGAGGGCACAAGGGAATTAGCTGCAGAGACAGTTGATGGATTAGGGTTACCTGCTCCTATCCTACCCGAGCCTCCTGCGAGAGTTCAGGGACCATTCGAGACATGATCAGAGTACTTAGACACGAACGCAGAGCTTACCGCCCTGTTACAATTACCATCCTCATACAGACCCCTTGATGAGATTTGCGAGAAGTTGGCCAGAGTTCGGCTGAGTTTGAGGCAGGACCGTCCAGGGTCCATTCCAGAGAGGAGTACGAGTCCGGTTCACTTCCCGACCACTTGCTGCCTCCGAAGAAGCGGGCATCAGCGACCTGCTGGGACTACTTGGTTTCAGATTCGGAGATGACAGTTTCAGATGTGCCTGCCCCACCATCACTTACACTTGCAGATGGCACTACTTTGAGGGTCGACGAGGCACTCCAGTTTACTTTCGATTCAGAGTCAGATGATGAGGACCCGGATGAGGATCCGGAAGAGGACACTGATGAGGATTCGGATGAGGATCCGGACGAGAACCCCGAGGAGGATTAGGCCATAGTGGGCAGTAGTGACTTGACCGCAGTTGTCGAGCAAGGCGTCAGAGACGCATAGTAGTATAGTAGCCTTTTGTTGTACATAGCCGGATCAGTAACTAGATAGTTTTGTAGTACTCCATCGGATAGGAAATTATGAACCGTTTCCGTTCTAGTACTTCCAGTAGTACGGTAATGCAAGATGTTAGTGCATCCTGTACACGTAGGCAGTTAGCCTAGCTTAGACTCGTTGTAGTCTAATTTAGTATAAGTCCTTGTTAAAGGCAAAACTAATATTCTTTTGATGTATATGATATACATGACCCATGAGAGGGTTTTAGTCACAAGGAGTTTCTTATGAACCGTATAACTGAACCAGAATATCAAATGAAACTCGTGTAACGAGAGTTTAATTTAACCTTGGAGGTTAAAAGTTGAAAGAAATAGAGTCGAAGTTAATTTGTTATTCTCATTTACGTGAAAGTATTAAGTGGGAAAAGAAAAGGGTTAGTGAGAAAATGAAGTCTTAAAAGCAAGTGCTAATGAGAAAAATTTTGTATCTTATAGTTCCAAAAATGTCGCTGAGAGCTGTTAACGAACGAAGAGGGCCTGATAGTCCTAGAGAGTCTGATAGAGGTCAAGAACAACGTATAAGAGAGGAAAGGCAAAAACACCCAGCAACCTTTTCACTTCCCCTATCTCCGCAACGTCATAGCATTGAGGATTTATTCTTCGGAAGTAAACCACCATATTTCGATGGATCTAGTAATCCAAGTGAGGCCGAGCAATGGATACGTACTATAGAGAGAATCTTTGAGCCGATTAGACTTAGTGATGAAGAGCGCCTAGCATGTGCTGGGTATCAGCTATCAGGACCAGCTAAATATTGGTGGAAGACTAGACAGAGAATTATGCCTGTAGAGCAAGCGGCTCTAACCACTTGGAATGATTTTAAGGTGGCATATTATGATAAGTATGTATACAACCAAGTGGAAACAGAAGAAGAAATAGCAAGGAAACTCCAGGGAGAACTTAAGTATGAACTGGGAAAAGTAGTAGCCAGACAGGAAGGATTGAGTTATGCTGAACTACTAGAACGAGTCCGAGAAATAGAGGCAGTAGTGCCTAATAAGGAAAAGATGGTAATGTCCACACCAGCACCAAATCAGACCCCAACCCAAAAGCTTCCCAACAATAAGGTTAATCATAAGGGTAAAAGGAAATGGGAAGGAAGTAGTAGTGATTGTTACCAGTGCCACAACAAGCAAGGGAAACACAATAGGGCTCGGCAGGGTTTCCACCAGCCAGGAAAAGGAAGTAACTATGGAAAGAAAGTAGGGCAAAAGAATAATCCCCAGAGAAATGAACAATCCGGTCAAGGCAAGAGAAACCATCCACTAGGACAGCTGCAAGGGCAGCCAAGGAACGGTAACCAAGGAAAAATCACTAATCCAGATTACCCTAAGTGTAATAAGGAACACCCCGGTGTTTGTTTAGCAAAAACTAGTGTTTGCTTCAACTGTGGACGTAAGGGGCATGTTAAGAGGGATTGTCCTGAGCCGTGGCAAGCAGTAGAACATAAATGAGAATTTTCTACTTGTTTTAGATGTGGTAAGAAGCATGAGGGTGTGTGTCTAGCAAACACGGATAAATGTTTTAATTGTGGGCAGACGGGGCATATAAAGAGGAGTTGTCCGATGCTGCTTCGGACGGCAAAACCAAATCAGTACGGCCAGCTTCAACCATCAATTACCATTCAAGTCCAGTCACAGCCACATCCGATGCAATCACAACAAAATGCAGGAGCGTACATGATTAGGCAGGGAGGGGCATAATGAAGGAAAGGGAGATTTGACAGGTACTGGACGAACCTTATAAAATTACCCTGTCAAAATTGTTGAACCGTACTAGAACTTTATACCAGTTTTCTAGTACCCTCTGACACTATAGGACTAAGACTAGAACGCTCTAATCTTGAAATAAGAACAACTACGCTTTAGGGAGTGTTGATGACCTCAGAAAATTATTCCCTTAGTTACGTTGAGCATAGAATCTAGATAGAGCTCGCAGTCTGTCAATCCTTAGTCTCTTTGGGTATAGAATTTAATTTAGGGTCTTTCTGTTAGAACATAGCAATCGATTGAGAAGAAATAAAATGTACGATATATATATATATATATATATATAATTTCAGAAATGGACTAGTTTTTTGAGAATTACCTCGATTCTCGACAACGAGAGAAAAATCTCTTTCAAAACCTCGAGTAGATAACCTAAAGAATTATGTGAAATTTCAACGGGCAGGAAGATACCGACAATGTCCGCCCTATAAGCCAAAATGTTCATAAAGAGGAAAGATATGACAACTTATCTCTTATACCTAGTTAAAGATCCAGGAGCCAAAAAGATCATTCAAACGTGAGCGTTGTGAACGAATATGAAAATGGCTTTTCAGAATTATTATCTGATTTATCACCAGATTGTCGTGTAGGTTTCACGATCGACTTAGAACTACTAGCAGCTCCCAAATCAAGGGCCTTATGAAGAATGGTATCAAGGAGTTAGAGGAGCTTAAGATCCAACTGCAAGAGTTGTTAGATGACGATTTCTTTAGACAAACAATTTTTATCATGGAAAACATTTTAGATGTTCATCGTCAAAGAAGGATGATTCTGCGAGAATGTATATCGGCTGTCAAAAGTTAAATAAAGATAACCCTTAAGAATAAGTATCCTTTAACGAGAATAGAAGACCCCTGATAAGCTTAAAGGGAAACAAGTACAATTGTAAGGATAGACTTAAGGTCTAAGCATCACTAGTTAGAGGATAAACTGGTGATATACCCAAAATTTTCTTTCAAACCAGATAAAACCATAACGAATGCTTAGTTATGCCGTTAGTTGGCTAGTGCTCCGTAGTATTCATGAACCACATAAATAGAATTTTTCCACCTAGACTTAGAAAAGAATTCATTTTAGTATTTATCGACAACAATTTCAGTTACCCCAAGAATGAGGATGAACACGAAGAATACTTGCGAATAGTGCTAGAAACGCCTAGAGTCGAGAAACTAGATGCCAAGTTCAGAAGAGCAAGTTCGAATGAAGAAGAAACGTTTCTTGGATATATATATAGTGTCGACAGAAGATGTTAAGATAGATTCACGCCAAGGTAGAGGCAGTACTCAAATGAAAAATCGCTTACCAGTCTGAATGAAATAAGAAGTTTCCCAGGTTGGACAGTTATAATAGAGGTTTCCATCAAGGAATTTTCTATGATTACTAAGACTTATGACACAACTACATAGAAGAAAAGAATAAATGTACAAACAATTGTGGAATAAGAACGCAGACGTTCTAGGAAAAGTTGATCATTACCCCAGGTTCAGCCCTCCCAGAGACGACAAGGAATACGAGATGGATGCTAACGCTACAAAGAACAAGATAGGATGGTATAAATGCAAAATGAGAAAGTGATAGCTTATGCTTCACGACACATTAACCTTAGGAAATTGAGTATTCAACCAACGACTTAGAACTTGCAGCCATAGAGCTTGCATTGAAAATTTGGACACACCATCTATATGGTGCAAGGGATGAGATCTTCACAGAACATAAGAATTTGGAGCGTGTATTCTAGCAAAGGAATTAACATAAGACAAAGGAGATGACTCGAACTAGTAAGATATTATGATTATGAAAATAGTTACCATCTAGGTAAAGCTAAGGGTAAGAATAGATACGCTGAGTCGTAAGACTCCAATTAAGTTTAGATATCTCTACGTCGGAGAAGAAACGCTTATACGAGGATTCGAGAAGATGGATATAGAGATGCATGATGCATCAGCAGCGATCACAGAGCAAATAGCGACATTAGTAATTATACCAAATTGCGAGAAAGATTATAAGTACCTAGATAAAGCACAAGTTGATTGAGGAGTTTCGACTAAGGATAAGAGCGGATAGACCAAACAGTGATTCCGAAATAATGAGTATTATGATAGAAATTAAAGAGTAGACTTAGTATTTCCGATGACGGCGAATTTAAGATTTAAGAAAGGATTTATAGTGGAATAGAGTGAAATGAGATGTTGCCTAGTTTGGTAGAAAGATGTTTAGCTTATAAGAAAGTGAAAGCTTTTCACTAACAACTATACGAGTTGTTACAACCATTAGGTATTCCAGAATGGAAATAGAAGGATATAGTTACGGTTTTATGACAACGGGATTTTTGAAAGACACGAGGCAGAAAAGTTAGATACTAAACTTAACTTTAGCACCGCTTCTCACCTCCAGTTGAATGGACAGTCCGAGAAAATGATTCAGATACTCGTTGATGTGCTAAGAACGATAATATTAGCCGCAGAGCGAAATGGAAGAACACTTAGCCAACAACCGAATTATTATAACAATAATTATTAAGCTATGATAGGTATTACGCCTTACGAGACTTTGAAGAAAAAGAAGTTTTAGATAGCTGCCTTATTGTTATAAGGTAGGTGAAAGAAAGAACTTAGGACCAGATACGGTCAGTGAAATGATCGAGGTCATACGATAGATTCGAGTCAGAATAAACGAGTTTAAAGAAGACAAAAGTCTTAAGTATATACGACAATTCGAACTTAATAATCGAGAAGAAAAATAAAAGCTCCTTAAGATTTCTCCGTTAATGAGAAACCTTAGTTTCGTGTCAAGTTCAGACTTCGATAAAGATCTATATAATTAGCAAATAACTTGGAAAAGATAGTTTCCAATACGAATAGTTATGGCTTTATCGCCAAGTTTATGGAATGCTTATTTTTTTAAGTGTATCTCATTTTGAGAAAGTATGTACGTTCGATTTTATAATACGAAGTTCTATCAGCAAGACGTCATTCTAGAAACAGACTTAAGTTATCAGGAAAGATCGAAAACGATCTTGGATCGAAAAGCACAAAAGTTAAGGAGCAAGTCGAGACAATTAGTAATAGCGTTATAAGATCATCACAGGCAAGAGGAAGCCATGTGAGAATTTGGAAAAGAATTGAGTATGAAGTACTCCAAGCTGTTTATAGAGGATAAGCAAATTTCGGGACGAAATTTCTCGCAAGGGGGGTAGGATGTAAAGCCTCGGAAATTCCTTACGATCTCAAAATTTTAAAGTTAATAATAATAATGGCTTTGCACGCCTAAGTTTACGATTTTGAATTCTAAGACTAACGGTCGAATCCGTTTCCGAAAATAAATTATGGGAGTCAGCTAGATGACTATTGTATTTAGGGTTAGCGCGTACGAAAAGTTTTTAGTTCGTGAACTGAGAACGGAAAACCGTCTGATTTTTACATTCACGAAATCGCGATACGAACTCGCCCGAGAAAGTTCGTTTTTATGATTTTCCGGACGAAACTCGGACTGTATCGTCCCGAGTTTTTGTCGGAATTATTTTTTATAAATTTTATTTTCCAATTAAATTTTATACGTTAGAATTTTTGGACGAATCGGATCGTGACGATTTTGCGTCGTCCGATTTCCGTAACGTCGTATCGCGTCGGAAAAGCGCGTATTTTTTTCTCCTTTCCCTCTCATAACCGATTTCTCTCTCATTTTTAGCATGATAGTTTATTTCTTTCATATAGTATTATTTTATACCTACTACTATTCAAACACTATTCACTATTCCCTTTAACCAAGTATATATAGCCTTGTTGTATCATTTTACCTCATATCTCCTCCCTCCCTCAACCCTAAAATTCGGCTGCCCCTTCTCTCCCTCCTCTCTCCCATTCTTCTTCTTCCTCCATTGATGAATCACCAAGTTCTTGAAGAAGAAATCACACAAGGCCTCATTCATCCATCAAAACCTATTACTTTCTTTGTTAAATCTCAAGGTAATCCTCTCCTCTATGTTTCTAACCATCCAAAATCCTTTTCTTTTTAATTTCTTCTTTGGATCGAAATTGAAGAATGTTGGAACTAGATGGTTGATCTTGGATTAGTTTAATTAGATGTGTTAGATGTGTTAATTAGGGATTAAAATTTGATGAAATCAAGAACCCTAATTGCTATGAGAATACCGAAATTTTAGGGCTTTTTGTAGGATTTTGGAATTCTTCAATTGATGATAAAATCATGCTTAGGAAGTGTTTAATTAGTGATTAGAACCAAGAGAAATCGAAAGCCCTTTGTTTGATGAAACCGATTTAGGGTTTAGGGTTTGAAATTGAGGGTTTTTGCTTGTTAATGTGTAATTGGACTTGAATTGATTAATTGATGTTATAATAGGATGATTAAGAGTTAAATGGTGTTGATTAATGAAGAAAATCACTCTCTTAATCCATGAGTTAAGACCGAAAATAAGTAGAAATTAGGGGTTTTCATGTGTTTGATTTAGATGATGTTTGGTTAATGGAATAAGGTTATAATTGGTATTAATTGTTGATAGGAATTTATTTGAGAATTTTCTAAAATTATTTTGTGGGATGTAAGAGACGAAGAACTCGTCGTAAGTTGAGATATAGTGTTGATATGAAGTAATTATATGCATGAAATTGATTCTCGTTAGATGTTGTTTGATAACGTAAAATTTGAACGAAATCCGACAACTTTGAAAATTGTGTGAGAGACGATCAATTAGTCGTAATTAATAACCGAGAAGTCAAATGAGAATTCTAACTTGATAATATTGTTTATGATGGACTTGGGAATAACTTTGTAGTTGATGTCGTGAACTTTCGAGCTAATATAATATGAGCTATAGTGATAGTCGAGAACTAGAACGGGAAATTGATAACTTGTTGGTTTAGTACATGTTAGTTGAAAGCCGACGTTTAGAACGTCGTGCTATTGGACGAGTTTTGAGAAGGAGTTCATCACGTACGGGGGTACGTGTTGACTGCCTTGAGGATCAAGTTTCACAAGAAATCGAATACGAGAACTTAGAACGAACCTAAGACGTTATACGTCGATTTTATCGAACAACTAGGGTTAGCGCGGCAGTTTTGCGACCCTCGCCGGAAACTGTAATAACTTTTAGCTCGTTTATCGGATTTGCGATCCGTAAATTGAAGCGTAAACTAGACATTCCAAACTTTCCAACGGTACAGGGCTCATTCCCTGTTTCCAGATCCCCTGTTCTGGGCAGCCCCCAGAGTTACTGTAATGCGCAGTGATTTTTCAGTTTTCTTTCTTCTAAGTTGTTTCGTTCGCAACTTAGTTTCTTTCGATCGTTTAAGCCGTAATAACTAACGACTATCTTCCTACTGACCCTAGAGTCAAGAAAGGAGCCTTGAGTGCTAAATGAGACGAGACCTCATCTCGTATCAGTTAAAGTAAAGAATGTTAGTTAAGCGAGAATTTGTCCAAGTCGTATAATGAACTAAAACGTAATTTTTCCTAAGTTGATTCTTTCCAACTTAGTTCCTTATGATCTTTTAAGTCGTATCGAGCTACCGACTACTTTCTCTACTGACCTAAGAGTCGAGTATGAGACCTTTCAAGTTCTAAACGGGATTTGTACGAGTCTTGTTCCCGTTTAAGTAAAATGAATCTAGTAAGCGTGCAATTGCCTAAAGAAATGGAACGACTAAAAACCTATTCGAATTTCTTGATCGATTATCTTTTACGAATCGATTTTAAGTGTTATTATTTTACGATGAAGGAGGAAGCCAGCAGTAAGGAAATGACGGAAGATCAGGAGATCGGAAGCTAGTGCTTTTTAGTTCTGTATTATAAGGTGGGCTTTTATATATATGAAATAAAACGAGCAATGCTCTAAAACCTTTCTTTATCGCTTTGATATCTGTGTTTTCAAGTGATAATCATGGCATAAACTGTTTAAATATTTTATGTGAGTTCTCTTGTACCTATCTGAGTTAACCTTCGGGTTTTTCAGATTTATTAGTTAACGATCGGCTCTGAGTTAGCTGCTAAGTGCTTTCCAGAGTTAGTGCACTTTGTAACCTGTGGTGTATGTGATACCCTGTTGAGGGGTACCAGCCACGGTGAATGAGAATTGGTCAAGATTTGAACGTAACATACCAGAAAAATGCTTGTACAAGCTACTTTATACAAATGAGTCAGAAAATGTTTAGTAGATACGGGTCTCTTTCAATAAAACCCCGATGTGCTACGATTATGAGATGCCTGATTATTTTTACTTATGATTATGTTTTCGGCAACGTGCCCACTAAGTACTTTTGTACTTAGCCCTGCATATGTTTTCTAAATGTGCAGGTTGAAGCGATGGAAGTGGCGAGGGTTGGATAAAGTTGTCTTAGGAAGACTTTAGTTAGTATGAATCACAATTCCGCTGCAAAACTCTAGTCTTTTTTTTTATGAACATATATGTAAATCACTGTAGACTAAGATCTGTCTTATAACTTAGTTTATCCATCGTGTACTTTCAGTCGAGTAATCCGTCGAGAATTACTCTTCCTTTATGTAAATAAAGCCTTGTTCATAGTATGTATGATATCTCTTATGTATTTATGTCTAGTCAGTCCCCTTCTTCCCCGCTTCTTTAATCCAATCCCAGTCGCACCCCGGCTTCTGCCGTCCCTCGAGATTTGGGGCTGTGACAGCTAAATCTGGCGTGACTTCTAAAGACCACACGTGAAAAGCCCAGGACCATAGAAGTGATATTTCTTTTTATTGTACACTTTCGTGATGTAGTGCTTCAAATTCAAATATGTATATGCTCCCCATGGAAAATTAGAGAACAAATTCAAATCATCAACCAATTTCCAAATCCATGAATGAACAATTTTCTTCACATCTCTACCAAGTAGAAGCATGTACGACACTAAAACATGGGCCATGCGGAGGTACAAATCAACACATGGATGACCATTTCGATCGGTGATCAGCGCCCGAGTGTTCGTAAATCGATCCAGTAAGTCATTCGCACTAATAGGCATACCGTTACAAAACCGTCGATAAACCTCGACACTCCGTCAATCGTGGTCATCCGTCGGATTAAAGCTGGACTCGCTAAAGTTCAAACTAGTCACCAAGGCATATTCTTCATATGAAAATCGGAGGTTATACACCGTTGTTATGGAACCACATCTCGTGATCCTGAGCACCTGGATAGTTGATCTCACGTGACAACGCGTGATGCACAACCATCGCGCATTTCTGTCCCAGGTCCCAATAGATAAAATGCCCAAAGCACCCATTTATAAATTTATCGAGCAAATCTTGACCACCAACCTCATACAAAGCCCTTCTAACGTCTTCCAAAATATTAATCCTGTAATACATGCTAATCGTCGAGGAATGGTTAATAAAGTCGGGCCTCTTGTATGTAATCTGAGCACAAAATTAAAATAACAATTGATTTCAAATAAATCTAAATACTTCAAAAGACTAAAATAGTCCAGTACATTAAACAAAAATAAATATAATAAATATAACACAACCAAAATTCTAATAAAAAGAAATTCACAACCAATTACACATCTAAAAAATAAAAAATCAACAAATAACTTCACATAAAAAATACGAATCTTTTTTTATTATGTACTAATCCAAAATAAAATATACAGTTTATTTTTTTAATTAATTCTTAACCCAAAAAATGCTAATTTATAAGGTTCTACGCAACAAACTTAACCAAATAGCTTAAATAATAAAATTTTCGACAAAAGTTAAAACTAATTACATTTTCAATATATTCAATTAAATTTACACCTTTAATATGTAAATCCCGCTCGGCATTATCAAGTAAATGTAACATCCCGCCCTAGCGGGATCTTGATATGGCCGAGCGGGATAACTATATATATGAGCGGAAACATAAAATGTAATTTTTCTCTGGCATTAAAAAAACCTAAAAATGCTAATTTATAAGTAACTACACAACAAACTTAAGCAAATAGCTTAAATAAAAATTTTAGAGAAAAAAATAAAACTAATTACATTTTCAATATATTCAAATAAATTTAAAGCTTGAATATGTAAATCTCGCTCGACATTATTAAGTAAATGTTACATCCCGTCCGAGCGGGATCTTTATATGTCCGAGCGGGATCATTACATTTACGAGCGGAAACTTATAATGTGATTATTCTGTGGCTTTAAATAACCTAAATTGCTAATTTATAATATTATAAATAAGAAACTTAAAAAAATAGCTTATATAATAAAATATTCGACAAAAATTAAAACTAATTACATTGTATTTAATTAAATTTACATATGAAATATATAAATCCCGCTCAAACAATATTAAGTAAAACTTAGATCCCGATCGAGAGGGAACATCATATTGCCGAGCGGAAAGTTTGTTTTTTTCGAGCGGAATGTTGTAGTTTCATGTTTTTGGCATTAAACATATAAAATGCTAATTTGCTATTGTTCTACACAAAATTGAAATGCATACATTAACCAACAAATTATTCAACAAATAATTCAACTAATAATTCAACAAATATTAACTAATATACAAGAAATTTCTAACCTCTCCCGACATGTTGGCAAATGTAAGGAACGAAGATCCCGCTCCAATCTCATCACGATCTACGCCGCCGCTAGTGTTTTCTTTTTTGGGGGGTTTCGAAATTTTGGAGTGGAGGTGGGGGATTTGGACTGACGGTGGAGGGATATATATAATGGACGAGATTTGGGGGCGGGATATATATCTCTTTAGAAATTATTGTGGGATATATATTGAGGGATTTTAGGATTTACTACAAGGTGAGAGGCGAGTTTTGTGGGCGGATTAATGTGGGGGGAGGGGGGAGGGGGTGGGGGGAGGGGAGTTTATATAGGTTTAAGCAGCTCTCTCAACTCACCAATTAATTCAAAAAAATTAAAAGAGTTGGTCAAAAGAAAATACTCCCTCCGTCCACGAAAAAGTGTACTACTTACCCATTTTCTCTTGTCCACAAAGAAGTGCACTGTTTTGCTTTTTTACCATCATACCCTTCTCTCTTTAATTTATTTACATGAATTGCCACTTATGGACCCACCACTATATTTAAGTTAATTACCTAACACACATAATTAACCACTAATTAACCTAATTGCCCTACCTACCAGATTTATTGCAAACCCTACTCTCTCTCTCATTCATTTGCCGTCTTCACCTTATTTCCCCCAATTTACTGAAACCCTACTCTCCCATTCCATTTCGCCGTCTTCACCTTATTTCCCCCAATTTACTGAAACCCTACTCTCCCATTCTCTGCCGTCTTCACCTATTTCACTCAATTTCATTCTCTTCGATGGAGAATTCACGCTCACCGATTGGCTATGAAAATCTTGAATACCTAGATTCATCTCTCCATCTCTCTGCATTTCCGACCCCAATCGCCACTCATTTCTCTCCAATACCGGATTATTCATGGGAGTTCTCCCCTGATTCGGCGGAGAAAGTGCCAGAATCCATATTTTCGGTCGTGGGCTCGGAGAGCTGCTTTCCTCTGTCACAGTTGGCGGCGCCTCACGCTGCATATTCACCGTCGATGGTGCTGGAATCGTCAATCCCCGCCGCGACCTCAGAGAGCTGCTGTCCCTTCTCCGATTCGATGCCGGCCTGGGGCGATTCCTTGGTGCCTGAAACGAGTTCCATGGCCTGGGGTGATTCCTTGGTGCCTGAAGATGAATCCATGGTCCCTGAAACTGAGCTGACCTCCGAATCTCCATCGATCTGGGAAGGAGAATGGTATATGCGCGAGGATTGGTATCTGCGGATGCTAGGGCTTTTTGTCCCTAGTGTGTTGAAATTTCTGAGTCCAGGTTATCTCGTTCTAATACTTGGGTTTATTTCTGTTGGGCTTTTATGGGTTGTTTGTCCCTAGTTTTGATATTGAATATGATACTGCACTTTATTTAGCTGGTTGGGTGGCAGTGTGTTGCCTTCATAACTATCCAATGTGGTGATTTGAGGTTTATGTGGTTAATTGATGTCTTCTTTGGGCTAGTGATGCCACTGTGTTGCCTAAATACATGATGTGAACATGATACTGCACTTGATCTACCTATTTCGTGGTGATTTGTGGTTTATTTTGGCTGGTGATGCCACTGTGTTGCCTGAATGCATGATATGAACATGATACTGCACTTGATCTACTTTCTATGTGGTGAATTGGGGTTTATTTTGGCTGGTGATGCCACTGTGTTGCCTACATACATGATGTGAACATGATACTACACCTGATCTGTATTGCATGTCCCTGTCCTGTCCCTCTTTTCCTGTCTATTTGATGCCACCACTAGGACTTTTGTGTCCTGGTTTAGGAGGTTGAAAGTAGTCATGGATAGTAGTCAATGATGCAAAATGATTATCATTGGATAATGCTGAGACTAAAAACAACACAAAATCCCTAGTTTACATTCCAAACAACTAAACACATTCTCCCATACAGTTGTTTGTGGTTGTAAACTCTAGCAAAAAGCTGAAATACATAACACCTACTCCCATAAGTAAAGTTGCTGGACTCCCTCACTTATTTCTTCAGCTGCAATTCTTGTTTCTTCACTGGTTTCTTATGAGAAAAGGTAGTCCAAGCTTTCTTCTACAAGCTTGTCATCCACTTCAAGACATTCTGGCAAAATGTCAAGCCTCTGTAATCTCTCCTTATTCATATGAGGGATCTTGTAGTTGTTGTTGCCCTTCACCTTAATAATCTCATGATAGCAGCCTTGTAAAGTCAGGAAAACATTGTTCAATTTTGCTGGTTCATACTCATCAAATACAGTTTTCACATTACTGATCAATTCTTCTACACAACTAGCTGGCTTCTCATTTTTTATAGATTGAATAGATTTAAAGAACCCAAGATAATTTACATTTGTGTCAGGGCTGTTTGATGTTTGGCATATCAGCTGGATGTTAAATCCATCTGATGTGGCAGCTTTTATGAAATTTGGATCATCCATCTTGATATGTGGCTTTGCATTATCCTGTTGTATAAATATATGCCTGTTTGCACCCTCTGGCCACTTGGCCTTGATGATTGGTATCATTTGCATGATGAATGAAACATTATGCAAAAATCTGACCTTGCTGACTAAATGGTGAATGGAACTGAATAAAAATCTGACCTTGTTGACTAAATGGTGAATGAAACTGAATAACAAATCTGACCTGGTTGACTAAATGATGAATGTAACTACATTCTGATAGTGATTAGCTTGAAAAAAAAAAAACTTACCCAGTTGATAAAGCAATCTTTCATTACCACTTGTGTGATTGCTTGCACTGGTTTTGTTTCCATAGTTCCCTTAACTCTATTTTTAGAGTTTCTGAGTGCTGGTTGCTGCATTGTGAAGGGAAATATGCCAAATTTGCCATCAAATAAAACTGTCCCATGTGAATCAATTAAAGGTCTTGACACAACACTCAAAAACATGATTTTCTGGATGAATCTCTTTAATTTGCAAGTCCTATGCTGCCTGAAACTTGGGTTAAATTGAACTACTTTTCATCTACATGTATAGTATTATACATGGGCTGAAATTTGAATTTTCTCCCTTCACTTAATGGAGTCAGTTGACTCAAGCTCCAACGTAGTCTACACAACATGTTTTTGGGAGTGAGATATGGTTTAACTGCATTAGTGTGTGGCCGTAGCTTCTTCTCTTTAACCCATTTATGAATCAAGCTCTTACTCACTCCTAGTTTAGAAGACATCAATCGCAAGGAAGATCTCTCTAGAACTGACATTTTCTTCACTTTTTCAACATCAAGTACCTTTCTATCTTTATGTTTGACTCCTTTCTTTATTGATTGCAGATGAATAGCCCTGCCTACGGCTTGTTGGGATGCTGCTGCCCTCCAAATGCGGAATATAGTGCTGACATCCACGTTGAATAAGCTTGTAGCCTCCTTTTTTGCTCCATGACGAATACTTCCATCACTACTATGTTGAAATAGCCACTGGGCAATAGTATTCCTTTGCTCATCAGTGAGATTTGGCTTAGAATTAGGTGCTGGCATGTTGCAGATTTTCTCCTATTTTACTGCTGGTTCAGATGTAATGAATGATGGTTCTCTTTATTGCTATATTTATAGACTCTTTGTTAGGGTAGGAGTGATTTAAAATTACCTCCTTTTTTTTTTGATCAAATCACCAAGCTGTAAACAGGTTTTGTTAAATGAAAAGTCATCTTTTGGAGCCTAAATGGCAGTGTTTCCCGCTTTAAATTTTCAGCAATTTTAGTTTGTGTAATTTTCTGTTTTTGTGTTTAATTTCATGCAAATTTACAGCATCTACACTGTTTTGTGGATTAACATTAAGGAAAAAAAAATTGTGGACTGTAAAATGTTGTTCAGCCATAAAAAAAAAATTGCAGTTTCCATACATGAAGGAGGAAAAAACGGGAAAAAAAAACTTAACACAATGTCAAAGTCAACACCCAAAACGTAATGAGGGATTAAGAAATTAAACAAGCTCATTACCAATACCCCTACTAGCCTACTTTTATCCCATTCATTATAACTTTATTAGCTTTATTAAAACACGTGCCCAACAGTAAATGGTGCACTACTTGGTGGACGGAGGGAGTAATAAAAGACAAAAATCTTTGTTATTGTTATTTTTCCATGGACTGACATGAAAGTAGACAAAATAATTTATGGAATGGTGTTCTGATGAAAACCGACATGAATGTATAGATGAGTAGGACAAAAAAGTAGACAAAATAGACAAAATAATATATGGAATGTCATTTTTTAAATAAATCAAAGGGTAATATTGTAATATATTAAAAAAAAGGTTCAGGATACGAAATTGATCCTGCCCAACCGGGCATATGCATACCATTTGTAAGATGCAACCACGTGGAAAATGAGAAGTCAACATTTGAAAATAAATGACAAATACGAATTTTTTTATTGTTTTCTCATTGTTTGGTAGCTCTTTAGCTTTTCATCCTTTGATTTATGTATTTTTAATCATACTTAGATTATCCGTAGTAATAGTGTCTCTATGAGATATTTCTATGGAGTGTGATGAAGATAGAGACAGTCAGTTACAGTGGGACTGTCTTTATGGGGTGTCTCCATCTAATTAATTTATTAATTTTAAATATTAATTTTGTCAATATATCTGTCTCGAGACCGTCTCGTTGAAACGAGGCAGTCTCGAGACAGTGAATGCTGCACTGGTCTGTCTCCATGGATTGGGTGTCTCGAGATACCCATGGAGACAGCCACTGCACACAGTCTTATGGTAAGTTTTCATAGAGTTTTCCGCCGCTTCTCCTCCACCTTCCATCCATGTTCCTCTGCCTTGTTCCGCCTCCCCTCCTCCTCCTTCGGGTCTCCTCCGGCTTGGTTCCGCCTTCCCTCTTCCTCCATCGGCTCTCCTCCGGCGCAGTTCCTGCTCCGCTCCTTCTCCATCGCGTGTCCTCTGGCGTAATTCCGCCTCCCCTCCTCCTCCATGGGCTGCCCAAGCTGTCGTTGTCTCTTGCCCGTGAGTCCGCCTCTCCCTCTCCACCAGACTGCGCATGCAATTCCTCTCGCGGTGGCCTAGTCCTATGAGAGCCACTGGGCATTGCACCTTCACGAACGACAAGGCTTTCTTTTCATATACGATTTCCCATCCCTTTTTCGAGAACAACAATTTTTGTAAGGTTTCATATATGTTAAGAGAGACACTCCTGTGCATACTTATGCACCATTTGCACACAACCCGCCTCGCCCACGACCCGCCACGCGCCGACCTGCCCCGCGTGTGAGGTCCATGCGTCGCGCGTGGGCCCCAGTTTTTTTTTTTTTTTTTTTCCAGATTTTTTGTCCCCGTCGGAGCCTTCGGCTCCGATTTTACGGCTCCGCCTTCGCTCCGATTACTAAAATAAGGATAATCGGCGGGCAATATTTTGGACTTTTACGGCTCGCTCCGAGGCCTTCGGCTCCCCTCGCTCGCGTCTTGACCATAGAAGAAGCGGCAAACACAAATAAATAAAAAAAAAACTGGAAATTAAAAAAAAAAAAAAAAAACTGATCAAAGGGGGGTTTGACCGGATCAAAGAAGGTTTGACCGGGTCAAATCCGGGTCAAATCCGGGTCAGGTCAGGGCGGGTCGGGTCAAATGGGCGGGTGTTCTACGGTGGAACAGTTGCACCCAAGTTTTTGTCATATGTTAATCAATTTTTTATTTATGTTGGCCCACATGTTTTTCTAAATACTTCGATTTTTTCTTAATACACTCGAATCAGGGATCTCTTCCGAGTTTATTGAAGAATCTCACATAATTGGCAAGTCTCTGAGCTGTTTCTTCGCTATTGTTTAAGCACTCATCTAAACCACCATTATGGTAAGTCTAACTTTTGTGATTATTTTTTTAGTATTTGTCGTGAAAAATATCGTCAAATTTATGTTACGTAGTGTAATTGATTATAATCTAGTTGTTATTCGCGTGGAAATCACACCCAATGTTTGTGTTGATGAAGATAGTTAGTACAATTGACTGTTAAATTTTATGAAATTGGATGTTTATCCAAAAAAAAAAAAACTTTTGTAGATGCAAATTAAAATAAAGTGATTATCCGACCCAATATTATATTGTGACTTACGTTATTCGACATTATGCATAAGTTGGAGACATATAAATTAGCATTCATGCGAAATGAGTATTTGCTACAAATTGATTTCTCGAATTAAAATTTTGAGTATTTACACTACAAAAAAACAGCTAATTACCGAGAAAATTACCAAGGGCAATCTTGCCCTCGGTAATTACCGACCAATTACCGACGGCAAAAAATACGGGTCGGTTTTGACGAATTTACCGACCATTTACCGACGACAACTTGGCAGGATGGTTCCCGCCGAAATCACCGACGGTATTACCGAGGGAAACTGCCCTCGTTAAATTACCGAGGGAAATTGCCCTCGGTAATAAATTAAATAAAAAATTAGGTAAATTTAAATGTAATTACCGACGGCAATGTCCCTCGGTAATTACCGAGGGTGTGATTGCCGTCGGTGATTACCGAGGGCGTAAGCTGCCGTCGGTGATTACCGAGAGCTCCTTCCGCCGTCGGCGATTTATACGGGTCAGCGGTTTACCGAGGGCATTTGCCGTCGGTAATCTTTCAAATCAAATTGGGGCTTCCAGCCCTAATTGCCCATTTCTGCTCCCGCCCTCCCCGTCGTCCTCCATCGCCGTGCTGTCGCCGTGATTTGGTAAGTTCTCTCTCTCGCTCTCTCTCTCCCTCTCTGTCTCGCTCTCTCTCTCTCTCTAACTCTTCTCTGTCTCTCTCTCTTAGCCGCGCACGCCGCCGCCGTTGCCGTCGTCGAGTCGCCATCGCCATCGCCGGTAAGTCTCTCTCTCTCTGTCTCGCTCTCTCTCTGTCCCTCTCTCTCTCTCTGTCTCGCTCTCTCTCTGTCCCTCTCTCTCTCTGTCTCGCTCTCTCTCTCTCTCCCCCCCTCTCTCTATCTCGCTCTCTCTCTGTCTCTCTCTCTCTCTGTCTCTCTCTCGATCTAACTCCTCTCTGTCTCTCTCTCTCTCAGTCGGGCACGCCGCCGCCGTTGCCGCCGCCGACTCGCCATCGCCATCGCCGGTAAGTCTCTCTCTCTGTCTCGTTCTCTCTCTCTCTGTCTCGCTCTCTCTCTGTCCATCTCTCTCTCTGTCTCGCTCTCTCTCTGTCCCTCTCTCTCTGTCTCGCTCTCCCTCTGTCTCTCTCTCTCTGTCTCTCTCTCTGTCTCTCTCTCGCTCTAACTCCTCTCTGTCTCTCTCTCTCAGCCGCACGGCACCGCCGTTGCCACCGTCCGTGCCGCTCCATCCCCGCTGCCCGCCGCCGTCCCCGCTGCCCGCCGCCTCCGCTATCGACGCCGCCCCCGCTGCTGCTGCCGGTAATTACATTAATTTGCGCTCGATTTTTTGTGATATATATATATATATATATGTATGCATATTTGTTTGCTAGTGTAGAAATTACGAATCAATGTAGAATTTGTTTGCTAGGTTTGATAAGTATGTTGCATACGTGTTTTATAAATATGTTCGTATTTGATGCATATTTTCACTTAATACATGCATATTACATGTTAATTTATGTGATAAGAAATATGATTACATATATGTTATACAATTGTGGGATAGATTTAATCAATTTCTTAAGGATCTTCTCCCTTTGGGATAGATTTTGATTATTTCTTAAGGAACTCCTCCCAACAATTGAATGACTATTTGTAATTTTATTAATTATTGTATTTTTTATTGCTTATTTTATATTGTATTGGTTGAAAACTTAGGGGCCGGGTCGGGTAGACTTAGTAAATTAGAACCATTATGATTAACATAGTTGGTAGAGTCGAGCACTTGGTAGTTAGGATAGTGGGGTTATGCTGTCGAAATTTTGTCTTATTTATGTCTGATGTTCTTTCTGTTTTTAATTAGAAATTACAGCAATGAATGATAATCGTCAGTGGATGTATGCGAGATATAATGATCGTTCTGCATTTGAAATTGGACTTGAGGGTTTCCTTGAGTATGCCATAAATCAAACAGCTTACACAGATGGAGTAGGTAACATTAGGTGTCCGTGTAAGAAGTGCAAACACTTGAAATTTTTATGTGTGCCTACAGTTAGAGAACATGTTACTAGGCATGGGTTTGTCCACAATTACACAACATGGATTTATCATGGAGAAACACTAGTGGCTAGTCGGCTAGAACATACTAGGATGGATGAGGATGATGCGTCATACAATAACTATCAAAGGATGGTGTATGATCATGTTAGTCCTAGTAATTTTGTATGTCCTCCAAATATAGAAGAACCGCCCAATCCTGCTGCTCAACAAATTTATGACATGTTGAACTCAGCCGATAATCCATTGTACCCTGGGTGTGATGCTTACTCAGAATTGTCCTTTATGACACAATTCATGAGCATAAAGGTTGAAAACCACATATCAGAGAGAGGCTTTAATCAGTTGTCTTCGTTTTTTAAATCGGCATTACCCAAGGATAACAAGTGTCCCGACGACTTCTATAGTACGAAGAGACATCTGCGCGGTTTGGGTTTGCCAGTAGAGAAGATCGATTGTTGTGTTTATAATTGAATGCTCTATTGGGGAGATGATAGTGAGTTGGAGAGTTGTAAATTATGTGGTGAATCACGATATAAGGAGAACTTTCGTGCATCTGGAAGCCGCCGAAAAAAACGAGTGGCGGCTAAGCAGATGCATTACTTTCCTTTGACGCCACGACTGCAGAGGTTGTTTGCATCTCTAGCAACAGCCGAAGACATGCGTTGGCATGCGACTTCTATAGATGATGGCGTTATGCGCCACCCGGCAGACTCTCCGACATGGAAACACTTGAATTCTGTTCATCCTGATTTCGCTCAGGAGACAAGAAATGTGAGATTGGGACTCTGTACAGATGGTTTTGCCCCGTTTGCACAATCAGGACGTCAGTATTCTTCTTGGCCAGTTATTGTCACACAGTATAACTTGCCCCCGTGGTTGTGCTTGAAAGAACAATACATGGAGACAAAAGAATACATTGCTGCGCATATGTATGTTTTGAGCAATTGCGTGGAGGTTACAGACACATATGTCAAGTAAGTAAACTCGTTCAATTGATGTCTATGCATATTCATCTTATATAAGTAGTAACATAATTTGTTGTTTCTTTGTATAAAAGGGTTTTCGAAGAGTAAATGCAATGTGCAAATCCTTCAATCACCGGAGCGGAGTTAGATGCTTTGTATGACAACGAGTTTGCTGCGTGGTTTAAATTTGTTATTATTATTATTATTATTGTTGTTATTTTTATTATCAATGTTATTTTTATTATCAATGTTATTATTATTATTATTATTATTGTTATTATTATTATTATTATTGTTATTGTTATTGTTATTTTTATTATCAATGTTATTTTTATTATTATTATTATTGTTATTATTATTATTATTATTTTTATTATCAATGTTATTTTTATTATCAATGTTATTATTATTATTATTATTGTTATTATTATTATTATTATTGTTATTATTATTGTTTATTAATGTTATTATTATTGTTTATAGAGAGTTGATGGAGACACCGGGCATCGCAAGCAATGTCTTTCAAGCTTTTAAGAGGATTCCTAACCTGGGTACAATTGGAAGTCGACTTCCGACGAGGTGAAGGCTGCATACTGGGCCGAATTTGGGGTAATTGAATTTTTATTACAAATAATTATTATAATTATTATTGTTATTCTGTTATCTACTGATTTAATCATTTTTATTCAACAGAAAGAATATTGTTGGGAGCCTAAGGATGAGGCCGATGTGAAGAAGATATGGGAGGCCAAGGCCCGTACCAGGTTCAGTGACAACTTGAGCATCGTGAAGCAGAAGTGGAAGAAGAAGACTGCTGCGGGCCAGACGATGGCCAGACCCGACGGCTTCACTGACGAGTACTGGACAGGGATCCAGGCGTACTGGCAGCGGGAGGATGTTGAGGCGGTTTCCCAGCGACACATGCAAAACCGTCTGTCTGAGCCCGACGGACCAGGTACAGGGATAGCAAAGCACGTTGGAGGGTCTCAGTCCACTCGTATCCTGCAGCAGAGTTTGGTTAGTAATTATCAATTCATTTCTTAAGTATATATATATATATATTATATCTTTGTTAATAATTTATTTATCTTATATACACGTATTAACAAAGCTTGCAGAGTGGACTGCCGGTGACTGCTTTGAACTATGAGACTTTCCTGAGCATCCACACAAAAGAAGACGGCACCTATGCGACACAGAGGGATGAACATCTTGATGTAAGTATTTAAATTTATTTAAGTATTAGTTAAATATATTGTAATGTATTTAATTTCTAACAAATATGCAATGTTATGTATCAATTAGGCTGAAATTCATCGCATTGCTCGGGAGTCACAACGAACGGACCTGAACGAGATCTACTTGGAGCTCGTACATCCCGACAGGTCACGGCGTTACGGCACTGGAAGTGCCGGTGCTAGCCAGATCAGTAGGGGGTCTACTAGTAGCACTGGCACTTCAGACATGACACAGGAGATGTACGAGACTCGGATCTCCACGTTGGAGGAGCGACTGCAGCAGTCTGAGGCGGAACGTGCTGCAGAACGTGCAGCCCTGGAGGCGCAACGAGCAGCAAAACGTGCAACCATCGAGGAGGAGCGAGCAGCACGTATAGCGTTGGAGGCGCGCTTTGCTCAGTTCGAGCAATTATTGATGCAGTCGGGGCAGCTACCTCCTCGTCCTCCCCCTAGTTGATTAGGTCGTTCGTTCGTTTTATCCTGTAGTTACTTATACACTTCATACATTATTACACTCGTATTTTACATTTATCTTCGTATATTACATTTGTTTATATGATTTGGGATATTGTGATACCCTGTTTTGATATTTGCTTTGTTATAGTGTGTGCCGTGTAATTGAATCGTGAAGCAGGGGTTACAAAAAATAAATAAAAAATTATAAAAAAATAAATAAATTTACCGACGGCAAATAATCTCCTCGGTAATTACCGAGGGCGTTTACCGTCGGTGATCTCTTTGTAGCAAATAGTGAAATCACCGACGGCAGCACTTCCCTCGGTGATTACCGAGGGCGTTTCCGTCGGTGATCTCGTCGGGAAAAAACCTACTGTGTGCCATTGTTTACGATCGAATTTACCGACAGTACCGCCGTCGGTAGTTACCGACGGTCAACTTGTCGTCGGTAATGTGCTCACCGACCGGGAGATCAACGACGGTCTATTGATGTCGGTAATTTAATTACCGACGGGATTTAGTAAATTACCGACGGTATTTATCCTCGGTAATTACCTGTTTTTTTGTAGTGTTATTTATGTAGGTATGCCATTATGATAACAACATTGTCACTATTAAAATTTTATAATTCAGTAAATTAATGGGACAATGAGATAATATGGTATGATTGATAATAGAATAAGTTGAATTTGTAATCAACGGGGAAAATAAATGAGAAATTGATAGTTTAATTTCCGTAATTTTTTATGTAATATATTTGTGCTAACAGTAAGTATGACAAAATTTGAATGAAGTTTTAGTATTAATTCTTTAATAAATACTAAGTCATCACTATCAAACATTAAAAATTGAAATTAAGACTGAATGTATATGTTATAGTTCGAAACCCTAAAAAAGAAGTATTAATGTAAGAATATTTTTTGGTGTGGAAACTCAGGAATCTGAATAACAATGTACTTACATATTATACTTTTTAAGTTTTATTATCAAATTAGACATAGCAATCTTTAGGTGTGGAATTAAAATTGATGATTAATTTTCTTAAAGAAATATAAATAATGGATTACTGAGAAGCAATTTTCCTTGTTTTATTGATATATTTGTGGAATGATATTTGTGTTTCTTCATTGAAGCTGTTGTTGAATCCTGTTGAATTATTTTGAATAATTGTTTAGTCGTTAGCTGCATTTCCATATTTTAGATGATTAATTTAAATTATATTTTTATCAACTCGTACAATATTGAATATTTTCAATATGAGACTGAGTGGGAGTTATATAGGCATAATAAGAGTAGACATATATTATATATATTTTGTTCAAATTCATATAAACACTAAAAAATGGCCGCAGCTATAGACTATGTAGAACAATATGATGTTGTTGTAATATATTGTTCTTCCTTTAACAGACAAAGTTCTTTTTTGTGTGCGTGTGTTTAGTGTTTGAGAATATTGAATTAAGAATGACGAGCAATTTGAAATATTTTATGATGAATTTTAATATATACTATAGATTCTATAATTTAGGAGAGCAATTTAAAAAAAAAATTAAATTGTTGAAGGTTATTATAATAATGAGTAATGATATTCGGACACACTGTGGTCAGCCACACGCGCTAAAAAATAGTAATATAGGTTTTGAAAATGGAAATATACCCTAATTGGGAAGCATTTAGGGAGAAATGTGATTATTTTCATTTTTACAGTCAACTTTCCATTTTTAGGGCGTGTGGCTGGCCACAGTGTGTCCGAATATCATTACTCTATAATCATTTAGATAGAAATAATATAAGTGCTTATTAAAGTGGTGAAGCTGTATAATATAATTTTTCTTCGTTATGAAGAAGTAATAAAGTGTTGATGGTGGATAATGATTTTATTACATAGATGGTCATTAATTATTTTGTTTGTTGGATTTGGTGTGATATATTTTCCATTTATATAATGCTTTTACTTTGACATATAAAATTGTCGTTCATGTGATTGTTAGGTTTTTTTTCTTCAGATATTTATATTGTTAACTTTATATTTTATTGCAACTGGAATTATCAATTCTACGTGTTCGCTGCCTCAGGTCGTTGATCTCATAAAATCAACGCTTTCGAGTGAGAATCTTAAACAATTTGAACATTCTTGCTTCGGGCCTTTCTTGGATTTACCCTAATTTGAGTTTCGAGGTTGTGTTGCTTACTTGATGATTCTCCACATTTGTGATCCCAAAATAGTACAAGAGTCAGTTTGGTTCAAAATTAGAAATATAGAATTTGAGTTTGGACCCGAGGATTACTTCATGGCCACAAGACTTAAATTTGGACCCCCTATAGATGTGCCGCTGACCTCTACACTTCATTTTGAAGAATTTGGCGGTAGAGATGAGGTTAGAAGTGTCGATGTATGTCACACCCTGTTTTCGGAGGTGCGAGAAACGATAAGAAACCATCGAACAAACTTAACTCACATAGGGGTTCATGCTCGGGAAACAAGGAAATATTGACTGAAAGCGATAACAAATATAAACATGCTTTCAAGTCACATTTTAACAACAAACGACATAAATAATTTACAAGAGTTTATCCAAAAGAGAATAAGTTGTCAAGTTCACATCATTCAGTCACTACGGAAAATCAGTAAATTGTTTCGAGCACATTGCTCTTGGAACCAACAGATCATCAGAGTATTATCGAAAGACACATCAAAAGGAAGTATAATGCAGCAGAGACATTGACTCAATCCCAACAACTACATGTATGAAGACATGTAATTGCTAGCTTAAACTTTCGACTAAAAAAGAAACACACCTCCAAGCTGTCATCGCCATCCACATCATTGCTAACCTGCACGTTTTAGAAATACATGCAGGGCTGAATACTTTGTACTCAGTGAACACGTACTAAAAATAATTTGAAAACTTTGCTCTATTGAGCTATATAATTGAACTTGCCTTGCCGCTGCATCACAAGCATTAGTGCAATTTAAAACGTTTTACTTGTGAATGCAAAAACATTTCTAAATGGACTGCGCAGTCAAAATATAATATTCAATACAGGTATGAATCATCTACTACATCATCTTTGTGTCGAGAAGTAGGCCTCCTTCTCAGACACTGTGACCGGCTAAACCAAAGTAAAGCTCACAGTCACCTCAAACAAGTCAAATACCACACGTGGGTTCCTGTCTTTCACAGGACAATAATAACTCAAGCAGATGATAAAGCATATCAACTCAAATAAATGGCAAGTCAATTAATTTTAAAAACTCACATAATAATTCTCAATAAAATATAACATTCATCAGTTTTTCGGTTTTAGAAAAGCCCACCTGGCTTCCGAAGATCTAGTCGAGGCGGCTTACTCTTTTGTGTCCTCGCTACTTTTCCGTCCCGCTTGGTCCTTCAAAAATAACATCGTATAAGGACGAGATTATTATCTTGTAAAATGCAAAGTAGATTTTGGGCTCGGCTGAAGGACTTCTACTTGACTCGGGTCTTTCCTATTTTATTTTAACTTTTCTACATCGACATCTTTCTCGATTTTCTCAATCTCGGGTTATCGTCTTTACTCGGTTACTAGATAAACCTCGAACTCACATTTTCGTTTCTAGGGATAGTATCATTTTAGTACTTCCTGCTAAACGAGAGATTACTATCCATCTTGTCTTATACTGCTCGAGTTCTCGACTCATTAATTCTTAACTATCGTCGTCACAATTCATTCAGATTATAAACGAGCATCCACAACAAGTAAACAATTAATTCTATAAATAAGCGAAATAAGAACATTTCACTTAGTCGCATAAGTTCAATCAAGCACAATCAACTCAGAAATGATTTATATCTCAAACACAGACATCGACTAACTTAACACAGCTCGACTTTATTCTTAGAAAATGATAACTTCGGATTTAAAAATAATTTCATCAAATATTTAATAAGTCATAATAAAAGTTTTGAATTTAAAATTCAAACTTCTATTTAATATTTCAAAATTCTTAAAATACGTCGTCCTTTCTCAAAATACGAACATATACTCGTATAAATTCTCATTTTAAGAATTCAACTTCCAATAATATATACTTATTCTTTTTCTTAATTAAATTTTCGTTTTTATTCAATAGAAATCCGACTTTCTATTTTAAAATTTCGACGCTCGATAACTTCTTCATCTTAACCCCGATTTAAGGGATTTGAAAAGCAAACTTGTTTATTTTTACTCAAACATTATCATTTAATTACTCAACACTCAACATACCATCAAGAATTGAACATGCAAGTATACTCAAGAATACAAACATAAATCTCAAAACTTATATTATACAACTTCTTAAGTTTTAAGAAAGTATTTTATTAAATTGATTATTCTCATTTTATTATCTCTATTTTAACAATAAAATCCTTTGATTGATTTCTTAATCAAAATGAATAAACGAACTCAATCTCGAACAACTTATCTCTTAAGCTTTTATGATCATCTTCTAAAATATTTCTCTCCTTAGAAAAATTCATCTTCTTTTATTCTAATTTCTTTTTATTCCTCAACTAATATTATTATTTTCTTTTAAATGCCAACATTATACTTAGGCATTTTTTTTTCTTCTCTTGTTATTTAAATCTTTATATTCTTAACAAAGAAATGCCTTTCTTTGTTTTATTTAATTCATAACTCCTTTATAAATTATTTATTCTTTCTTTATTATTTATTTATTTTTATTATTATTATTCAAATCTTCGTGTTTTCACCAAGAACACCAAAAACACATACTCATAACTTCATAATTAGCTCAAGAACAACATGAACACACACACACACACACATATATATATATATATATATATATATATATATATTTATACTCATTTTTTTCAATTTTTTTATATATATATTTCTAAAAATTCATTTTACTTCTTCTCTTAAATTCTCATGCAACATCTAACACTCAAAAATCATCTCATCACTATATCATCAACATCATCAATATCATCATAAACCATCAAAAATCATTATTTCCCACACACATATACATCGATTTTTCTCAAGAAAAATTAACAAAATAATTCAAACTTTTAACTTAATCATATTTCCATGCTTATATATACTCATATCCTTCATAAACACAATCAAATCCTCAAATAAGAATTAAAACAAATATTCTTCAATTAATCCTAAAATTTTCGACACACACACACACACACACACACACACACACACACACACACACACACACACATATATATATATATATATATATATAATAAATCATTAAATTTTCTCATCTTCACATATGCATATTAATCACTCAAGTTATCATCATAAACACATATAATCAAGAAATCATCAAAATTAATTTCAAGTTATCATCATAAACACATATAATCAAGAAATCATCAAAATTAATTTCTTCTCTCTTTTCTTTTTTTTTCCCTTCAGTTTTTACAAAAAAAATTGTAGAAAATTTTTCTTTCCTTTTCTTTCTTATCTCTTAAATCCTATGTAAAATTTTAGGGCTTATTTATTTTATCAAATCATCATCATCATCGATCATCACCATCATCATCCTAGGTTTGCCTAAGCATAAATAAACATGCATATCTCTTTCTTTCTCTTTATCACCATACGTATACATATACAAAAATTGGAGTTATATCATACTTAGAGAAAAAGAATCAAACTCCTTTTTCTTCAAAGCTTGGATCGATGGTGTAGAGAGGGAAGAGGGCTCAAGGGTTGGCTTTGATTTCCATGGAAAAACCTTGTAGGATTCACCTCTAGACCTCAAAGAAAATGAACAAAATTTGATCACCACTCCATGGCAAAACTGCCGAAATGAGAGGGAAGAGAGGGAGGGTGATTTTGATCTCAAAATAATCACAAAACTTGGGGGATGAATATTACCTTATTGGGTTGGATTGAAAGTAGAAGATGAAGATGATCTTGGGAGCTTTGGAGCTTGGAACCTCAAGCTTCTATGGTGATTCTTCTTAGTGTAAATATGTGTGTGTATCGATGATGAAGAAGAGAAGAAAGGAAGAAGGGGCTACTGCTCCTTTCTTCTTGTTTCTCGGCAAAGAGAGAGAATAGAGTGAGAGAGTGTGTTGTTTAATTTTTTTGATAGAGAGAGAGAAAGGTGAGATGGAAATGAATATGAGAAAATGTATTTAGGGAGAGAAAGAGAGGGGATGTCGGCTATGTGAGAGAGAGAGAGGGAGAGAAAATATATTGTTTTATCTGGTAAAAATTTCGCTGGAAGAAAAAGTTTTCCGGTAGAAAATATCCCTATTTTTTCGTTAACTCTCAAAACGTCTAAAACTCTCCTAGACACATTCCCGACATCGGAAACACATCTACTTCGTCCCATATCTCACCAAATAATTTAAGGAATCCAAATATCTAATGTTTAAATCAAAATTCCATCTAACGAATAAAAACTTAAAAATTGCTCGGTTAATTAAACCGTTAAGAAATAAATTTCTAAACTCCTCTCATACCATCTCGGATAGACTTCTAATATATCTCAAAAGTCTTAGAATTAATTCTAGATTCAAAAGACACTAATTAGATTAAATTCGGAGTCCGTCGGTAAATAGTGATTTCTCGATTTTCCGTTACTATTTATCAAAAAGTAAAAGTTTTCAGAATTCTCCGAAATTGATACTCATGCTCATTCTCACATAATAATGCTCAATAAATGCATCACATACTCGATTCGAATAATCGAAACGAGAAAAATCACATCAAAACACATGAGAGCATTTTCGTCATTTCACAAGAAAATTTCTTTTCTTGAAAACTTTTATCACTCAAGGCACGTTATTTAAACATATAAACGCATTTAAAATGCACTCAAAGATTTATAAAAGTTCAGGGGATTACAATGTAAGGAATGCTTATTATAATTCTCTAGGCAAAGAACGTGTTGGTCGTAGCCCTTTGAGCCTGAAGCTTGCGTATTTAATTTTTATCGCTCATGTTTTGTTTGGTTCTGCTCACTGTGGTAGTAATAAAGTTGATATTAGATACATCCATGTTGTAGATGACTTAGATTTGTTTAACAAATATCACTAGGATATTGACTCATACAAGTTGTTAGTTAACAAGTTGTTTCATGCGTTTGAGAAAATAAAGTTTGACTTGATCGATGTCGGAAAAAAACCTACTGTTAATCTATATGGATTCTGCCTTGCATTTCTTACATTCATTTACGAATGTAATCCTTCTATTGGGTCATTATGTACTCAAATTGTTAGTGGAAGAGAGTCTGCCTTTCCCCGTATTTTGCTTCGGCATGCCCTTTCGAAGCTCCGTTACAAAATGCATATGGATTATTTTCAGCATTGGTCCTTATCCTTGAAGTTGTAAGAATCTTATTCTTGAATCTTATTTATTTAAGTTATTCAAAGTTAACTGAACCTATTTATGTTTGGAATAATTGTCATTGTCTACTTTGTAGAAAAAATTATGTCCGTCTCCGTTTCAGGAGTCTTTACTGTTGATTGAGCGTCCCTATTTCCCTAATCCCGCTGATCTTCCATCATGTTCAATCCCCTCCCAAATCCCAATCAATGAGGATCCTGTTGCCTTTTTCGATCGTCTTCGTATTGTTTACCTGTCGCGTCACAAAATTAATGAAGCCTCACATGAAGCCTCACATGAAGCCTCACAATCCAATCCCCGATCAAAAAATTAAGAGGAATATTATGAGGCTCCTGGCACTCCTTCTACTAACTGTATGGACGATCAGATATTATTGATTTTACATGACAATAGTTTCCTTCACTTATTTTGTGTACCAGCCCCCATTTAATTATTTTTGTTTTGCAGATTGATGATGACATTGAAAATATATCTAAAGCTATGTTGTTGTTGTCAAGAGTCCATCGTAATCAACTTAAGGCGTCGTGGGGTATTAAGATAGTGATGAGGGTAGGTATTTTTTAATTTAACATTTCATAAATTCTGTTTATATATGTTTATAGGTCAGTAATTCATTTGATTGGTGATGCACGCCTGTCAAGATGTTGATCATAATTCCAAAGTTTCGCGCTTGTTGTGTAGAATACAAGGTTATCAATGGAAGGCGAAGCGCGGTATTAAGACGGTCATGACTGGAATTAAGGTATTATGGAAATTAACATTACATAAGTAATTTTACACATATACAAGCTCATTAAAATTCATCATTTCTCATTCAGGTGTGTGAAGATGCTGAAGTAAATTCTCAATTAAGTTTGTTGTTGTCTAAGAGCCATCTAAATCAGCATAAGGCATCACGACATGTGAAGACATTGTTGAAACTTTTGGGGAAACATAGTTGTGAGATACCTGCCACGGTGGAAGCCGATTCCACCAACTTTACATGTCCGCAAACCCGTTCCCTTTCCCCAGAGCATCTGCCACAAGTGAATGTTGGTAGCATCAATCCAACCTGTCGGAAACTCGATCCCTTATGCGAAAGAGTTCTTCTTAAAGCACTGCTGATCGCGTTGTCAAAAGGAAACGTGATCGTCCACTGAAGAATCCAATAGAATTGAATGATGCTGCAGTACATGTGGAAGCTGAAAAATTCCCCTGTATTGTTTCTTGCAACCATCGGGCGTCTCGGAGGTTTTTTTTAAGGTCTGCTCCTGATGCTCCCTTTACCAAATTTTTTAAATGGCATGCTGATGCGAATGTGAAGAAAAAGTAAGTGTTATATATTTTTGAGTTTTGTTTGAATTAGATTATTTTGATGACTTCATTTTCATATTATGAAACTTTGTATTTAATCATGTCATGCAATCTGGGTGTGCTTAGGATTCCCATAGAATCTCTTGACCCCCGGCAATGTAACGAATTTGATAGGTTGTTGAACTAGCTGGACTGTCTATCAGATGGAGTAAGCTTTGATATTAATATTTTTAATTTTTTTTCATGTGCTTGTGATACGAAGTAAGGTGTTCTATTTGTTATTTTGTAGAACATCGATATGCTACTGAATTTGTTGCTTTTCAAAGCTGCTCGTTTGCCTCAACAATTTCAGTCTAGATGAACTTGCCTCCAAGCCCACCCTTTGGTAATTTTCTGTCTTTATATTTGTTTAGGCGATTTTAACTTTTTAAAACTTACAGTAATTAGTTGGAGTTTGTTTCAGTGCAAGTTAAAGATTGATCATGACGAGGCTATCCCATTGTGGTTGAAGTACGTCTCGGGCCTACTCCCATTGGAAAGGAAAGTTCCATGGTGTGATGTTGATGTAATATATAGAGTTGCACCCATTTTTTAGAATCATTGGGTTGTGTATGCAATTCATCTGAAGCACCAAAAAATCGTGGTTTACAATGTATGGAAGAGATTCATCAAGAAAATTGTCGGAAGCCATGTCGGATATCGCATCATTCATTCCTTACTTGGGCCTGAAACATGAAGTAGACTTGTGCGTGGTAGGAGCATATTAGTGAAGCCCGATTCCCTGGATGAAGGAGAAGTGGGATGTTGTGCCGTTTGAGCATACTCTTCAATAGAGCAATTTACACGATTGTGGGATAATGCCGGTCAAAATCATCGATTGTCTCACCTCAGGTACACCATTTGAGGATGTTGACTGGACTGAAAGTGTTGACTTGCTAAAAAACATGTGTTGACATTCGATTCTAGACAAATAAACGCGCCTACGTAACGTGAGTGACATTCGTGTCAACTTTTTTTTTTTATAGAATATTGAAATGTGTATATGTATGACGAAAATTACTACGTCATCATATAGGTGTGACCATTACACTACTTATAAGGTGGAACTCTAGAACATGAAACAATGTGGGAAATAAGTACACGGCACGCAATCGGAATTCAATCTAAAAGTCTCTATATCAGTCAACTACTTGAGCTTACCCATTAACATGATTTGTATTGTGACTATAGTGGCATTTACACATTTTCCATCACTTCGAGCGACAACTATTGTCATTTTTTTCTTTTTAATGACCTATAATGAAGTTATAGATTAGATACTATATATGTGCACTTATATACTATATTATATACTTATAAATAATTTTATTCTATTTCATATTCTCAATATTATTAGCAAATGAGAAAATGTTTCACATCATGAGTATGATTTCAACTGTGCTTACTTAAGAGCTTTCAAATTTCAAAGCAATATATACATACATATATATGTAGTCATACAATTGTTATTATTACGAACTTCTAAATGATGATTATATTTATATATCTTAAGCTATGAGCGGCATAATGGTCGATGTCAAAGCAATTGCTGATTATAGAGAAGACGATGATGGTGAGGATGGTTGAGAAGACGGAAAAATGGAACAGATGAGAGATGTAGAAGGCGATGAATTATATGGGATCACAACAAAATTGTAATAATGTAATGAATAGTTATTGTCGAGAGTTCACGCACAAACCATGAGCACACATCTACTTTCAGCGATAAAGTCTATATTGTAGGCATGCAGATTTTTAGCATAGATGTCATCTAGCCATCACTTTACCAAACCATCACTATGATTGATGCTATGCCAATTGTACAAACTTAAATATTCAACAGTAAAGTAGAATAATAGAGTTAATTCATAATATATTACCTCCTATAGACTGACATAAGCCCTTTAGCCTCCTCACCTACCACCTAGCTATTTTATATGGTGCACCCCAAACTACGAATAGCAAAACTACTTTTCTATATGATACTCATAATTAAGTATTAATTAAATTGAACTTGATACAGAATTATGTTCATAATTTAATTGTACATATATTAATAATATGAATATTCACACATGAAGTTGGAATAAGTGCGTTAACATACAATTCTGTCAATTTGATGCGAAGATTTTATGTAAGTTAGTTATAAAGGAATAGTTACACCCTTTTGGGCACTGATAATTTTTTCAATGAATATATACATCCGAGCTATATTTGTTGACACCATATAATTAGATTTTGTATTGGTCATATACGAAGGTCACATATATTAATCATATACTATAAGATATAACTCACTGTGATTAAAGATACCGATTTTTTAGCTTCATATACAACATATAATTTTTGCTCACAATAAAAAACATCATTATTTATTTAAGATATTGTTTGACATGACAATTGTGATTTACTTACTTTGTCAATTGAAGTATATGAGTTACGGTTATCAGATTGTTTGTTCTTTTTATTCCGGGCATAAGCAACAAGAGACACTTAATGCAAAGAGAGCAATTATATTTTACTAAATTGAATTTTGAAAGGAAAAAAATAGTGTTTATAAGTGAAAATCTATAAGATTTGTTTTTTGACACTAGGAAAACGAACATGATATTTAATTTATGACACTCAACGGTTTAGTTATGCCTATAGATTATGGAGACGGCTGCAATTTCTCCTTTTGTTCAATGTTATTAGAATTTGATATTAATATAAATTATGGAGATGGCTGCAATTTCTCCTATAGATTATAGATTACGGAGATGGTTGCATATTATTTGTGTTTTACACTATGTTGCACGGGTGTGGGGCAAAAGGGATACGGGGATACGGATTTTTCAAAAATTCTAGGGTGCATTTCAGAACGAATCTCTGTATTTATTAAAATTTTATAATTTATTTTATATATAAATTTTAAATATCTAAATAATATATGTCATTACTTAAATTCAGTTATTTTCTATAAAGTAATCTAATTAGATACATAGTAAAGAATTAATAAAATTTTGAAAAAATGCCCCCAAAATATATTAAATTTTCTAAAAATAACTACATATGCACCCTCCACGTATCTGATTCTTGTTCTTCGCGCACCGGATTCGCATATCCGATTTTTTTTTCCTTCAGGATTCGGCACGTGGCGAATCTAGTGCTGTAATGCCCCGTAAATTCCCTACGTTTCTAATATTTAAAGTTAACCAAATAATGGCTTTGCACGCCTAAGTTTACAATTTCTGAATTCTAAGGCTAACGGTCAAATCCGTTATTAAAATAAATTACAGAAGTCAGCTAGATGACTACCGTATTTAGGGTTAGCGCGTACGAAAAGTTCTTAGTTTGTAAACTAAGAACGGAAAACCGTTTAATTTTTTCGTTTACAAAATTGCGATACGAACACGCCGAGAAAAGTTTGTTTTTATGTTTTTCCGGACGAAACTCGGACTATGTCGTCCCGAGTTTTTGTCAAAATAAATTTTGTAAATTTATTTTCTAATTAAGTTCATACATTAAAATTTTTAAGTCAAATCGAATCGCGACGATTTTTGTACCGAGCAACGTTTTTCGTCGTTCGTTTTTCCGTAACGTCGGATCGCGCCGGAAAAACCCGTAACCCTCAAATCTCTTGCATGGCAGCCGACACATCAGCATTTTAAGTGTAAGACATGCATGGTTGACTTGTTTATTTAATGACACCTTAACCTTACCTTTATACATGTTCAACCTATTCATCATAACAACACTACACAAAACAATTCCATCTCTCTCCATCTCTCACTCTCTCTCGGCAGCACACACACACACACCCTCAACTTCATCTTCTCCATCATCCATCCACCATTGAAGAACACCTCCAAGAACAAGAAGAGTTCATACAAGTCACAATTCATCCAACAAAACTCTATACATCCTTTGTTAATTCTCTAGGTAATGATATCCTCCACAACTCCATCCATTTAGATTTCTTTTCTTTTCCATCTTGATCGAAATTTTAGAGGTTTGATTTAGATGTTTTGATCTTAGAATGATGAAATTAGATATGTTAGATATGATAATTATGGATTAAAAATGATCAAAACCAAGAATCCTAAAACCTATGTGAATGCAGAATTTTTTGGGAAAATGGTAGGATTTTTGTTTTTCTTCTTTTGATGGTTGATTCTTGCTTAATAGATGTTTAATTAGTGTATGGAATGAAAAGGGATTGAAAGCCCTATGTGTTTGTAAGTTTTCAATTAGGATTTTGGATTGAATTTAGGGATTTTATGCATGTTAGTTGTTTTTGGAATTATAATTGATAAATGGATGATATAAGATGTTGATTAGTAAATAAATGTAGTTAATTGGAGAAG
Source organism: Schizonepeta tenuifolia (assembly GCA_029490685.1). Taxonomy (NCBI): domain Eukaryota; kingdom Viridiplantae; phylum Streptophyta; class Magnoliopsida; order Lamiales; family Lamiaceae; genus Schizonepeta; species Schizonepeta tenuifolia. Next base: position 20,478,143 of record CM055958.1, on the reverse strand, counting down.
AAAATCATCCCCTTAACATATGTTTAAAACCAGAAAATTATAGAGTAATTGGGGGTTTATACATGTTTGATATAAGTGATCATTTGTTAGTTGATTTATGTTGCAAATCATGTTAGTTGATAATAGAAATTAAATGAGAATTTTCTAAAAATGTTTAGTGAAATATAAGAGGCAAAGATCACCATATAAACTGAGTTATAATGATGTTAAGATGTGTTTGCATGCATGAAAATGATTCACGTTAGACGTAGTTTAATGTCGTAAAATTTGAACAAAAACCGACAACTTTTGAAAATCATATAAGAGACGAGCATTTAGTTGTAACTAGTAATCGGGAAGTAGGATGGGAGTTCTAATATGATATTATTGTTTATGATGAAATTTAGAACATCTTTCTAGTTGACGTCATAAGCTTTCGAGTTAATCTAATATGAGCTATAGTTGTAATCGAGAACTAGAACGTGTTTTGAAGTTTTTGTTGGTATAGTACTTGTTAGTTGAAATCCGACGTTTAGAACGTCGTGCTTTTGAGCGAGTTTTGAGAAGGAGTTTGTCACGTACGGGAGTACGTGATGACTGCCTTAAGAGTTCAGTTTCTAAAAAAATGAATACGAGAGCTTAGAACGAACCTGAAACGTTATACGTCGAACCTACCAAGCAACTAGGGTTTCACGGCAGTTTCTGCGACCCTCGCCGGAAACTGTAATAACTTCCAGCTCGTTTATTGGAATTGTGATCCGTAAATTAGAGCGCGAACTAGACTTCCCAAGCTTTCTATTGGTACAGGGCTCACCCCCTGTTTCTAAATCCTCTGTTCTAGACAGCCTCCAGAGTTACTGGACTGTGCAGTGAAATTTCAGTTTCTTGTTTTCTAAGTTGTTTAGTTCACAACTTAGTTTTTTTCAAACGTTTAAGCCGTTTTTATCTAACGAACATCTCCCTACTGACCTTAGAGTCAAGTATAGGACCTTGAGTGATGAAAACCAGTCGAGATCTTATATCTTATCCTTTCATTAAAGAAGTAATAAACGAGAAATTTCATAAGTCGTTCAAAGAACTAAAATGTAAATCGCCTAAGTTGATTCTTTCCAACTTAGTTTCTATTAATCTTTAAAGTCGTATTAAGATATCGACTACCTTCTCTACTGACCCGAGAGTCAAGTAAGAGACCTTCCGAGTTCAAAACGAGATTGGTACGAGTCTCGTTTCCCGTTTAAGTAAAACGAATCTAGTAAGCGTGCAAATGCCAAAAGAATAAAATAACTAAAACTTTCTTCGATTCTCTTTCTTCGAGTATCTTTTACGAACCGTTTTTAAGTATATTTTATTTTACGATGAAGGAGGAAGCCATCTGTAAAGAAGGAACGAAAGATCCGAAGTTGGAAGCTTTAGCTTATAAGTTCTGTATTTACAAGGTGGGCTTTTATATACAAATAAAACGAGCAATGCTCGGAAAATCTTTCTTTATCGCTTTGATATCTGTATTTTCAAAGTGATATTATGGCATGAACTGTTTTATGTTTTTATGTGAGTTCTCTTGCACCCATCTGAGTCAACATTCGTGTTTTCCAGATTTAGAGTTAGTCTATTTTAGATTAACTAACGATCGGCTTTGAGTTAGCTGCTAAGTGCTTTCCAGAGTTAGTGCACTTTGTAACCTGTGGTGTATGTGGTATCCTGTTGAGGGGTAGGCAGCCACGGTGAATTAGTTTTGGTCAAGATTGAACATAGCATACCTGAAAATACTCGGCCGAGTGATTTATGAGAAAAATTCAGAAAATGTTTAGTAGACACGGATTCTTTCAATAAAACTCCGATGTGCTACGTTTATAAAATGCCATATTTATCTTTATTTATGATTATGTTTTCGGCATCGTGCCCACTAAGTACGTTTGTACTTAGCCCTGCATTGTTTCTAAATGTGCAGGTTGAAGCGACGGTGAGCGGCGACGGTTGATGTTGAGTTAAAGCATAGGATGCATAGTTAGAACCCTTCCGCTGCCAAGCTCTGTGTTTTCTTTTGAGATCACTTTTTGAACAATACTTGTAGTCAAAGTCTGTAATATGAACTTAGCTTGTTTTGTTCTTTTGTCGAGTAATCCTTAGGGATTAACTCTTTCTTTTATATTTAAGTCTTATTCATGGTTTAATGAAGTCTTTTTCATGTATGTTTAGTCAGTTAGCCCCCTTCTTCCCCGCTTCTTTAATCCAACCCCAGTCGCACCCCGGCTTCTGCCGTCCCTCGGGATTTGGGACTGTGACAAGTGCGAATCTCACGCGAATCGCACTCGCACCGCACCTGCACCGTACGCGTATCTAATACTGCAAGGTGCTAATGTTTGGAGAATCTGTGCATCATATAATCTGTTACATGACCAGATAATTCTAAAGTTTCTTATCAAACCTATCGTGGAAGAAGGGCATAGAATATTAAAATTTGAGAAATTGTAAAAAAAATAAATTAAAAATAAACTAAAAGATAACTTAACGCATCAATATTATTTAGTAAGAATTATTTTTTTAACGTGCTAGTCCATGTTACTTGTACTAATAACTAGTAATTTAAAAGGTATAGCACAAAACATCAAAGTGCATGAAAATATTTAAAACATGAGAAGCAGAATTGCACCGAGCAAACCTCCACTATTTGGCCAAATTAAAACCATAACATACGACCTAATTAAGAGTTGGACTTCCCCTAGTTAACTAAATTACATAATTAAAATTGGACTGTTTAAATTAACCCAAAAAAAGGGATACTAATGCACTAAGTCAAAGCAAGCAAAAGAAAAACTTTTAGAGCCTACCTTTATTGGGTAGGGGAAAAGATTTGATGTGAAAGACACACATACATGGATGTATATACATACATGCAATAAAGTATCCTATCAATACACATATAATCGCTTACATCAAATACCAAAACAAGAAAAATTCAGCACCGGATCTCCGTCTATTTAAAGAGCTACATGAGAGCGGCATCCATTGTCCATACAAGCAGTCAGAAAAACATATTGTTAAAAATAAAGTTGGAGAAGAAGTACAATTGAATGAATAACAACTCTAAACAAGGGTAAAATAAGGACAATTTGTGGTGAGTAGTTATTCCATATTTGTAAAAACTTCAATGGCATATTGTTTATCTATTTGCGGCTTCCTCCAATGTAAAGTCTTATAAGCTTTCATTGCATTTATTTATGCTTTGTCGTCAAATGTTGTTTAATGCTCTGAATGAACCGTGCATGATTTGGATTTCCAATTAATGGACAGCCTTTGCGCTGCCAATTTATAGCTTATAGGTGTTGTAAGGACTTGTCTAAATCTTTTAATATATTTCTGTTTGTCAATATAGGGTGGAAGGATAATAAAGTTGAGTAAAGAAAAATCACTAAAGTTACTACACCTCTGAAAGACCAATTAAATGTCGATGTATGGGGAGATGGATCACAAATTCAGGTACCAAAAACGGCATCGCATGTTCAATCATATATGTGCTGAATTAGATAAAGTAAAGCATGAAATTTATTATGCATACTACTAGAGGTTTCATTATATGCTAATTATTTTAAAATATCTCATCTCTACTTTGTAGTTGAGCAACATATTTTTTTTGGATGTGTTTCATTGATATGATATAAGAAAATTGGTACAAATGAAACCTAAACGCTATAATTACATAGTTACATACTTTGTCTGTCTTTGATTAATGCCATACAGTTTTTTTTTAAGGTTTTACTGTATGGGTGAATGGTATTGGAGTAAAATATTTTTAGAGATGTTGCATTACTTAATAATAGGAGATGTGTATTTGTAACCTTCATTCTTCAGAATAATTAAATTGTAGCTAGAAAAATAAAAAGATGTTGTGGTTTGTATTGTTTGTAGAGTATCTAATCTTATGATGCGTATATGCAACCTATATTTATAATTCATACCAGTTGTCATATGATATATCGGTTACTTGACAATATTTATTAAATAAAAGAAATTTAATAATGTAAACTTCCTTGATAAATGAGTAATCACTAATGTATAGCTTTTAAGTATATTTATTCTCAAAACTCTTGATGTTGTCCGTAATCAATTTAAGAGGTGATGAAATCACATATGAGATATTTTCAATCTTATACATTATATCAATTGGTGTTGATCCAGGGCATGCACATCTTGGTAATGCGTGCAACGCGAATCAAGTGAAACAACTGATTAGGAAATGGCTGAGCAAAGACAAAAAAGCATTGTTGAAGTGTTCTTGCGTGGGAAAGCTGTGGCATTTGCCAAGATTGCAGTTCCAAGGTCGACTGCTATGTGCCCTGTTGTTTCCAATGGTCGATGTTTGTGATCAAGGGAAGATTAAGTTTGTTGAAGTCAATTTTGATTACTTCGATTTTCTTGTTATATTAGATATATGTTTTGTCTTTCTTTGTTGTGTAGGTGACACGTGTGATGGAGACTTGGTCTAAGAGTGATGAAGTCAGATTTTGGTTGCTATAAGCATGGGAGAAGCTGTCAACAAACGTGCATAATGCTGTTGGAGTTTGTTGGAGGTTGTTGAGAAAAATCAAGAGAGTGGTCCACGATGCAGTGAGCACTGCTGAAGATAATGGGCTCAAGTCATGGGTCATGGGCTTGAAGAGTAGTGCAGCTCAAGCTAGAGCTCTACTATAAATAGAGAGCTTGTAACATTAGTTAGATACCAAGTTTTCAGAGATATATCTCGTAGCATAGCTTTAGACGTTTGTTCTTTGTTTCTTCGAGTGATAGTTGAGACTACTTCAGTCACTACCTTCTGTGAAGGGAATGTTGATTAGTCTTCTTTTTAGTGACCATTTTTTACTCGAAGTGTTTTCGTTGTTCACATTTCATATAGTGAATATTTTGCCCTGAGGCACTTCACAAGATTATTAATTGATAATCTTGTGAAAATTTATCCATTGTGTTCAATTTATTTCCGCTGCCTTCAGTCCGAAGTGGTGAACACTTTAGTCATCACTTTGGTCACCACTCTGAGTGTGAATCTGATACCTTCAATTGGTATCAGAGCCATAAATTGACATACTAAGTGACATCGATCCTATTTTTACTACATCAATGGATGTGATCTCACCCTATGATAAGGGAGACATTTGTGAAGAAGATCCAATCCAAATTTTAGTGCAACTAAGGGACTTGTATGAAGAGCTGCTAGGAAAATGGAGGATGCAATGTAAGGTTGTGCAATTGCTTACCAAAGAGAACGCTGATCAAAAGACGTCACTTGCTAGTCTAGAAGTGATGTACACAAATAAGGAGATGGAACTTGGAGCAATGAAGACACAACTCGATCATGCAAATGAGACTTTGAGAAAGCTCAATACAAGTAAGTCAAAACGTGTTGATGTTTCATTTTTAGATAAGGTAGACTCATATGAATTAACAGTTGATAAAACTGTGAAAACTGTTTTCCCCGAAGTTGTGTCAACTCAGAACAAATCTTTTGTGAATACTTGTGAATTACAGCGTGATGCTCGCTTTACTAAAAAAAATGGGATAGAAAATATGTGTGTCATCACTGCTTTTTACCAGGTCATATTAGACCTTTTTGTTACAAGTTATTGCAGGAATGTAGAAAGAAGGTCTACCTAAGGAATAAATCTGCTCGATTTGCTCCCATGTTTAGAAAAGGACACACAAAGAATATGATTTGGAGGCCCAAAGTGGTCCACAAAGAGGTCTGCAATGTTGTGTTTACAACCTCTCAAACTCCCCAAACCAATTCGTGGTATTTTGATAGTGGGTGTTCGAGACATATGACAGGAACCAAATCACATCTCTCCAACTATCAGAAAATTGATGGTTGCAAAGTCACATTTGGAGGAGGTTCGAAGGGAAAAATTGTTGGACGAGGTGTTCTTGATGTTCCAGACCTCCCAAGACTCACCAATGTGTCACATGTTCAAGGACTCAATGCAAACCTTATCAGCATCAGTCAACTATGTGATGATGACTGCACTGTCATCTTCGATAAGCGTAGTTGCAAGGTTGTGGATGAAAACGATGAGCTTGTCATCTCTGGGTAAGATCTTCACATAATATCTATGAAATGAAAAGTAAAAGTTGTTTTAGTGCGCAGGTCAATGATCTACAACTATGGCACCAAAAGTTGGGTCACACCAACTATCGCAACATGGAGAATCTTCAGAGATTTAATGCAATTCAAGGTGTTCCAAAACTGAATATCTCCAGTCCTGGAATTTGTGGAGACTGTCAAATAGGAAAGCAGGTGAAAGTTCCCTATACAGTGGTCACCACTTCAGAGAGACCCTTCGGAGTACAAAACTGTTTCGAACTGCTTCATATGAATCTTATGGGTCCCATGAAGACTGTAAGTTTAGGAGGTAATAAGTTTTCTTTAGTAATTGTTGATGATTTTTCTAGGTATATTTGGATCAAATTTTTAAGTAAAAAATCTGAAACTCTTACTTGTTTTAAGGAAATTTACGATATGATAATTGCCTCGTATGGTGTTTATATAAGTCGTGTTATGACATATCTTGATGAAGAATTTGAACATAGTTCATTTTCTTATTTTTGTGCAAAGAATGGAATCATGTATGAGCCTATTGTCCCCAAAACTCCTCAAGAAAGTGGGTGGCCGAAAGAAAACATTGGAACCTTTATGAAATGGCTCGAGTAATGTTAAGTTCTAAAAGGCTCCATAAGTGTTTTTGGGCTGAAGCATTTAATACCGCATGCCATATTTTGAATCGTTTTTAGTTAAGACCAGGTACTTCTATGACTTCATATGAGATATTGAATGGTAAGAAACCCGATCTTAATCATTTTCATGTATTTGGATGTGTGTGTTTTATTCTACTTGATGATGATCATCCGGCAAGATGTTTTTCAAAGAGTGATAGATGAGTGTTTGTTGGTTATGCTCTAAATAGTCATGGATATTGAGTTTATAACTTGAGAACTAGGTGCATCCAAGAATATGTACATGTTATTTTCGATGATCACACTGACATTATAGGAAGATCACTCGAAGAAGATATTGATAATTTGTTCCAGATACGGAGAAGTACAGATCTTGAACTCTTCAAAAGTGACTTGACCGATAATGGTAACACCGCAGTTGAGCCAACAGTGGAGCCAACAGTCGTGCCTACTGTGTCCAGAACTGAGGAACATGAAAATCCAGGAACTTCAACTACCAGTTCTAGTGGCTTTGAAACTCATGAGACTGAAAACTCAAATTTTGGTAGTCAAGAAGTTCAACCTGCTATAAGTGGAAAACCACCTAAATGGATGAGAAATCATCCTATCACTCAAGTAATAGGAGACGTGTATGGGGGTGTTAGAACAAGAAGAAAGGAACAAGTTGGTCATCGTGAAATGGTAAATCTTGTTTCTATGTATTCTGTATGTGATGATACTAATGCCGTTAACCTATCTCAAAATTCCATCCATCACTTTAAGTCCAAACACGTCCATCTTAGACATCATTGCATTAAAGATTTAGTTGAGAAGATGATATTGAATTTAGAGCATATTTGCATGGATAAACTCCAAACTGACATCTTTATTAAAGCACTTATTTTAGAGAGATTCTTAAATATGAGAAAATCTCTCGTGTTATGTTCTATTTAGATGAAAGTTGTCACAATAGTTGTCAGAACAGCAGCCACATTTCTAATATATCATGTGTGATGCCCTTAGTGTTTATAAAGATAAGCAGATTTGAGGATGTAAAAGCCTTATTCTTTTAAGGTGAAACTGAGACTGTTCTTAGAAAGCCATATAATTAGATCAAAGATCTATGATAAGTGGTGAATACAAGATTCTCTTGGTTATGCATCTATTCGCCATCTGCCTTCTTCAAATCAAAAGAAAAAAAAGGAAAAAGAAAAAGAAAAAAAAGAGGAAGTTGCATATGATGTTTTAGAAGTGATGATCTGAATTGCTTTAAAGTCACAAGCGAAGTGATGACGATATTGTGTGACCTTTTGTACCGAATTCGAAATTAATAAATATTTGTTAATTTAGTTATTGCTACTTTTAAGGATGTCAGTTGGTAGGAATATCTAATGCATATCTACTCTAAGTGATCTATTATTTTTCAGCTCTATCTCTAATCTTCTTTCCTTCCATGCTTCAAGGTCTATATCTTTTCATCAATTTAAATACACTCTCTGCATTCCCCATACAAAAACTCCTTTGTTTTCTAGTTTCTCTTTCAAGTATCTAAACCCCTGTAATTATATTTCCCTTTAAGGCTTTGCACAATTAGGACAACAATGTTAATGACTTTGTCACAAATTTTGAGATTGAGTATCCACTTTCTTCCCAAAAAGGGGGAGATAGATTTTGAGATGAAGTTGATTTGGTTGGTTTATATCCTAAGATTCTTAAAGTTCTACTGGTTGTTGGTCTTGAAGTTTTGCTGAACTGTCGACAAGACATTGATCATATGTGCAGGAGGTGGTGATCACAGCAGTGCCCACGATGGTGATGGCTTTGGTGATTTATTCTGGTTTTTGTGATTTTGTGATTTGGTGTTTGAGACAGCGGGAGAAACTCAGTTAGGGGGAGTTATTGGTTTTATTTGTGAAATTGAGCTAATTTTTCATATGTGTGCTTTAGGGGGAGCAATTTTGTGTTTGTAAAGGTTTTGGGAAGAAAGACAAAAAGTGGAAGATTGTTGAAGTCAATTTTGATGACTTCGGTTTTCTTGTTATATTAGATATATGTTGTTTTGTCTTTCTTTGTTGTGTAGGTGACACGTGTGATGGAGACTTGGTCTAAGAGTGATGAAGTCAGATTTTGGTTGTTATAAGCATGGGAGAAGTTGTCAACAAACATGCATAATGCTGTTGCAGTTTGTTGGAGGTTGTTGAAAAAAATCAGGAGAGTGGTCCACGATGCAGTGAGCACTGCTGAAGATAATGGGCTCAAGTCGTGGGTCATGGGCTTGAAGAGTAGTGCAGCTCAAACTAGAGCTCTACTATAAATAGAGAGCTTGTACATTAGTTAGATACCAAGTTTTCAGAGATATATCTCGTAGCATAGATTTAGACATTTATTCTTTGTTTCTTCGAGTGATAGTTAAGACTACTTCAGTCACCACCTTCTGTGAAGGGAGTGTTGATTAGTCTTCTTTTTAGTGACCATTATTTACTCGAAGTGTTTTCGTTGTTCACATTTCATATAGTGAATATTTTTCCCTGAGGCACTTCACAAGATTATTAATTGATAATCTTGTGAAAATTTATCTACTGTGTTCATTTTATTTCAGCTGCCTTCAGTCCGAAGTGGTGAACACTTTAGTCATCACTTTGGTCACCACTCTGGGTGTGAATCTGGTACCTTCAAAGTTCATCCTCGACGAGTGCTCACCTGAATTTGGAAAAAATGGTACTTCATGATGATCGGACTCCCCTTCGCGACGAGTAAGGAGCTACTGAGGAATTCCATGTTACAAGCACGATACTTCTATCTGAAGAGAGTTATTTACTTGAGTGATATTAAGGAGAAGTTCATTGATGAGTGCAAGAGAAACAATGATAGCATGGATGCATACAAGTTGGCGTTGCTTTCTTAAATGGAACATTCTTCAATGAAACAGGAAAACATTCCAAGCCTTTGGATTTGCGGAATATGCACGAAGTAGATGAACTGAAAAAGTTTAATGATTACGCCTGGGGGGAGCTTACGTACAACTTTCTTATTAAGAAAATGTACGAGTCATTTGACGTTGTGTGTGAATCAATTCGTCTAAAAACACTATTAGGATGTGATATGTTCACTTTTCATCCTGTACTGTAGTGCTGGATATACGAAACCTGCAGAAATCTGCCATAGGGTTAGGCTTCAACAAATCCAAAATATGTGAAAGGGTGGCCCCGTATTCTACGTTGGACTTCAAAAAAGAGCCCAACCTATCAAATGGTTAAAGATGCTTTCAGCGACAAGGAAGAATAGGATATGTAAGTTAACAATATAAATAAATTTATTAAGTACACAATTTTATACACTGTAGGAATGTATGATACCCTCTGAAGAGGAGCAGTCACAACTTATCGATCAGGATTTGCCACCTTGGATCGACCTAAACGCCCCCATTAACGAGGAAACATCGTCATACATTGAGCGTTTGAGGAAGAAGTTAAACTTCAACGAAGTAATTAATGGACCAAGCCCTTCTGTTTTTCCTCGACGACGTCTTTCGGAAGAGTTGAACGGGGTATATATATGTATTAAAAACTAATACATGTATATTTATTTAATTTTTTTTTTTCTAAATGGCAAAACCTAATTTAATTTATTGTGTTTTGTTATAGGAGCGCCTAAGTTTTGATAACTACCTACGGAGGGCTATGGATTCCATGTATGGAATGCTGGCTTATTTGGTGGATGAGCAATAGAAGAGAGTCGCGGCACAGCAAGTGGAGCAAGATAGGTCATAGTAGTGCCACGAAATCGGGGGACTCTCACAAAAAAAAGCCTCCGACGAGGAAATGAGCTGGAATGAACATTTGTTTGGACCGAGTACTTCCAGTGTAGCAAATTGAACTAGAAATGGAGCATCTGCATCTATGTATGCCAACGTGGAAGTCGTTGATGTGTCCGCTCATAAATTGAATGAGATTATTTCAGGTATTGGTGATTAGCTTGGCTCTGTCAAATTGAATAAGGCATCAAGTAAATATAAGGGAAAACGTACGGTAATTGAAAACGATAACACATGCAGTGCAAAAAGAGTTCGAGTAATGCCCTTGAAGATGGAGTACAACTCTACAGTCCATTTCAAATAGGCGAGGATGAGGCAGTATACGATTTCCATGCTTGGTTGAGTGCTTACGAAAAACAGGGAAAGTAAGTTATTTTACAAAATTAAATCCATTCTTTCTCATATTGTAGGTCAAAATTTTCCTTCATTTTTCCGGATACTTGCATACATTTGATGAATTGATATGCAAAATGAGCAAACATAATTATTTTCATCGCAGCCATGGCTCTTTGAAAATGCTGTTTCTAGGAGAAAGTCAAATTTTTGCATGGCGCTTTCCGGGACTTGGAAATGAAAAGAGGAGTCTATCCAATCTGGTTAGAAAATTTATTAAAAATATTTGCATTTTCAAATGTCATGGTATTGGTTTAATTATATAAATCGACTTGTGTAATACTTATATTCTACGTTAATTTCTTTTAATGCAGGACTGTGATGTTATCATAAATGTCATAATGTACTTTGCCCGAACCGATAACACAATTTTCAAGAATCGATGGGCAATGGTAGATAGTGTAGCTTGGGTAAAATTTCAGTTCCCTTTAACAAAATACTTATCATGTTGTACAAGCAAAGCACCTACTGGGGTCTAGTTTCATTTTTTCGATCTTATGACAATATGAGGCCAAATTTATTATTTGTTCAATATGCAGGAGACCCTGCAGGATGGTAATGAAAATTTCGTACATGCAAAGTTGTCGCCATACATGACAAGAGAGGTCCCGGAAAAGCACCCATGGATATGGGCTTCCGTAGATTTTGTTTACGGAGTAGCTCGCATTGCCAACTGACACACACCCGTCGTGTGATACGATCAAAATACATGTGTATGCCCCAGATGGACAGTACACGCTCCTATGCCCACTACCGGACTGGCTAGTCATAGCGGTAAGCTAGGGTCGATCCCTCGGAGAGTGAGGAACTACTTTACTCTTCAGGTGCACAAGTTTAGTTGTCACGATTCAATCCTATTTTATCTGCACAAATTAAACATAGAAACAATCAAATATAAAAGGGGTAAGATTTGGGGTAGGTCATGATTATCATTGATATGTGTATTCGGTCATGGGCATACTGAAGATCCGTCTATGTTTTGCATAAACTCAAGGCGTGGCCCAAAGACATTGGGGCGTTTCAAGAGTTTATACTCCACACTTGGGATGGTTGAATCCCTTGTGGTCACTTGGTCCGAAGGTCACGCTTCACCCCGGTCACAAGGCCGTGCTTCACTCCTTCTTAGATAGTAGTCATACCCGATCTCTCCAAGTATGACCCTCACCAACCTTCTCTTCCAAGCTTCCCAGCTCCGCACCTACAAAGTAGACATAACTCGCTAGATATACATTTTCGGTAACGCGTCCAACAAGTCATCGATATATCTACGATACGCAAGGTGAGTCCCTTGGTCAATAACCATGGCTTGATGCCTCACCACAGTTGATGGGTAGTTATTAGAAAAGCCCAAGACCGAGAAAAGACGCAGTATCCCCTTGCCCGTTCCTCGCCATCCTGATCTACAACACCATTGAAGGTGTTGCTCAGCTACTCGGTCATGGGCATACTGAACATTGCTGTCTGTCAAGCCCTGACCTTTGCTTGGCATGGTACAACTCTTACCGAGTGGAGATCACCCGCTAGGTCAGGATTGCCCATGAATTCTGCTCAGATCTCTCCGAAACCACTGGATCCAACCGAAGGCACAAATGTCTCACGAATATTTCACATATCAATATTTAACCATTTCCCCCCGCCCAAATCTCACCAAAGGGAACTACTCACACATATTGAAATGCATATTAACGAAAGTAAATAAACACATCAATAACATAAAATACGAAGTATTGAATTTAAGATAATACCTAAGGCAAACTGCATTGGATTTGTTCTTCACAACAGAATTGAAAATGAAAGCTGGTAAATTGTGTTTCTTGAGTGGAATATTATCGAATACTAGGGGTAACCAACATTTTGCCAGCCACACTTGTTGGACTTTTATAGCTGAGATGATGGCCGTCAACACCCTCCTCTGGCAGACCATATCGGCGTGATTGATTGCTTCCATGTTTAGCTCATTTATCCTTGATTGATCAGATTGATAATTGGCAATCTCCGATTGATTGATTGATTGAGGGTGATTAACTGGCTTCCAGATCCTTCTTCACACAGACGCTCAGCAGAATACCGTGCAAATCTCTTCCACGTGTCTTTCCTTATTTGGCTTCGGCAGCTGGCTGCTGATCTTGGTAGTGGTCATACGGCTGCATGCATTAGTTAGCCTCACACTAGGGTACTATTCTTCTCCTGGGGAATCAGATTCATGCAACGAATTAAAACTGCTCCAATACTGCTCGTTCTGACCATCTTTTCTCTGTATGCCTCACACTGAGCTTCCTTCCACAAACAACTGCTTTCCTTCCTATACAGACACTACAGACACAAAAAGATAGGAAAAATAGGGTCAAATGGCCCAAAAGTGGAAGACACATCACCGACGACCACTTGGTTGCTACCAGATTGATATTTCCAAGGAAAGAATTAATGTGTTTGACCCTAGCTGCACAGATTATGCAGGTACTTTAAAGGTGGAGCGTGCTTTCGACAATCTGCGCAAACAACTAGGAAGGGCGGTTAAAAGGGAAAAAGTTTTGGAAAGTCGAGGAGAGTGCAACTGTACGAAAAGCAGTGGGAAGTGGTTGTCCAAGATGCACCTGATTGTAACAAGTCTGACTCCAGCATAATGGCACTTAAGATTGTCGAGTGCTTGGTTTGTAATATCGACCTTATTAGCATCAGCGCTCATATGTGCGGCCGATACCGACAAGGGTACATCACCCAAATCTGGAAATTGAAGGAGACAGTTTATGAGAAGCAGGTATCTAAGCTTTTTTTGATAACTTATGACTATGTAAGGCTTTTGTTTGTGATCGTTGCAATTTGTAAGCTTTTGTTTCTCTCGTGCACCAATTAGTGGTTGCATGTTTAACGGGTGGACTTAATTATGCTTAAATCGAAATATTACGGTTGGGGTATAACCTAATGTGACGATGTAAACATCTTTTGTAATGCGCATACGGTCACTTATTTTGTAATAGGACTATAAATCATTTTTCGAGGGTGTATACATCATGTTTTGTTTCTCCCTTATAAAATCAACGCTTATTGTTCCATATTTTGCTACAATATACATACTAAAATATTACGATGTGCTTGATGTAAAGGAAAAAAATATATGAATTGAAAAAGCCCAATATTGATACATCCTATATCATCGCTTGGATTGAAAGGATGTTTTATATGGCTTCTTAAATATTTCTCGAATCCCAGTCAATATATGATATATGTTTGTCATTGTTAACCTAAAGTTGACTTATTTTTCTATATCATTGTTCAATAAGAGTAATAAAATTATTTTTCGGTGGTTGTCGATGAAGGTTTAAGCTACCTTGACTATTTTCACAATCACATTTCTTACACACAAATTTATTGTCTTCTTTCTATTGGTTTGGAAATTATTGGTGGTCTATTTTCATTTTTTAAATAATTTACATCATGACAAATACATTAGCCGCATGCCTTAGTAATTTTGATATAAACAAATGAATATAGTCGGTTTTTTTAAGAAAGTAGTCGTGAAGCATCTGCGTGTCGCCGTTATGGAGCTTTGACTTTCCGCCCTTGCGTACAAAATGATCATACGCATCCCTACGTGTAAATCCAAGATTTTGAGGGCCACCACATTCCTTCTCCATAAATCCACAAGCTTGGCTAACACCGATACCAGCTGCATGCAAAGCTTCCAACATTTATGCTTGTGCATATTTCAAATTACGCGAGGACTTAAGCATGTATGCATGCTCTTCAGCCACCAGACCATGGTTGTGTTCGCGGTCGAATATGGAAACTTGCCAGGGTGAACCTAATTTGCATGACACCCTAATCTTCGCTCTGCACCTAGTCTGAATGACAACTTTTTTATAAGATGGGACACGCCGATTTGAGGATTTTTGATCTCCAACTCCAGTACAACAACACACATATTCTTTCCACTTAATCTTTGTGCTTTGGGCATGGTAGCGTTGCTCTCGCCTCCTCACGCCAAAGCTTTTCAATCGATCATATTCACAATATATAAGATATACTTGTTCAAGATCCTGCAGAATTAATCCAATGCTCAAACGTTGTTCAATTGCCTCCCACATCATTCTCAACTCCTCCTATTGAGGATCTTCATTGTCACCCTTCTCTTCCACTACAGGTCCAGGATCAGCCGTCTCGTTTATGTCTAATTCATTACAAATTGAATTCTCCAAAATTTTGGCACTATTGTTCTCGTCGGAACCGAACTCAACAGAATTGTTGTCACCAACATTCACCTCAACTGATATGTTTTCAACCTCTATAGCATTTTCTGAAGTGTTTTCACTAATTCCTCGACAATAACTAATGATGTCTTCCCCATCAAAAACATCTTAAGGGGAAATTCTTATGTGGGTGTACATGTAGTACACTCACCTCTCACATAACAATATTTTAATATTATAATTTATATTATTAAAATATTAGCATGTGAGGAGTAGGTGTAGTACATGGACACCCATATTAAAAATTTCTCACCGTCTGAATCATGTGAATCAGAAGAATCACTCGTTGTTCTGCCATCAATGTCATTTTCACCGTTGGAAATTCCATTGCCATCCTCACTTGATTTCTATTCATCCATACCCAAATCAGTGGTATTTAAGTCCAAATCCATTTACAAGGTAATTGACAGAATCCTATAAATTAGATTTCAACAATCATAAAACGAAAATTTAAAAGGAACTTCAAATAAGATCATTATCAATACAAAAAAAAAAAAAAAAAAAAAAACATAAAAATTACAGAAAATAAAACCCGTACAAATTGTAATTCACAAAAGGAATCTGTATAAAATCATAGTATCAAATGAATTAGGTATTAGGTTTGTTATTATAGCTAACTAACATCATTCGGACAAGAAATACAAAACGAATTTGGGCAATAAAAAACAACACAATTAATTTTAGCATCAAACAGATGAATCTTCATTCCAGACACTCACTACATTACTAAAATCGATTCCTTAAATACGTGATTTTTAAGTGGAGTAGGTTTAATATTAAAAAAATAAACAGAACAACACAATTAACAAAAAAAAAACTATCAATAATTTACCAGAAAATGTTTCGAATATGCAGCTTTCCACGACCTCTCAGTGAAGAAAAATCAATTTCAGGAAGAACGTCAAAACACTGGAAATAAAATGGACCCAAGAAACAAAGCTTTCGATTATGTTGAATTCCACCGGCTAAAACTCACGACCCAATTGTCAAAGAAGATACACCCATTTGCGAAAGAAACACTAAAAACGGCAAACTATATGGAGGATACAACGGGAACCAATTCCAAGATGCGCAGATTGCCACCGGCGAAGGACTCACCAACCCTTTTTCGACTAAAATCTTTTGCAAAACTAAAAGATAACTAGAACTTACTATATTTACAACAATTTTCACTCTCATTTTACTTTTTACACTCATAACAAGTGGATCCTTATTCCACTCATAACAACTTTAACTCTATTTATCTTTTTCACTCACAACAACTGAGACCCTTATTCCACTCACAACAATTTAGATTCTATTTCACTTTTTTCAATCTCAACAAGTGGGATCCAAAATTCACTCACAACACCTTTATCAATTTTCTTAACTTCCGTGTCGAGCATGAAATGAAAGTTTATTTCATGGAAGGGGTGAGTAATATACTCCCTCCGTCCATTTAGGACTTGTGCATTTTGCCATTTTCGTCTGTCCATTTAGAACTTGTGCATTTCCATTTTTTGTAAGTTTGACCAATTTGTTTACCCTCATTTCAACTTATAAATTACAACTATACCACCCAATTAACCCTTTGATTAAATTACCCAACCCAATTAAATTAAACCCAACCCACTAATCTAATTACTACTCCTAATAACTACCCAGCCCAATTCTGTTTCAATCCAACCCAAATATACAACCCTAAATCATTATTCTCTCGCCGTCTCTCTCATTTCCTCACTCACTGCAACCCTAAATCCCTAATTCTCTCGCCGTCTCTCTCATTTCCATTCTCACTGCAACCCTAAATCCCCAATTCTCTCGCCGGCTCTCGTATTTCCTCACTTACTGCAACCCTAAATCTCTAATTTTCTTGTCATCTCTCTCATTTCCTCACTCACTGCATGTCACAGCCCCAAATCTCGAGGAACGGCAGAAGCCGGGGTGCGACTGGGATTGGATTAAAGAAACGGGGAAGAAGGGGGCTAACTGAACTAAACATACATAAGAGACATCATGCATACTATGAACAAGACTTTATTTACATAAAGGAAGAGTTAATCTCAAAAGATTTCTCGACAGAAGTACACCGAAAGAAACTAAATTAAGATAGATCTTAGTCTACAGTGATAACATGTCTGTTTTTCAAAAACACTAGAGTTCTGCAGCGGAATTTATGGTTCATACTGACTAGAGTCTTCCTAAGACAACTTTATTCAACCCTCGCCGCTTCAATCGCTTCAACCTGCACATTTAGAAAACACATGCAGGGCTAAGTACAAAAGTACTTAGTGGGCACGTTGCCGAAAACATAATTCATAAGTATAAATAATCTGGCATTTTATAACCGTAGCGCATCGGGGTAGTAATTAGATTTCGTCTTTCCTTACTGTTGGCTTCCTCCTTCATCGTAAAATAATATCACTTTAAATTCGGTCGTAAAGATAATCGAATATGGAAATTCGAATTAGGTTTTTGGTCGAATTATTTCTTTAGGCATTTGCACGCTACTAGTTTCATTTTACTTAAACGGGATCTAGACTCGTACAAATCCCCGTTAGAACTCGAAAGGTCTCATACTCGACTCTTAGGTCAGTAGAGAAGGTAGTCGATAGCTCAATACGACTTAAAAGATCATAAAGAACTAAGTTGGAAAAGAATCAACTTAGGAAAATAAGTTTAGTTCATTATACGACTTATGCAATTTCTCGCTTAACTAAATTTCTTTACTTTAACGGATACGAGATGAGATCTCGTCTCGTTTAGCACTCAAGGCTCCTTTCTTGACACCGGGGTCAGTAGGAAGATAGTCGGCAAGTTATTACGGCTTAAACGATCGAAAGAAACTAGTTGCAAACGAAACAACTTAGAAGAATGAATTCTGAAAATTCACTGCGCAAGGCAGTAACTCTGGGGACTTCCCAGAACAGGGGAACTGGAAACAGGGGATGAGCCCTGTACCACTAGAAAGTTCGGGAAGTCTAGTTTACGTTCCAATTTACGGATCGCAAATCCGATAAACGAGCTAGAAGTTATTACAGTTTCCGGCAAGGGTTGCAAAACTGCCGCGCTAACCCTAGTTGCTCGATAGAATCGATGTATAGCTTCTTAGGTTCGTTCTAAGTTCTCGAATTCGATTTCTTAAGAAACTGGACCCTCAAGGCAGTCAACACGTACTCCCGTACGTGATGAACTCCTTCTCAAAACTCGTCCAATAGCACGACGTTCTAAACGTCGGCTTCCAACTATCAAGTACTAAACCAACAAGTTATCAATTTCTCGTTCTAGTTCTCGACTATCACTTATAACTCATATTATAATAGCTCGAAAGCTCATGACGTCAACTACAAAATCGTTCTCAAGTCCATAATAAACAATATGATCAAGTTAGAAATTTTTATTCGACTTCTCGGTTATTAATTATGTCAACTCGTTCGTCTCTTACGAAATTCCAAAAGTTATCGGAATTCGTTTATTTTCTATGACATCAATAAACATCTAACATAGATCATTTTTATTCATTATCATCACTCCATATCATTAACCATATTCAACTTAGATCGAGTTTTTAGTCTCTTATACTTTCATTAATATTTTTAGAAAATTCCAATTAAATTCATAACATCAACTATTATCATTATAAACATTATTTCATCAACAAATCAACAACTAAATCAACTACATGAAAACCCCTAATTCTTTCATAATTTTCGGTAATAACTTAACAATTTAGGGGGTGGTTTTCTTCATCAAACGTCATCATTAATCCATTAATCATACTACTATATCCTCAATTAATCAATTGAAGTCCAATTGCAACAAGAAATTGAAAAATCCCCAATTCCTAACCCTAAACCCTAAATCGGTTTTCAACAATCAAAGGGCTTTCGATTTCTCTTGGTTCTAATCACTAATTAAACACTTCCTAAGCATGATTATAACATCAATTGAAAGATTCAAAAATCCTACCAAAAACCCCCAAAATTTCGGTAATGACTAGACAAATAGGGTTCTTGATTTCTTCCAATTTTAATCCTAGAATTCATATCTAATCACATCTAATTACACTAATCGAAGATCAAACATCTAATTCATCCACCCATAATTTTCGATCCACATGAAAAATTAAAAGAAATGGAATCCAATTGGATATGATTAGAGAGGAGGAAATTACCTTGACAATTAATAAAGGAAGTTGGATGATTCAATGGTTGGATGAAGAACTTGTGATGATTTCTTGTCCAAGAACTTGGAGATTCAACAATGGTGAAATGAAGAAAATGGGAGAGAGGAGATGTGTGTGTGGCGGTTTTGTGTTGAGAGAGAGAGTTGGATGACAACTTAATGTAACAAATATCTAACAAAGGTTATTAGGTGTAAAGTTAATAAAAGATCTATGTAGTGAGTCACTGGGTTAGAAACTATATAAAAATGAAATATCAACTAATGTGTGAGAGGGAAGTCGGCTGCCCTTAGAACTTTTTAGGAGAGATACGTATTTTTCCGGCGCGATACGACGTTACGGAAAATGTTAGACGAAAAATATAGCTCGGCACAAAATCATCACGATCCGATTCGATAAAAAATTCTAACGTATTAAACTTAATCGGAAAATAATATTTATAAAATTTATTCCGACAAAAACTCGGGACGACACAGTCCGAGTTTCGTCCGGAAAATCATAAAAACGAACTTTCTCGGGCGAGTTCGTATCGCGATTTCGTGAATGTAAAAATCAGACGGTTTTCCGTTCTGAGTTCACGAACTAAAAACTTTTCGTACGCGATAACCCTAAATACAATAGTCGTCTAGCTGACTTCCGTAATTTATTTTCGGAAACGGATTCGACCGTTAGTCTTAGAATTCAAAATCGTAAACTTAGGCGTGCAAAGCCATTATTATTATTAACTTTAAAATTTTGAGATCGTAAGGAATTTCCGGGGCATTACATCCTACCCCCCTTGTGAAAAATTTCGTCCCGAAATTTGCATATCCTCTTTAAACAGCTAGGAGTACTTCATACTCAACTCTTTTCCGAATTCCCATATGGCTTCCTCTTGCCTGTGATGATCTTACAACGTTATTACTAATCGTCTCGACTTGCTCCTTAACCTTTGCGCTTTTCGATCCAAGATTGTTTTCGATCTTTCCTAATAACTTAAGTCGATTTCAAGATCAACGCTCTGCTGACCAACTATGTGTATTGAATCGAACGTACATACTTCTTCTCAAAAAGATATACTTAAAATAAGCATTTCATAAACTTGGCGATAAAGCCATAACTATTCGTATTGGAAACTATCTTTTCCAAGTTACTTGCTAATTATATAGATCTTTGTCGAAGTCTGAACTTGACACGAAACTAATGTTTCTCATTAACGGAGAAATCTTAAGGAGCTTTTATTTTCCTTCTCGATTATTAAGTTCGCATTGTCGTATATACCTAAGACTTTTGTCTTCTTTAAAACTCATTTTATTCTGACTCGAATCTATCGAATGATCTCGATCATTTCATTGACCGCGTCTGGTCCTAAATTCTTGCTTTCACCTACCTTATAACAATAAGGCAGCTATGTAAATCTTCTCCTTCCACAAGGTCTCGTAAGTCGTAATACCTATCGTAGCTTAATAATTATTGTTACAACAATTCGGTTGTTGGCTACGTGTTCTTCAATTCGCTCTTTGGCTAATCTTATCGTTCTTAGCATATCAACGAGTATCTGAATCGTTTTCTCGGATTGTCCATCCAACTGGAGGTGAGAAGCGGTACTAAAGTTAAGTTTGGTATCTAACTTTTCTGCCTTATGACCTACAAACATCTCGTTGTCATAAAATCGTAACCATATCCTTCCATTTCCATTCTGGAATACCTAAATGGTTATCACAACTCGTATAGTTGTCAGTGAAAAGCTTTCTCCTACTTATAAACTAAACATCTTTCTATCAACGAAACAATGTCTCGTTTCACCTTATTCCACTGAAAACCCTTTTCTTAATTCTTAAATTCGTTGTCATCGGAATTACTAAGTCCACTCTTAAATTTCTATCACAAACTCATTGCTTCAGAGTCGCTGTCTGGTTTATCCATTCTTATCCTTAGTCGAGGCTTATCCATTGACTCGTCCTTTCTCTAGATACTTATAATCTTTCTCACAATTTGGTATAGCTACTCGTGCCGCTATTTGCCCTGCGATCGATGCTGATGCATCATGCATTTTTCTATATCTGTCTTCTCGAATCCTCGTATAAGCGTTTCTTCTCCGACGTTGAGATACCTAACTTAGTTGGAGTCTTACGACTCAGCGTATCTATTCTTACCCTTAGCTTTACCTAGGTGGTAATTATTTTCACAATCATAATATCTTTCTAGTTCGAGCCATCTCCTTTGTCTTATGTTAATTCTTTTGCTCGAATAAACACTCCAAATTTTGATGATCTGTGAAGATCTCATCCCTTACACCATATAGATGGTGTGTCCAAATTTCATTGCATGTACTACGGCTGCAAGCTCTAAGTCGTGGGTTGTACACTCAATTTCCTGAGGTTAATGTGTCGTGAAGCATAAGCTATCACTCTCTTATCTTGCATTTATTACACATCTTAATCCGTTCTTCGTAGCTTTGGTATCTACCTCGCATTCCTTGTCGTTTCTGGGAGGGCTGAACCTGGGGTAATGATCAACTTTTCCTAGAACGTCTGCGTTCTTATTCCATAATTGTCTGTACATTTATTCTTTTCCTTCTATGTAGTTGCGCCATAAGCCTTAGTAATCACCGAAAATTCTCAAGTGTCTATTAGCACTTCCTTTCAATGATAACTGTCCAAACCTAAGAAACTCCCTATTTCCTTTGGACTGGAAAATGTACAGACAATTGTGGAGATGGTGGTGCCGGAGACACCATCGGAGGAGGCAGCACCTGCATGCCATCTTTGGTGGAGAGATGAAGCTGAGTATCTTCAATGGTTGGGAATTTTTTTCCCTTCTGTGCTGAGACTCATTAAACCAGGTTATTTTGTTCTTTACTCTCACTCGGTGTTGGGGGCTGGTGATGCCATTTTCTCATGATGAATGTGATGTTATCTGTTGGCTGCACTTTTCTGCATCTTCACTGCATTTCTGTGTTGGCTTGTGATGCCATTTTCTGCCATCTTCGATGTCTAATTGATGCCTTTCTGTTAAGAATAAGATACTGCACATGATTCTGGCTGATTTACATGATGAATTTGATGCTGGTACTACACTTTGAAACTGATGAATTTGATACTAAACTTGATCTACAATTGGTCCCTTAATGAACAATTGATATCGCATTTGGTCCCTTAATGAACTAGATATTGCATTTGGTCTGAACTTGGCTGATTTACATGTCTGAATTAGATGTGAACTAGATGTGTGAACTGATTTACATGATGAATTTGCTGCTGATACTACACTTGGTCTGAACTTGGCTGATTTACATGAAGAATTAGATGTCTGAACTGATTTACATGATGAATTTGATGTTGATACTACACTTGGTCTGAACTTGGCTGATACATGAAGAATTAGATGTCAGAACTGATTTACATGATGAATTTGATGCTGATACTACACTTTCTTGAATCGTCGGTTTTCCAATTTTGAATAATCTATAATTGTAATTAGCAAATATTACTATACGATTAACAACGAAAATTATATAATATATTAAAAAAAAGTTGTCCCGCAAGTACTGAATTGACCCATCTACGCGCACAATTCTTGATCGGAATTGGCTCGCTGATAAATTGTTAGTAATTATTCTGTCAATTTTCCTACATATTCTACATTTTTCAATGGAGACGATTAATCAAACAATTTGAGATGATGTGTTTAGGATTATTCAAACTTGTTTGAAATTTATATACTCGTACTTGTTTAAAATCCGATTAAACAATTAGTCATTTGTGTTCCTTTCTGAAAAAAATTCGTATATTAGTCTACCGCCACAGTTCTGCGTCGGAACTGGCCCGTTGACCACGACTCTATAAGTTCAAAATTATAAAATATATTAAAAAAATTATCCCGCCAGTACTGAATTGACCCCTCTACGCGCACAACCTACAGCCACAGTTCCGCGTCGGAACCGGCCCGTTGATCACGACTCTGATTTATAAGTGCGTAATGTAAAAATTTGTTTAGAATTTATATAGATCAAAAAATTTAATAAAAATAATTGATTGTACTATTCGTTATCGTCCTTAACCGTATAGTATTATTCGTTAATTAAAATTATAGATTATGCAAAGTTGGAAACCCAACTACAAATAAGGTAAAATTTACGCAAGTACTGAATTGGCCCATCTACGCGCACGATTCTTGGTCGGAATTGGCTCGTTGATAAATCGTTAGTAATTTTTCTGTCAATTTTCCTACATATTCTACGTTTTCCAACGGAGACGATTAATCAAACAATTTGAGATGATGTGTATAGGATTATTCAAACTTGTTTGAAATTTATGTACTCGTACTTATTTAAAATCTGATTAAAAATTAGTCATTTGTGTTCCTTTCTGAAAAAAATCAGTATATTAGTCTACCGCCACAGTTCTGCGTCAGAACTGGCCCGTTGACCACGACTATAATTTATAAGTGCGTAATTTATAAAATTTGTTTAGAATTTATATAGATCCAATAATTTAATAAAAATAATGATTGTACTATTCACTATCGTCCTTAATCGTATAGTAAAATTTGTTAATTAAAATTACAGATTATGCAAAGCTGGAAACTCAACTACAAATAACGTAAAATTTATTTCATGGATGACGATTATAGATTTTAGAAAATACATGGAAAAAAAAGCATAATATTAAAAATTTCTCGAGTTGAGGTAACCGTCGGTTGGGAATTAACTCGTCTACCGCCACGGTTCCGGGTCAGAATTGGCCCGTTGACCACGATTTTGATTTATAAATGCATAATTTATGATGATTCAAGATTTTAGAAAATACATGAAAAAAATGAATAAAATGAAAATTTTAAAATTAATAAGAAAAAAGAATGAAAATGTGTCACGTGGGATCCCGAGTTGAGGTACCCGTCAGTTAGAAATTGGTCCGTCAACCTAATTAATTGACAAATTAAAAATTACTTATTTTTTATCAAATTAAATAAAAAAATATTAGACTATTTCCAAATTTAATTCGATCAACCAATAAATTATTCAAACTATTTTGGAACCATTTATTCTGTCAACTAATAAATTGGTTCCTTAATAAAAATAATTATCTATTCGGTCAATTAATAAATTGACTGAATTAAATGAAACTATAAAAATATAACTGTTATTTATTCAGCCGATTAATAAATAAATTGGCCAAATAAAACTCGTACAAAAAATAATTATCTATTCGACCAATTAATAAATTGACTTAAATTAAACTATAAAATATAGTTATTTATTCGGCCGATTACTAAATAAATTGGCCAAATAAAACTGATGGAGCAAAAGATGAGAAAATACATATTGATTCTAGGTATTTATAGGCTTTTCAATAGGTGAAGTGTCATTGAGAAACCGATGTGGGACACAAAATTTTAGTATAGATATTTAAAATTTGTTATTTTAAATTTAAAAATTTAAAAATTTGAGAATTTAGATAAATATGAATAGAGGAATATAAGGGGTGCCAC